>PTEX01000092.1:794070-877701 GCA_003342815.1 Eudromia elegans
GGAGGCAGCGGGGCGGGCGCGGGCTCCGGCTCGGGGGCCGGCGCCGCCGACCCGGCCTCGCTGCCGCCGGGGGACCCGCAGCTTATCGCCATCATCGTGGAGCAGCTCAAGAGCCGCGGCCTGTTCGACGGCTTCCGCCGCGACTGCCTGGCCGACGTGGACACCAAGGTAGCGCGGCGGGAGCGCGGGGGGCTCCGCGGCCCCTGTGGGCACCCAGGCCCAAACGCTGCCCTGGCCTTCCTCGCCTAATGCCGGGAGCTAGATGGGCCTGCACATACCACACAAATCCATGTACATCCATGTTCCATGGGCATCATTGGGCTGCCCTGATATGTTAATTCCAAGGAAGAGGAATTGCACAAAGTTTCCACTGACTCCTCCCTCCCCTGGTTGTTAACTCCTGTGTCAGAGGCACAGAAACAAATAACTTATTCAGCAGTGCTGCTATCAGATGCTTTCCGAGGACTTATGTGGCAGAGGCATTTCCAGACAACAAAAACTCCAGTCTGCACAGTCTGCATTTCAGTAAGCAGCACTAAGAGCAGACAGCAACATCAGAACAAATCTAGCCAGCTATTTCAGCTATTAAATCAGCACGCTCGCAAACTGCCCTCTGCAGTTACCAGTTGTGTTCTTGGGCTAAACAAGAGCTCCTTTGTTCTGAAGGCCCAAGCATGGAGAGCATGGGCAGCAGAACAGTGGCGCAGATCACAAAAGATGTACTCTGAAGGATTCTTTCAGAGATTTGTTTTGAGATTTTTAGCTGTTTTACTGGATATTTTTTTTTAAGCCAGCCTATCAGAATTTGAGGCAGAAAGTGGACAACTTTGTATCTACCCATCTGGACAAACAAGAATGGAATCCGGCAATGAACAAAAACCAGTTACGAAATGGGCTAAGACAAAGCGTGATTCAGTAAGTAAGCAAAGTTCTATAAAATTACAGTGATGCTATTTGACAATTTATAAATATACACATATATATATCACCTAGGCAGGTATTTGCATAGTTACATTTCTCACAACACATTTTACTGTGCCCTCCCAAAGTTCAGTATAACGGCAGATATAGTCTTAACCCGCACTAAAATGCTTATATTAAAAACCTGTAGTTTTCTTAAGTTGGGTAGCATGGTGCTCACATGCAGTATCCAGTCAAGTTAGTGCCACAAATAGTTAACTCCGCCCTGCTAGCAAAACACTAACAGTGGCACTCAGTTGAATGACCTTGGACTTTACTTTCAGGGTTAAAAAAAAGAAAGAAAAAAGGCTTATTTCACTTAAAGAAAATTCCCTGAAGATCCCAAACTTGCTTAACCACTATCAGGCAGTAGTCAGACCAGGTTGTCCTGGTCTGAGCCTGCTGATGGTAGTTTTTATACAGTTGTTTAAAATACTGCACTTCCATTGTGACTGGAAAGCCAGTTTGAACTGTAACGTGCCAGCAAGAACTAGAAGTTACAGGTGAAAACATCAGAGTAAAGCTGGGGGAGAGAGACAGCAGGAGACTTAACTGTATTTATGCTTGTAGGTAAAGTTATCAGAATACCTTGTACACAGGACAAAATATATATTTCAGAGCACTCAACAGAAAATACAAATTCGTAGTATGTAGCATTAGTTCTAGGGTTTAACCTGTAATCTGAGAAGGCAGCATCTGCTGCAAGTACAGAATTTCCTGCCTTGTCTTGAAGTCCTTGAAATGTCTTTGTCACTTAATGCTTCCTCTTTTACTTCATGTTACTTTACAACTAGAATGAAACAGCAGTTGAAAAATGTTGCAGCAGGGAGCCTTGTAATTGAACAAAGTGCTCACTCCGGGTAGGGTGTCAGTGACTATCCACAGAGGATGAGGGAGTTTGAAGAGTCCGTCTCAGCTGTGAGAGCTGAAGGACCGAGCAGTCAAGTGTGTCAGGATGCCTACGTGGATAACTGGCCTTTGCTGGATGCACATATCCACATGCTGTTCCGTGACCATGCACACAGTCACTCACCAGCATTCATGGCCTTTATTAGACTTGTGACTATATTTCCAAATCCTGGGCAACGTCTCCGCTTCCCGTCCCCTACTCTCTTGCAGACATGACTCAAGCCAGCTAGACTGCCCTTGCCCCATAATCCAGGAGTCTGATGCAGTCCCTGAAGCAATTAGTCACTTCAGTTACTAGTGCTCGTTCCAGAAACTTTGCTGTGTTAAATGTGCTTGTTTTCTTAATTAATACCCGTGTGTCTAGACTTGCAGCTATAAGACATGAGTGAAGTGTTATTAGGGGGAAGGCCTTTTCTCCCTTGAGTCAGCCAAAAAAAAGACTGTGTTCTCACCTGCCCTCCTTCTCAGAATAGTTTGTTTCCCTTGCTTGTGCTCAAGTGTGTGTGTTTGCTTTTATATTGACCTCATTTCCGCATGAGCCTTGTTACAATGGCTCTTGTCTGATGGGTCATTTAAGTACCTGGGAGACCAGATGTCAGTTGTTAATTCCATAGGGAGAACTGAAAGGGAGTGGGGGGAATAGGTAACTGAAAGAGCTCCTCGTTAAGGATCTTCTGAGTGGGCTGCAGTTTTCACCATGTTAATGTTAATTGCAGTTGACAGGAGGGCTCTGGAGAATTCCTGGAGGAGACTGGGAAGAAGCTGTTCAGAGGAGCTGAATGACTCCTTTGTCTTTGTCCAAGGTCAGGAATGCTGGAAGCTGGAGTGGACAGAATTATTTCTCAGGTGGTAGATCCAAAACTAAACCACATCTTCAGGCCACAGATAGAGAAGGCGATTCATGAGTTTTTGGCTGCGCAAAAGAAGGAAGAAAGTGTGCCAGCTCCACCGCCAGAGCCTGAGAATAAGGATCCTCCTGCTCCATCTCAGGATGCATCCTAAAGGTCTTGTATCTCTGCACTTACTACTTAGAGCTTTCCTGTACCTCATCCCTGGAGTTTGTATAATGGTAGAAGAAAGACAGAAAAAGCACTGTATTCCTCCTAGCTTGACAGGGAGGACACTTTGATCATCAGCATGTTGTCAGTGTCAGAAGTCATCTGAGCCACTTCCACTTAAGTGTATGCTAAAAATATATTGGGATTGAAGACACGAGTCTGATGTAAAACAGCTATCAAGGAACACTGTGGACTTTGCTAGTGCTAGTTTTGGATCAGGTCAAGAGGCCTTTTATTCCTGTAAAAGCAGGTTCCAGCAGCAATCAACATGGAATTGGCTGGGTAGCTTTCAGAGTAGTATCAAATGGATTAAAAATAAATATATATCCTGTACCAAAATATAACTGAAAGTGGAAGGGTGAAAAGCTACATGCCTCAGTATTGAAAGTTTTAGTTATCTCTTCCTTACAACATGGAGTGTTGAATTGTTAGTGACTAAAATATTCCCTGCTAGCCTAGTGTTCCTGGGAGGGAATAGTCCATTTGCAGTGAAATGGTTGGTTTAAATAGAACAACCTCTATCTTCCCGCTGAAAGGACTGAGGGTGCCTTTGTTGGAGAAAAGTTTATTCTGGCTTTTGTGATTAAACTCACTCAGAGGGCCTCATGGGGCTGTAATGGCTACTATGTCTTAAAGGACTGTGTACCCCAGCTCTGCTAAGGCCCTGTATGTGAACATTGATTTGAGTATTGAGAAATGTCTGTTACTACAGAACCACAGTCTTGATAAAAACTTAAATCTGCCCCTTCCCTGGTGAATTTTAAACTATCGTGCCTGAAAATAAGTTAATGGTGAATTGTTCTTTTCACTAGTGCTTTCTGAAAACAAAAAAAAACCCTCACAATCTACAGCTGATTATTAAGGAGGCAGTTAGTGACTGACTGTAGCTGTTTTTATGCTTGGAATGATACAGCAATTAGCGTGATTTTTAACTTAACAATCGAAGCTAAAGAGCCTGTAGTGTCACACAGAGTAATTTAGTCCTTAATGCTTTGGTACACCTTTGCATTTGTCTGCTTCATATAGTTTAAAGTCCATTAGTAACTTGCAGCTGAGTGCAGTTAGTTAATATATTCTAATATATTCTCTATTCAGATGGCTTTACTCTCAAAGATACCATCCTGTCAACTCTCTTTTCTCTTGCAGCAAGTTCCTGATCCTAAGCAGCTGCAGTTGTGAAACACATGCCCTGTTTGATTGGCAATGGATCATTTGTTCCATTTGGTTCAGGACCGCCATCTGCCAAAGATGATCAACATTGTCAGACCTATGGGAAAAAATCAGTGAAATTCACATGCACCAGAGTCCTGCATGTGGAGGGACAGCCTAAACGTGAAGATATCTTAGATATTTTTAACAGAGCTAGAGAATGTGTTCTTAATCATGCCTTGACACAAGAGGATGGAAGAAAAAGAGAATCACGTTTGGAAGGAGTAAGGAAGTGGTTTGAGATGATACTGGACTTGGTACACCAAGAAAAATAGTATATTTTAGGGGGAGGGATAGTCTCTTCAAGACTATTCAAGAATCATGAGACTTAACTTTGATATAGGCCGGATGAGAAGCAGCATCATATGCCTCTGCTGCATAATGCAGCATTGAGTGTTAGGTGCCAAGTTAGATGCAATTCATTGCACTGCCTGCTTCAGAAATACAGTTTCAAACTGGAAAAAACACTTCAGGGTCAATTATCCAGATAGCAATTTCTGTTGCATTGCAGGAAAATGTTTACAGTTAGCTATGACTATAGCTGATTTAATTCTTATTTCCCAGGTGACTCTGGGAAGGAAAGGGCACCTGAGTAGGTGATCGCTTTCAAAGGTGTCTCTTTCAACTTGAAAGACTACTTTCACATGACATTTCTCAGGTGCCTGGTGGGACTGCCCTATGCTTTCAGCTTGAATGCATGCAGTGTCCTCTGGATGACCATCAAGTGGAGAATGTGATCAAGTATTCTGCCAGCAAATGCCCAGACCTTTTGCAATAAAAAGACTTCAAAAAGCATCTCTGACTGCCAGCTTTTTTTTCAGAATTCTTTCCTTAAAAATAAATTTGTGAGTCCCCATTCCTGGAGCCCTGATTAAACTGTGTGAGGTTTTAATTCCTAGATTAATCCAGCTCTGACCACACAGAAGCTTTAGTAGAAGGTTATTAAACAATATGGCTATCACCAGTCCTCCAAGAACTGAACTGATCTTGCTTCACTTCATTTGCATGTTGCCCAGTCTAAGTCTGGAGTGCAAGAACCCTCTAATGCTCTTGATAATGAAGACACGTTCAGCCTTTTGGCTATAGGCTAAAGCTATTCTACTTCCCTTCCAGACCACAGCCTTTCAAGAAGCTAATAACTGCATCTGTCACAGAGTAGCTCCGCAGCCTCCTCTGCCTCTTTGCTCTTAAAGGGCTATACAGCTTAATTACATCCTTATCCATAGAGCTTGTGTGTGAACAGAGAAAATTCCAGCTAGACTCTACTACCTTTCCAGAACATGTAGTTTGGAGGGAATGCTATGATTGATCTTGTATGTATATGCTAAGTTAACCTTGCATAGTATCCCTTCTGTGCAGAAATAGAGAATATCTGAAATGTGCTGCAAACCCTTGACAAGAGACCTCTGTGAACTGAAGTGCAGCAGGTTTGCAGGCTGCCCACTGCTGTATACTCTGGCTTATACATGGTTGTTCCACTAGTATCCTTAGCCCATTTAAGTGTTCCTCTGTAATCATGCTCAGAATGGGAAATAAAATATCTGCACTTTAGTGATAGCTAGCGGCCACAACCTTTCCAAAATGGTTTGAAAATCTGCATTTCAAGATAATCTGATTTTGTGGCTTGACTCTCAACTGTTTACATAAAATCTATATTCCTGCTACAAAACAGGACAAGGAATATGTGAGGAAAGGACTCTTCTGCATGTTGATTTGGTGGTTAGAGATTGCTCTCCAAATGAATATTAGGTATTTTCCCTTAAGGTCTTAAGGGCAACTCTTGGCAGGCAACAATTTAGCTTCTCACCTCCCGGTAGGGTGTCTTGACCACTTTTGAAACTGAGCCATTTAACACTTTTTTTTTTCCTTCCCTGCATAAAGAGGCTAGAAAGAGAGCAAGTGGAAAGGAGCTTAGCACTGCCCAGATAAAATCCAGATTGCAATACTAATAGTAAAGGGGTAGGGACCACAGTTCTACTTTAAAATCAGTAGGTAGACCTGGAATTGTTGCAATGCAGAGGGAAGCTGAAGCTGTTTTCCTGCTTCTCACAAGTGCTTCAGCTGCCTGTATCAAGTAATTTCTTTCAAGGTCTATTTTTGCAAGGTCTCTCACTGTTAACTCCTCGAAGGGGGTGCTTTGTTAAACTCAGAAAACTACCATTGTCCCACTGTACTGTATACATGAGGCTGCACCTTTTGACACTCTAGACCTGTGCACTGTGCCTGAATTCTCAGATCTGAGCTGAAGTACCTAATGAGATTAGGCAGCCGCCCCACTTTTTGGATCACAGTGGTAAACTAGGGCTCTGAAGTCCTTTTTTTTTTTTGTCCCTTTTTTTTTTTTTTTTCCTCCTGGATCTGCTCCTTGGAATTATCAAACCCTGGAAACGTGCCTTACCTCTGAGGGGACACTGAGAAAAAACTCCAAACTCACCTAGATAAGGGAGTGGTAGGCAGTGTCCTTTGATAGAAACATTAGTCCTTGGCAACTGCTAGAGGCAGGATTCCAGTTTTAATAGCTCCAAGTTACTGTCTTCTGGCACAAGGATTTCTGTAATAACTTTTGGATACAAAACAGGACCTATGGTAAGAGTGAAATTGTTCCCTTTTTAGTAGGATGCCAGAATAAAATTAACATATTACCCAGATTTACATGCCTGTGCTGAGGATGTTGAATGCAGTCACATCTGCAGCAATGCAGACTCTGCTTCCCCCTGCACACATGCAGCTCCCAAGGCAGCAGTAGAGATGATCCTGCCGGTGGTTCCTGCCCTGCTGACTCCAGTTCCACCACTATTCCCTGACTCTCCCCAGATGCTGCTCAACTTGCTCAAAGAGCAAGCAGGAACGGCAAGAGAATGGGGCAAGTTTGACTGGCCTAAGACACTTGAGTAACTCAAGAAGTAATTAGATGCCTTTGTGGAGATGAAGGAGCTGGACAGCAATTAGGAGGATGAGTCTCAATGGATCAGACAGACCTTTCCCCTCATGCTTCTCAGACTCAAGTTGACTGTTCCTGTCTCCTGGTCAGTCATTTAATACCTCAAATTGGCCATCTCAGATTATTACATAAATATCTTTATTTGGTTTCAGGAAATTGCAGCATTTCTTCATCTGATACATCAATACTGTAAAGGAGCTTAAAAGATTTTCTGCTTTCTTGGCTTTTGCCTGTTCTGACCACATGTATTTGCTTCTGCAGAGCCACAAGAGCCCAGCTGCAGTTTAAAGAAAACACGTGGGGATTCTGAGTTGCATTCTTGGCAAACCAGTCTTGCCACTCAGTGGCTGCTCTGCCCTGTGGAAATACCAGGCTCCAGACCCCATGGGAGCCAGCCTGGCTCCGCAGGTAGGAACCACACCAGGAGCAAGGAGGTGCGAGATCTCTGCTGAGTCCTGCTAGCCACTGGTCATGGCTGTGCCAAGAGGTTTCACCTGCTTGCCCATAAAGTGAAGGTGACTCTACCCTCCTCATGAGCCCTGGACTAGGGAGGGATTCGTGTGCCGTAACTTAAGGCCCAATATAATAAAACCCCAGAATGAAAGGAACTGGGTGACAGAAGCCTGAGACACAGAATTGAGAGGTGCACTGGAAAGTAAAGCAGAGACAGCCTCTCATGCCTAATTCATAGTCCCACTAATTAAGATAGATGAAAACTATAGTTGGAGAAGTCTTTTGAAGAAGTCCTTCCACATTTTCTGAAATGTTTTTGGTACTTCCCTATCCACCGCTCATGCTGCTTTAGAAGCAAGCCAACATGGGCAGGATGCTTGCAATTATAATGCATTTGTATATACACATATGCAGACACACCAGTACATATAGTTATGTCACATAATAAAAGATAAGAAAAAAGTATTCTAGAGATCAGTATGAGTCATGCTGCAAGATCTTAACTTCTCACCTTTTAAGCCACTTCAAGGTCAAATGAAATTCACACACGAGCCCTAAACATGACAGTCAATGTCCTTTTCTATTGGGAAGATTTCTGTTCTAAAATTCAGTGATGTCTATGATGCAAAGACATTCAGTTTAGAAGACAACTTACTTTCCTCCCATGCCCCAATAAAGGTAAATTGTAGCTTCACATTCTTGACATTAAGAACCTTCAGCACAAAAAACCCTGCAACATTCATGTATAATTGTTCTCAAATCTGCAAGCACCAGAAGCTTAATTAGTTGAAATTACTAAGTATAGCTGAAATCCTATGGAATCTTCTTGAAGTCCACATCCTCAGTTATGGTACAAATAGTCAACATGAATCTACGTGATTGAGTTGATCTCAGGTTCTGCATAGGAATAATTACAAGTTTGAGAAATTATTTTAAATTACACTAATGCAACCCCCTCTTTGCATACAAAACAGCTGCAACCAGGCAGGCTTGTTAGGTAGATGCTAGTAACCAAACACCTAAATGCAAACATATTGCACAAAGGGAGAGCAAATGAGAAAGAGCAAGATGTTGGTTATTTGGTTGATTTCATCACTGGTACCCAGGCCTTACTCATCTCCAATATACTCCCACACCAGGGTGATATAGGTTCAAAGTTTAACATTATTGCAAAATTCACAACCAGACAAGCTTTGGATCTTGATACAAGGTGACTGAGATGGCTGGAATCTCAGACTACAGGGCCAGTCAACAAAACCCCTTTACAGGAACGGGAAAGAACCATCACAACTGTCTGAAGACAAGTCCAAAGCAACTCAGGGACCTCGGCACAACAAAGATCAAACTGAGGAGTCTCATCAGGGAAGTGGATCAAACTTTCCAGCACCCCAAGCACTGAAATAGCCATTGCCCAAGTATGGTGAAACCATGTTGGAATCAACATAGTTCTGGGATCTCAAACCCAAACCATTTCCAGCTCCACCTCCTCTTCTGTTTATAAGACTAACACGAGTGCTTTTAGTGAGACACTGCTAAAGTACCTGGAAGAGATTTTACAATGTATTGTTCTGATTTCAGCCATTAGAAGAACAGTGGGGCATAAAAATCACACTTGAAACACTTTATGGGGCATCTTCCTCCCTTCTCACCACCTCAGCTGAAAGAGCAAGAGCTGCACACAACCATCACAGCACTAGATGCCACCTGCTTCACACACAGTACTCAGAGTGGCTGTTTTAGCAGTACTGGAATTTACCACCACATTCCCTTTTAGCAAAGGGGATCTAGGCACAATCACAGCCCTGGACCTTGTTGTCAGGTATTTTGTCCATCTCAGTCTCTGGAGACAAGTTTCTCTGCTATCATTTCTCCCAAGAGGACAGCAGAAGCTTGTCATATGCTTTGCTTTCCTGCCATGTGTTAAGTCCTCATTTCATGCTCACAAAGGATTGGAGTAATCAACCTGCTCACACTATTTTTCCTACTTATTATATTGAAAAATATATTTTACGAGCTTCCCTGAGGACAGGTGAGCTTGGTTGTTCTCAGTCCGAGGCTCTCACATCCACAAACTTTAACCCTTCATGTAGATCAAGGACTCCTCGCTCCCTTTCCGGAGGTCTTTCCTGCTTCACAAAACGCTCAGTGCACTGCAGCCATTCTGAATCTGGCCATAAGAGGGAGATAAACTATTGCTTCATTTTTCAGTCTTAACATGACCTTAGGAAAAAAACCAGCAAATGAAGAATTTCAAAGTCTTTGCTGACTCCGAAGTGAATCAGCAAAGCAAGGTGTGGAAGAAGTTCTCACAGAGAGCTTCCCTGAACTCTGACTATACTTGTCTAATGCAAATCACACATAGGATGCGAAACTGTAAATTCTAGGCTCCCCCGATCTGAAATCCAGTAAACTGGGCTGGCATTAACTCGGCGAGGGTAAAGCGCTAGCGCTAACACCTGCGGCCCCTGATGTTAGCACCATGAGATGGTATCAGAATCGCTGCTTTCTTCTTGCCCTTTGTGATTCAGGTTCCTAGCCCGCATTCCTGCCAAGTCAGCCTTGAAAACATGACCGGGCAGTAGCCAGGGCCGCAGGAACTGCCTTGGTCTAGACACCCTCAGAAGCCACAGCGCGGAGAAACGCAAAAGAGGCAGCGAGTCCAGCCCGCCTGCGCAAGACCTTCTGTTTAGCCCATTTCATCTTGCTGACTCTCACATACGGAAACTGGTACCTTTCTCACACCCTCCCCTTTCTTTTTTTTTTAGGACAGATAACCATTCCCTAGAGGGAAAAGACAATTCCTGGCCCCGCTCAGGTGCTGGTTCCACAGGGGATTCTCCTTAGACAGCAGCCTGCGGAGGGCAGAGGTGGCACCTCTGGAAGCCCAGGCAACCTCAGATAGTAAAATACACCCCCTTGGCAAGGGATTTGTGACGGAAATGTAAAACCAGGACAGCCCTAAGTTTCCTATTTCATTGCAACTCTGCAGAAGAGAGATAAAACAATCCTACTTCACAGCATGCTCATAAAATCCCAAGTTTTCTACAGAAAAACAAAAAGATAGCAAGGAAACAAAAAAGTAACTTTATAAAACTGCCCCCCAATGTTCCCTTTTGAGATGCCACCACATCTAACTGCTCCCTCCCAGACCTCCAGGGCACAGCATCCACCTCCACAGGGTCCCATCCTGCTGTGACGCAATGCTCCAGACAAGTTATTCCCAAAGGGCATTTCTATCCCAAGCCAACCACGCTCAGAGAATCCCCTCCTCACCTCCCGCTGCCCTGCAGCGCTGGGGCGCAAACAGGGGGCCAGGCCCAGCTGGGAGGCCCCACGTCCCCAGCGCGAGGGCTTTGTGACCGATCCCACCCGATCCGCATCCCACCGTGGGCATCCGCACGGAGCACACGGGGCCGGGCCGGCGTCGCTGTGGCAACAGCACGCGTTCTTTAACCGTTGTTTAACCCACAGCGCCCTCCCCGCCGCTGCCACTGCCGACGTGCGCGAGCGAGGGTACAACTTCCTCCGCGGGCGCCTCCGTGCTCCGCGACTCTTTACTTTTCCTGCCCCCTCTCACACCCTGGATTTACGTGACGTCCCCGACTGCCTGTCCTTGACAGCTGGCTCACAAGACGGCCGGTTTGGAAAGCAGAGCCCCAGGCAGAAAGGGCCATTTCTTTCATGGCCCCTGTACCCAGAGATCGCCGTCAGCAAAGGGAAGGGAGGACAGGTGAAAAAGCACTTTATGAAAAGGACAACCCCAAGGCTTTTCTTTTTTCTTTTCCTCAGAATTTCAGGCACAAAGGATTAATTTTTTTTTTTTCCAGGCAAGCACATTTGTGAAGACTCAAACCAAACTCTACCCCCGTCCCCCAACCTGCTGATTTTGCCCCTCACATGGCTCACGGTGCTGGCAGAGCCTCCGTCCCCGGGTGGCTCAAGGGCTGACACACAGATCCGTGGGTCCGCAGCGGGGCCCTCCTGCAGCGAGCACACATTTTGGCTGGAAAGCGCCACGTTTCGGTTAAGAGCCTCACTGACCCTCCCGTCGCATTCTCTCACAGATGAGCTATTTCGGGAAGCCGGTCTCCGCGTCGCCCCGTTCCCGGTCGGCCAAGCTGAGTTCTCGCAGGTTTCGCGTCGCCCAGAACAAAGCTCTTCCTGTCAGGCTTTCATTAGGGGCGGCTGCTGACGTGCGCATCGGGGCAGCCCCGCATCCCTACCGAGGCCTCGGCGTCCTGCAGGGCTGTCTGAAGTGAATTATAGCGGGAATTTATGTGGGAAAACAAAGAAAGTGCGCGCACGAAGCTCTGCCAAGGCTGGGAGGACCATCCGAACGGCAGCGTCCGCAGCCACGAGGGCTATCGGGGCTGCGTCATGACACAGAGCACGTTGAAGCCTATACGAGGTGCCAGAAAGCTCCTAAGGAGAGGCATTTCTCAGGAGATTTCCTGGCCAATTCCGCAGACACAAGCAATGCAGACAGTTGGGTATGTTTCGAATTAAGTATTTGGTCCCTTTGCAATTTGTCTATCRTTAGTGAAAACCCATTTTAGAGGAATATCTGCTATCCCAATGCCAGGGAAGCCTTCCAAGCTCACAATAAAGAAACACAGCCCTGTAGGACTTCCTGAAGATGGCTATTGCAACGCTGAGGACAAATGCAAATTTCATTTTCATTACTTGTCATCTCACCGTTAGAAGTTTTGCAAAGATAACCAGCTGCCTTGCACTTGGTTTTAAGCTTCCCAAYCTGCCCTCTCAAGCTCAGCAGCTTCCAGTATCCTTCAATGGAAAAGCCTCTCACCCACTGGAGAAGAGCTTTACTCTGCAGGAAAGCCTGAGGATTCAGAGGAGAACCCATCTGAAAATCRGTAAAAGGAAGGATGACAGAACCTGCCTGTCCCTTACTGATTTGGGGCATCTAGCCACAATGAAACATTGTGTTTTTGTGTATGTAACATGTACGTCACCCCTTGCCTCTGTGATAGCATCCTTCTGGACTGCAAAGAGTGAAATAAAAGGGGTGAATGAACTAATGAAGTTGGATGAAGCAATGGCACAACTCTGACACTGGCCTGAAGGACACCAAGGCATTCGAAATTATGGGAAACTAATCAATGGGGAATATTTGCAGCCAAACCAGCAGTTTATACTTTTGCAAGCGTTAACCCAGGGCAGTTGCAATGTGCGATACCACCCAAGAGAAATAAATGCATCAAAATCTTGTTCCTGGGGATTGGAAAAGGGTTCCAAAAGAAACAACTCTACAAGATACTGGCTCATAATACTAATTAAATCACTCTCACYGAAGAACTTAGTGATAATACAAAAGAATTGGTCAAAACCCCAATATTTTAATTAGAAAAGTCTGGAAAGCTTTTGAACAGCTTCAGTGCAGGGAGAAGAGCCTGAATGAAGAGACACATCCCTAAACAGAGTTTTAAGAATATTAAAAAAGACACAAAAATAATATTGAAAGTGCCTGTGTGACAAGCCTGTGACCACAAGGGCCTTCTACCAACATTTATCTCACTGCTAAATGACATATCATTATGTCTGACACCATATCATCCTCAAAATTCAAATTATGTTCACAAAAAAACAAGCAGTAATCCTAAATGGGAAAAAAGTTGCATAAGGCCTTAAAAGTTCTAAGAAGTCTAAACTTTTTTTTTTAGGTGAAATAACAATTCTGCAGTAARAATAGCTTTGGGTTTCACTGTTAAATCTTACTTTTCCACATTACTTTGAGGTTTCAAGATGTTAAAGGGTTCAGCCYGCAACGTGCCTCGTGTCATCAGACAGGGAATGAGTTTGTCACATAATCTGCCACTTCTGCAGGCAGCCCTGCCATCTCATTTCTAGTTGGAGATAGTATTAAGTGCAGAAAAACAGTATCTATGGGGACTGTAAACGATCAGAAATCCAATTATGTCAGTTCAGTGCTTGGCAATATCTTCACCTTTCCCAGATGTCAAAAAACAGGCCATTTTTAATGAAGAAAAAAAAAAGATGGAAACTAATGCTTATTTGGACATTTGCAGCAGAAAGCATTTTTAAGTGATTTGAGKTTTGTAAAGGAAGATTGTGTTTGCAGGTAGCTGAGCGCGGGGTCTTTATTTCTGGAAGGCCTCTTCGCATCTTTGTGCGGGATCAGCCTCTTGACTGGAAGTCAGTGCCTTTYAAACACATGTAATATTTACTTTCTTCCCTCTCTGGGCCTAAGCATTTAATAGGCTTTAATTTTAGACTTTGGCACTGGACAAGATGAAAGTGGCACAGGCTCCCACTTTCTCCTTTTGGACACATCAGGACTCCTTTTTTTTCGAGCTGTTTTTCTCTGCTCCATGTGAATGATTCCTCAGTATGTACAAGAGCTCTACCCACCCCCCAAACTACATTAATTCCCAGTTTTCCTTCCATCCCAGTGTAGCCCTAGTTTTGTCTGCCTCTCCAGCACCACTGTCCCTTCAGTTGCAGTTGGTAACTATCATCACTAACCCAGGTCTACTTCAGGTTTATTTATCCATCGGCTCCATTATTCCTGCTTGGGCCTCATGGATCAGCCACGGCTAAAACTTTTTTTCCCCCCCAAGCATCTGCTGAGCGCACCAAGTCTGGTAGTTCAGACGCACGTTAGCTCCATGTGGCAGAAGAACTCCATCCATTGTAATATTGAGTTACATCACGCGGCTTTCAGCTATGTGACCCAGAATATTTGACCTGATGGCAGAAGGGGCCTAGGCCCATTGAGATATTTCCCCGAGACACTCTGTCCTCCTTCTACCGAAGGAATTCGATCCAGCAACAGGAAAGAGTGAGAATATTCAGCTGTCCCGATCCCATGTGAAATGGTCAGGAAAGGACTTGCTCTTTGCTATCTGTGCCTGATGTAAGGTGCCCCTAACCCATTTGCTTTCTCTTCTTCTATAAGTACTATCTGCAGGAAGAATTTCTAACATCTGGAAAATATTCTAAAGTACTTGTTTTTCCACCTGCACCAAATATTTTTCCTTTTCCAAAGTATCCTTTGCTTCCAACATCCCACATGCACTTCAGGCTTTTGAGGTGCTAGGCAGTTGGCAACCCTTCTCTCCACCAAAATCAAGGCTGGCCAAAGACATTTGTTATGTTGCAGAATCAAGCCCTGTATTTGTGGAGTTCACTTGATCCCTCTCTGAGAACCAGACACCTCTTGGAGCAAAGAATTGCACATTTAACAGAAACAAACCACAACACTTTAGGAGGGAGCATAAACAAAGGCTGCAGCAACATGAAATTACAAAAAAAATGAGTAATACTCCAACACATGCAACATATGCTGCGGGATCCTCACGCTTCTCACTCGATGACACCTCAGTTGGACATGACATCAGAAACACAGGCTTTCCTGTGTTAGACTATGTTAGCTCACGGGCATCACTTGCGAGCTCAATGGYCTGTTAGCTTCAACAAGCGAGCAACCTCTCAAAGCTACCTCAGCCCTCCACATCCCAACAGCCCCACTGAGCTATACAGCTCCCCACAGCAGCAAGTTCTCCACGGGACACTCCTGTCTCAACCTTAGCCTGGCCTGCACCTGCCTAACTTTCACCTGACTGTCATGCAAAGACTTAGGGAATAAGACGAGAAAAACTCTCTCAAAACTGCATGTGCAACGAGCCTAGATTCTGCAAAGAGCCACCCTCAAACAAACTTTCTCCCCTACATGGCACACGTTTCACAGGTATCTCATCTACCAACCCAGCGTCAGCTGTGCAGGGACACGTCCTGGTCAAGGTGCCCAGGGCTGTGCTGTAGATTTGGATGATCCAAAACACTCACTGCTGACGGAACGGTAATTTTCTGGCCTGTGCAATACTGCAGCTAAGAGTTTCAGTTAGTAATTGTTTAAAATGGCTCATATGTCCATACAGTATCTAGAACTCATGCTCCCTTGGGTTAGAGGTACACAAAGGAAAAGCACAGCCTTGGCACCGAGAAGAGAACCAGGAAATCTGCTGCTCTCAGTCCAGCTGGAATTCCATGCTTGATTTGGGATAATCTTTTTAAACCATTTGCACTCATTCCCTCAATTTATAGAATGGGGAAGTAGCAACAACCTTTCCCCAAACCGGTTTTGTGAGAATTAAGATCTGAAGTATGTTCTGAACATTAAGAAATAGCCCCAACACACACCCAAAATCACTGTAGTTGCTTTAAACCAATTGCARTAATGAAGATAAGTGCAACCATAGAGTCATTTGGAAAGTCTAGACAATAAGCACATCAATCACGGCTGCTTCCTCAGGCAGACATCTCAATAAATGCTAACGACGTGATTTATAAAACACCCCTGACCCATGGGGACTGCAGTACTGAAAAGTAATAGCAGCAGCTAGAACAGACTGTCCGTTAAAAAGCAAAATAGAACATTGAAAAGCCAAAAAGGAAAGCAACAGTTTGTGAATTTCAGAGCTCTGAGAAACATTGTATYTTGGAGCCAGGCTTTTGTTCAAATGAAGCCTTTTCCTTTCAGACCTCCCTTACTTTCACTGCCTGCTTTATCATTCATGGTTTTCACTTGTCACGTACCCAGATGCTACAAGAATGGCCAGACTATGGGCCTAATGGGAGTGTACTGACATCAAAAGGCTCCCATTGACTTTAACAGACATTGGAGCTAACCCTCTATAAATCACTGAAAGTCAGTGATTAAACAGACAGTCCCTTCTGAATAGTGGAGACACCAATATAACGCCCCTGAAATTTAGTTCCTATTTAAGTCCAAACATGCGCATTTGGAGTCAATTCTATGACCTGTTTTACCTCAATTTCCCTGAAAAAAGTATTTCAAAGAAAAGGAGGAGAAATAGTTTCTCTCCGAGCCAGGACAGTACATTCCTAACTGCACTCCTACTTGGGGTGTTGGATCAGCTTTGCTTTATTTCCCACCYATGGGCCCAGTGGCTCCCAGAGGTGGAGCTGGACTCATGCCCACATCCACGCCAGCAGCTGCGTTCCCATCCAGCAGCTCCCCAAGTCCTGACGTGGACCACAGACTTCCAGGAAGAGGCTATCTGGAAGCTGGCAGATGACATTAAGTAATCCACGGTTGAGGTTCATTTGAGGTTCATGACGCACCCTCTGGATCCTGAGTTGATTTCGTTAATGTAAGTAACTAATTGACTGGCTGGCTCCTCGCAGGCAGTCCGGGGGCACCAGTGTGGAACGGCCGTGCCCGCCAAGGCCAAGAGCTTTCCTAGCGTGCTGCTCGCTTGGCTCACTCTCATATAAAGGTGCATAAAGAACAACGCTGAYACACACCTCATCTCCAAGGGTTGGAACGTGACTCAAGTCACACCTTGCAGTGACATTGCGTGCATAYTTGACCGGTCATCTGCCTCGAACGCGACGGTCCTCCTGAAGTCCACCCCRAGTCAGCCAAGACAACCATCCTTCATCTATCCCTTACCACCTCCCTCCCTCCCACGCACCAGCCCCTTCTGCACAAAAGGCACTGACAGGCTGCAGGATACACAGATGATGTTCAGCCTTGACCCCTGGCCTTCCTAAAGCCAGATATCCCCAGGAAATCTTACACCACCCCRAAGGCAAAATGCTCAGCTGGGACACGCAACTTCTCCTGACCCCAGGCCATTTGAGAGTCAGCTTTTTTAATCCATACAGCTAAAAGCATTTTTTTAAAGAAAAACATTTATGAACACTAATATATAATAGTTCAAATATGGAAAAAAAATCACAAAATTTCTTAATCAAAGAAAAAAGCACAAAGAAATCTTCAAAAGAAGCTTTTGTTCAGAATTTTCTGAACCTGGTTATCAAAGGGGAAATTACTATCAATAAAACTTAGTAAAAGATTGAAATTGGACTTTTTTTTTGGTTCTCCAGTCACCTAGTAGATAGACAAAAGATATTTTAGAAAATAAATCTATAATAGAATAGAAAATAAAATCCTGGGATTTTATACTGTAATTGCACATTCATTTCAGCAAGAGATCTTGGAAGCTCCAGCAAGCCATGACAGGAGCTTTGGGGGGGCCAGAGCTTYCACCATTCCCAGCAGCCGCTGCCGTTACCAGGCTCCCCTCTCAGCAATGCCTCCCCCAAGGTCCCTTTCCAGCCCTCGCTCCATCCCACGCAACCTCGGAGCAACCCAAAACGTTCCCCCTCTGTCACAGTCCTGACGTGCCTCTAGATGGCTGTGCAGCCTGTTGCATGGCAGCAAGAAGGAACGCCAGCCCAGACACTGACACAGGGATATAGGAGATTAGGAAGATATTAGATTTCACTCTTCCAGACATTTGTGTGAAGCTGCTGCTTCCGCTTTAACTACTTTCCTTTTAATTTTTCAGTAAGCCAAGGGCTGTGTCCAGACTGTGACCAATACGCTATTGCATATATGTAACGCAGCGGTTTAGAAAGAAGCCACATTCTTCACTGAGCTACAGTGAGAGCACAGCCATGTTTTTTGTGTCACCCAGATGTTGGCTCATAGTAAGTTTTTTTTCAAACACAACTTAGTGTCTTGAGTAAAAGAAAACTACAGCACAAGTTCCACTACGTCACTATTAGTCCCCCTTAGGCTTTCTAAGCAGTGCTGACTACCAGAGTCCTTGAGGTCTGAAGCAAGGACAATTTGTTCCCTATTTTTTCCCAGTATTTTTTTTTCAGGATTCATTTACCTCCTACTCGTACAGCTGATTTTGCTCCCTCCTGTTCTATCACTTCCCTGTCCTTACTGCCCTTTGCAGTGCTTCCCAATTTAGTACCARCTGAAAACATAATTACTGTGCTGTTTGCCCATCTCTTTGGCATCACTAATAGAGATGGCAGGAGACAAGAAACCAAGGCTCAGCTTCTCTGGAAGTCCATGGGAGCCCATCCCAACTCTGGACAAGGTAATCTAGTCTCACAGAAGCAGAGACAGATCCCTAATCTCTGGAACTGCTGCAGAGTGTCAGATGGAGGATACGTTCTGTACTTTCCCAGCGCCAAGGAAAAGCAGTTACATCCTGATTATCTGATGAAGAAAAATGCTTGGAAAAGTCTCCRGGAAAAGTCTTTCCAGTTGAGTGGGGTGTCCCAGCTGTACCATACTACAGATTTTTGAGGAAACGCAGATCAAGCAAGCAGCAACACAAGGTGCTGTGCAACCAGTCTCCATGTTCTTGTACCCCTGGCAAATTTTAAATTGGGAGCAGCTGCTAGCAAACTAGCATGGATGTTTTATAGCTTGCTGACAATGCCAGATTCAGCAGAAATTACAGTCCGTACTCAGTGGCATCTCTGGAGTATTCCCTTTTTACAAGCATTTCCCAACACACAACCAGGAACGCAGAAGGACTCCCTACATTTGTGCCATAAGGGACCAAGGATTGTTCATCCCCTTCCACAGCTGGCCAGGACCTGCTCTCTGCTCTGTAACCAGCCCCGTGCAATATTAGCTCCCCAGGGGAAGCRCGGGCTCCTGCTCTCACTGGAGCTTTCATTCACGTGAAGTGATGAGATCTGTTGGTACAGGGTGCTGGCACAGCCTCCCTTATCAAACCTCATACTCTCCGCCTTAAGTAGCTATTCATCCCACCAAGGAACAGCTAGCTAGCTTCAGAAAGGGAAATCAGAATATTTGTTTCCTAGAGGTGGAGGGAGGCCTCCTCAATTGCTATTTAGCAACTGAAAGCCTTTGTTTGGATGTGGCAAAATAAGTGTAAAATTACAGAAGGAATTAAGAAAGATTAGGGGGTGCTTATTAGTAAGAAATGAAACCTGTCAGGCTGGGATTTTTTTTTTCCCAAGAGGCCAAATATGACTTATTTGGTCTTATTTTTGTCATGCAACATGACAAAGCAAGTGTCCTGTGCTCCCACATCACCGTTTGCTTGGAGTCAGCAGCACCCGCCAYGGATCGGAAACCAACGGTCCGACCTGCTGCACCTGACAGCAGCCTTGGGGAGCTGCCTCTGGAGGTGACACCCTGGTGCTCCCTGCAGCCTGCTCAAGAGTTGCCTCTACAAGCCCACGACAGCACCAGGCAAACCCTGCTCGCCACTAAGTCTGACACTGCCACAAAACTACCACTTTGAGCAGCTTCGCTTTATCAGTATTCATTCTCCTTCTCTAGCACTTGAACTTGTCAGGTTTGGGCAGCTCTCTCAGGACTGTCCTTTCCATAAGGAATACCACCACCCTTTGCCCATCACAAAGCCAGCCACCATCTCAAGGGCAGGCAGTGCAAATTAAGCACAGTGCCAGGGTATAATACAAACATGTATTATAATATAAAAAATAAACTTTTTTTTACTTACTTTAACAGTTAAGCAGTTTTTTTTACTTATGTTTCCTTAACTTGAAAATTATTCCAAGAGAAACTAATTAAGACACAAGAGTGTATAATTTGTAATTTCAAAGTACAAGACTGCACAAACACACCTCTGGATCAGGCATTTAAGAAAAAGACTTTTTTTTTCTCTGAAAGAGTAGGGAAACAGTATTATGCACCTGAGTATTTTGGAGCTCCTGGAACTTCTGGATGCATTCTGACCCAAACTTCTCTTAAGTCCTACCCTTCTCCCATTAAGCTGTTGTTTTCTTTCACATATATGCCATGATGTATCAACTATTAGTTATCCCTTATATAGGCAATCCTTATAATGCTGCTCCTCCTCCTCAAATATTCTCCTCCCWTCAGTGTCCCACAGCTCTCCCTTTCCAAGCTATCCAGCAGGGCAGGGTAACCATCCATCCCTCCCAAGGTGGGATAAAACCAAACCCTTCACTGCTCCTTTCCAACACAACCTGCTGCCCGGAGCCAGGTCCTGCTCTTGCAGGTGGGCACGCTCAACCAGCTCAAAAGTCCTTTCAGCTCCCCAGCACAGAGGCTCTGCTCCCTGCCAACGCAACTCATGACCAAGGTTTATCCGGGGCAACCGGGAGCTTGTGCCAACAGCAACTGGACCCCGCTCAGACAGGAGGGGTAGGAGGGGTCCCCCCACTGTCCAGCGCAACCCCCAGCGCAGCCCGGGGGGCTGCTGTTTGCTGTGTAACCAGATCCGCCGCTCCGGGACAAAAGGGAACTCTGTTAGCAGGAACAAGCCTCACCTCCCTCTGCCGCCCGTTCAGTTACAAGGGATCCCTTCTCTTGCTCCAGGAGCCTGGCAGCGCTCCTCTGCAAGGCTCCCGGTGCAGCTACGTGACCTCCTATCAGCAGCAATCCAGYCCCAGCCACCCCTACACCTACTGCTTTCAGCGTCAAGAAACACCAGCCATTTYCCTTGCAACGCACTGGATCAGTTTCAGCTACCTCAGAGCCACCCTGAATTCACCGAGAGCAGGAATTCAAGTCCAAGTGCACAGCCACACGCTATTTTTGGATATAAAGAAGGAGACAGCAGATGAGACCTCCCCCCAGCTGTTGCAAAGGTCCATACTCCTCAAGGGACAGTAAGGTCATGTTCCTCATTAAATAACCTAAAGTATGAGCACCAGTATCTTCTGTTAGCACAGTACTGCCAGAGGATGCTCCCCACCCTTTGATTCATCCTGGAAATAGCCTATGATCAAATGGCTGATTTGAAGAAYGAAGTTAGCAATAGTGATATCAGCACAGGGAATGATAGGTCAGTATGAAAATTAAGGAAGGGGGGAAAAACAGGAGAGCTTAAAACTAGCCCAGTGCAGCTCTCAGAGTGCAGGAGATTTGCATATCTGCAAGAGCAAGCACTTGAGATAAGAAACAGCCATTGGATGAGTTTCATTTCGTCCTTTTTCTGACCCACTTGGATGGCAGCCTGGAGCTTCTCTGATGGGCACTTTTTCTCCTCCTATAATCCTCCCAGGTTAATCCAAATGTGTCCATTCCGCTGCCCCTTGAAATCAGCAGGAATTGAGTGACCCTCACCTGGCACATCCTTCAGGTTCACAAAAAAAGACACATTTACAACATCAACCCCTTTGCCAAGCACAGCACCCGGGACAGTACACTCCCATTTACAGATTCATGCCTGTACTCTGGCTGTGTTAAAATGTGATGTTTGAGCTTCCCTCACAAGCCAGATTATTCTGCGCCATAGCCCTGACCTTGCAGTTGTTAATCATTTTATAGGTATCGGAGATACCATAAAGCATCAATAAGAATTACTGCCACAGGCCCAAACTGTGGCTCCTCTGTGTCTTTGGGCAGACTCATTTCCCTCCTCACATTTTCCTCATGAGTTCTTTATCCCCGGATCAAAATACAATTGGAAAGAGAAGACAGGCAAGCACAAGCCTTATGTCTATACTTAACAAACGTGCTGTACAAAACACGTGGAGCAAGACGCCAGCCTCCTCGGAGGTCCCATCGTGACACCGAAGGCAGGGAGCGCAGGAGGGGAGCCCTGCGGAGCACGGCCGTGCCGCGCGTGCCCGGCGGGACGGAACAGCACGTCCCGTTGTGCGCCGGGACCACAGGAACACTGCAGCCGCCCCGCGCCGCAGACCCACCCGTCTCCCTCTCCACGCTGCCTTTGGAAGTTGCCAGTAAAACAGGGGAAATCTGCGCTAAAAGCCAAGCTGATGCCACACAGCAAGAGATAATTAGCAACTTCCCCATGGAGGCAGCTCAGCAGGGACCCGGCATTGTACGGATAATAGTGGGGAACAAATGGCAAACACTAGTTTAGCCCATAACAGCCATTCCRAGATGGACCAAACACTTAACACGGGCTTTAACACCAAACCCCTTTAGCACTTGGCACTAAATAAGAAGCAATAGCCCTGTGCCCTGTTGAAGCCAGAGCTAGATCGCTATGTACTAAGGGAACTGTGCCACCCATTACCAGTTAATCCCACTTCAAGTGCCCCACAGGGAAAAAACCCTAGTAAGTAATGAGAAACTTACACTAAGCAGGAGGCTGTTTTCTAAAAGGGCAGTAATACTCCACRGGGAAATAGGAAAACACGCACGGGGCTGCTAGCGGCTTTGTGCTCTCTGCCGAGTGCCATTATCATGTTTTTATGATTATCACTTTATGCCTAACGCAATACAAGCGAGGAGACGTCAGCTCTGAGCGGAGCCAAACCCAGCGAGGGCAGGCACGGCGTGTTCCCGGCCACAGCTGGCTCCGAGCACCCCCGCGGGCCACCCCAGGCTTTGCTCCTCTACCCAGCCCTGCGTGGGCTCTGCAGCGCCAGCTCCCATCCCACCAGGGCCAGCTCCTGCCCTTAGAGCCTCACAACCCCGCCACGGGGCATCACAGTCCTGCCTAGCCAAAAGTCACCGTCCTCTCATCTCACCAGCAGAGGAAAAGCYCCTTAGGCTGCACAGCCTCATGTTCAACAGCAACAAAGCTCCTGGGCAAGGAGGAACAAGACCTCCCCATCCCTGTTGGACATCTCCTTTACTCAAGCTGTTCACCCAGATCAACACCACAACCTGCTGCCGTTTGGATGACGGCCATGGGCCCCCTGCTAAGACAGGAGYTCTGCTCGTGACAGCGTCAGAGGAGCCTCAGTCTCCACAAGGAATCTGCCACCTGGTCCTCTGAATTTGGTGCAGCCCCCACAGGCACCTGCTTTGGCTCCAGCTCAGATTGCAGCATCCTAACACCAGCATGTGCATATTGCCCAGTTCACATCAGGTACAGCTACATTTTTTCCTCATTAAAAGGGTATATGTACTCTTTTAGTCCTCACACTAGGTCCCAACGGGCCAGCGCTTGCTCTGCTATCAGAACTAGCTGGTTAGCTGGTGATTTTCACATCACCCAAAGAGAAGYCTTTGGCAGCACACGGTGCAGCTGAGTCGTGCCAGGCAAAAGGCAGCAAGACTGAGAGCTTGTTGCAGCCTGTTGAGAAGAACAGAAATTATCCTGAAGAGAGAACTTTTTCCACAACAGCTTGGAAATGCCTTTGTTTCTTTAGGAGCAGAAAAGGTTTTGTTCTGTTTCTTGGAGTTTTTTTTCTTCCTGGTTGGCCAGTTCTTTTTGCCACTGACTTGCAAGTTAATTTGCCAAGCCAGACAAAACCCGTGCTGTGGGGCAAGGACGATCAACAGGGAGGAATAAAGTGTCTTTTTTTTTTTCCTTCATATTGGAAAGTATTATTCAAGGAACCAGCTGCCTGGCAGGGAGGGGGCTCCTTCAGAAGCCCTGGCATGCTCTGCCGTTCCTAGACTAAATAGACCGTCAGGCTCCTCCGTCCTAGGCTCCCTCACAAAAATGCCGTACAAAGTAAATATATTCATTCCAAGGCCAGAACCCCTTCCAGGGCCAACTTCCAGCGCGGAGCAGATGTCTCTGGTCGGGCTGCAAAGCCCCCGCGGCGCGGGGCGCTCGCAGTGCCCAGGTGTCCCCGGGGCTGCGAGCAGCTGCTGGGGCCGGCCGGTCAGACAGCACCCGCTAATGAACTGAGAAGCACCAGAGGAAATTCCTCCCTGCGGAGATGGGAATACAACCACCAACGCAAGCAGCGGCATCTCAATTGCCCAGCGCGAAGCCAAAGACTCGCTGCGTAACCCCGGGTAAGTTGCTTTACATTTTTTAAGCAGGCTTGTGCAGCGCAATGGGTCTCTGAAGAAATCCGTGCTATTGCTCTGGGAAGGGGTGTCCTGTGTCAGTCCCRAGAGACAGGAAGGGACGCAGGGCTCCTACAACTGCTATGTCTGAGRTGGGAAGGAGCTTCGGGCAGGATTAGGGTTCCCTCCTCCCGTGCCACGTGTGACCTGCTGAACGCTGGGGGAGTCGCTGCTCCCGGTGCCTCAGTTCCTCCAGCTGCAACACCGCGATCGTCCCTGCTCACGAAGCACCAGGCGCTACCCAGAGACGTGGTATCRATAGCAAAGCCCCCGCCTCGTCGCTGCAGGGAGCCCCCCATTTCACGTGATCCAAAGAGGGACATGAATCCTACGGAARCCCATCTTGATGCAAAGAGCCCAGCTCATTCACAGGACAGACACTAAACGAAGGAGCCAGCGGCCTGTGCACCGAGCTCTTTTTCACTGCTTTGAAGGAACTTGCAGCATCAGACAAAATCAGGCCCTTAACCCAGCAGCAAYGAGGTCGCCTTTCACAAAACCCCTGCCTGCATCTGAGCCCTGCCTGCATCTGGAGGCTGCAAACGCTGCCAAGGCTTTAACCCTCCGTATTAACAGAGAGATATTGAKGAGTGTCCCTCTGGCGAAGGGAACCAAATGGTGTCTTTAACCTCCGTGGATTCTTTACAGATTTTCAATTCTTTAGCAAGGCTGTTCCTCCRGACTGGAGTGTAATTGAGATGCATTAGCCGCTCGCTCAACAACTTTCCCAGGCACACATGTGCAAACACACAGACTATGCATTCAGATATAAATACATACCATACCTGCACATGCATTAAGCTGCTGTTCACGGCCTGTCTGGACATTCCTGCCGCCAGCTCGGCCGCTCAGTCAATCGCAGCACTCAACGCTACCAGCCCAACGTGACAAAGTAAACAGAAGAGCAGCTCATCGCTGTTGGGTAATCTGACCACAGCCACAAAAAGCCAAAGAGGATCTTTTAAGGACCAGTTCTCATGACAGACAGGGATACTGGGAGTAGAAGGTTGGGAGAGGGGGTTCATTCCCACCAGGAATGCCAAACCCCTTAAAATGAGGCCACATTTGTCTACAAACCAACATAGCAACTCGGTGCTGAACCACCTGGCCCCCTTCTTCCTGTACAGTCTCTTTACTAGAACAAGCCACCATCTGTGCCCAGCACAGGGGAAAATCTCCCTCCAAAATCTTYCAGCCTCCTTTATTATATGAATCTTGACCAAGAGCCAAATTCCACCCGTACAGACTGATCCTATTCATAGCGCAGAGTCCATTGGGATGGARAAAGCAAAGCCTTGAAGGGTTTCAATTGCAGCAGGACCTGAAGYCCCATCAGTGATCTGAGCACACCTTAGCCAGCCCTGAAAAGCTGGGAACCTTCCAGATGCGGCTTCTGAAACTCTGATCAACCGTGGGTTTCCAAGCATAGGCCTCACTCTAAAATATGGCCATTCCATGCAAACTATATCTTCCCACAGACTGGTAAACCATACTGCAAACCTCTAATGTAGTTTTCAAGATCATCTCTAGTCTCAATTTCTTTTAAATTTGGTGCCACAAATGASAGTTACATTCTAGGTCCCCAATGAGAGAGAGACTAATGTCAAGGGAAAAAGGCAGATTGAGAAGCCTGCGTCAAGCTATGAAAAAAGAGAATATAACACAAGATGTACCAAGAATTCTCTCCACTCTTGAAAAGAATGATTCATCAACGATTCCTAATCTATTTATGAGAGCTAAGCATCTAAGCCACATAGTATCCACCTCTACCCAACCACACAGTATCCACCTCTACTCATCCAAAGTGCATAATTCTCTCTAATACATACACAWGCAAACAGGCATAAAAAGCTTATGTTTAGTGTCTGAAAGCAAAGTCCAGAAGCAGAGCTAGTGTAGCAAACTCATCGTTTCTGTGCTGGAAAAGTCTTCTCAGTGGAAGAAATTTTAACCTTTCCTAGAGAAAAGGGCAAAGCCTCAGTACTAAGATAACCAGAGCTCTTTGTTCATGGAAACAGCTTGCAACTGACCACGGATAAAATCTCACAGATATAAATAGGAAATCTGGATAAAAGATCACTGAAGCTGTAAAATTGAAAAAAAACCCCAACATTTCTCAGGACTCAGGGTAGATCTATCAGCCTGGGACAGCTATCRGTCCATGAAGCATCTTCCAGTCCCAGGGCTGCAATGCAGCACAGGCTTGGAAGACCCCGAGCGTCCTGCCCGCCCTGCACATGCGGTGCCAGCTTCACATAGGCCCTTGCACGAGGGAAGGGAGCAGCATGACTTCCACATGAAACACCCAGGGAACCACCAAAAGGCTGGCCTCCTACAGAAGMCACCTCTCCGTGTCCAGGAGCTTGAGTTTAGGCATGAACTGCTGTTCCTCCACACAATGAACCGGCTCCCTGTGTGCATTTAAGGCAAAGATGCAGAACTTGCAGACAAAAAGCAAAACTGCAACCTTTATCCCTCAAAGCCAGTACAGCTTTGGAGAAAACAGGATTCTGTTTTGCTTCCTTTTGTCTCTATTCTCACCTGGGGTCAGGACACCACAAATACTCTTTCACAGCAGATGCTGGCTGAGAACTCAGGTCTGCTTGCATTTTCACCCCACTCTCTACAACTCCCTTGGCCTTGAGCACAGTGGAGCCTACAGGATACACCTGAGCAATGTGGACCATACCCCATGGAGGGTAGGGATACTTCTACCCACTAATTACCTGCATTTGTTTCTGGTAGATGACAGAAAACCAGAGACAGATTTTATCTGCAGCTCTGGCAACTAGAGTGAAAAATAGAGAATATGAATGCTCTTGGACTCGTGAAGTCGCTATGGTTGATGAAATGAGAAAAAAAAAGAAAAAAATCTCTGAAATCCTAACTTATGCAATCCTAACTTTTGCATTTTGAGCAGGCAGATGCTGTCCCTGGAGCTGCCGCAGGGACAGGTCTGCACATAGTGAAATACAGCCCGATGACACAAAAGCTGAACCTCAGCATCACAGCATAAAGGAGCACRGACAGCCTGACTCTCGCTAAGCTTYGGAAATCTGAGACGATTGCAGAGGATTAGTCAGCGAGTAACACAAAACCCCAAAGCCACAATTACCAGCGAAGCAGCAGCCACTCTGCCCAAACTGCKCTCAGCTCTCCCAGGCATCGCTGTACTTGTGGGAAACAACCAMAGACAACCTGATCTTTCTAGAGACCCACGGCTCCTGGCCGGCCTCGCACACGGAAAGGAGTGAGCAGGTTTCCAGCACTGGCATCTCACACACATCAAGGAATACTCAGGGCAGGCAGTGGAGCAGCTGCGGTAGAGGGGTCTGACACAAACAGCATTACAAACCCTTAGTGGAGGGGAAGGAAAACCTGCCCACTTTTGTGTCCATGCCTRTACACTAAAGAGCCTTTTAGGCATCTAGCATATTAGGGATCACACCTCCTTGATGCACAAAGGATGCTTTGAAACAGCCACAGTCTTTTTATTCACATAAGCTCCCTCTGAGTTGCCTTTTCTTCTTGCTGGGCAGAAGTTTGCACCAAGGTTTTATTTGGCCTCTGGGCAAACACGATGCTTTGCAGGAAAGCACTGTCAAACAGGCCCCTCTCCTAGGCAAGTAATTACAAGAACAAACAGCTCCTTCTTAACCCTCAGGGGAGTCTGCCAACCCTCTCTCTGCTATTCTTGGCTTCCTGGTGCGTAAGGGGTTAAGTGCAATCTAAATGGATGGCTTGTCCCTCTCCAGCTGGTTGGCAAGCTGGACGCAGCTCAGCTGGCAGSGGGACAGAGCCGCACCAGAGATGCTCACGGCAGCACGGGGCAGGGGACACACGCCCACGGCAGCATGGAACAGGCTCGGGATCCCCATGCCAGGTGCCTTGCAGCACCGTGGAGCTGCTCTCCATGCCCTGGGAGCACCGGGGGCTCCCACACAGCCAGAAAGAGGCACTTGCTGCCCCCGGGATCCTGCAGACTAAATACAGACAGGTGCCACCGGCCAAGATAAAAGTGTGGACATGTTTTAAAACAGGAGAATGAAAATCTGCACGGGGTGTTACAGGTGGGAGGGACGTTATGGTGTGTGAGCGTGGGGAGCTCTGCACCGTTTGCACTGCCCATGGGCTCCAGGTCACCTTGGGGCTGGGTACAGTTCAAGAAAGTGGTTTTCAGAACTGGTTTCAGTTCATGATCTTGAATCCCAACTCCAAGTTTAGGCTTTATAACAACAGTGATATGCCTCAGTTCTGCAGCAAAATCTGTGTATTTTTAACTTATTTTCAAATGTACGAACAAAGCTCTCCTGACACATTAATTTTAATTATTTTTTAGTTATAGTTTTACTATTTTTTCTGTCAAACAGGCCTGATGCTTCTCAGTTACCTGAGAACAGCCCATATAGACCAAAATCCACAGGCTGAGCACTCAGCACTAGGATCATAAAGTGTTACCAGCTCCATAAAGCTGTAGGAGAATGACCACATAAAATAAGCACACGAGATGCACTATCCTTACATTTAACATCTGATAAAATTTCACAAATCAAGAGATCCACTATCCAGAAAGGAGCCACTATCTGCAAACAGATTAAATAACGCACGGAGCAAAGTGAACGGAATAGGGAAAAGGGCTGCTTCACGTTACAAGTTCCCTTCAGTGCTCTTTGAAGCTGCTTTTATCAGGTGCAAATTCAGGGTGTTACTTTGCATTGTACCTGCAGGGTAACACCCAGAATCCAAATCCCGCTGCCACTCCAAACTTTTAGTTTAAAACAGTCCCCATGAAGTCACAGGAGTTTGTGCTGAATCGGGTGCAGTCTGTTGTTAGCACTACTATCAAAACGTGGCTCTCTGCTGTTATTAGAAAACTAGTGAGGAAGAGAGGTGCTGATGCTCAGGGAGAACACCCTAGCTTCATTAAGTAGAAGAAAAATGTGTGCTGTAGCAATTTAATAAAGCAGCTACATATCTTCTCTAAAGCTGTATGATTCCTCAGGGAGCAAATGGGAATGATCATGCATTTCACAGAGGAATTTCTCTAAGGAATTCTTTATTTTTATGCATTTTGCCTTTTTATTCTACCTRAAAGGTCCATTCATCCCCATAACCACAGTCTTAAGACTGGACACTGTGAGATAACAGATGAAAAGAGAGATCCATGGGTCATTTGGTGGAAATATCCCACAGTCCAACAGCTCCTCATAACACACCTGAGCTTTCAGGACTTYATCCGATCGTGCATCCCTAGAAGGTTTATCACAGGAACACCAGGACACACGTCCCAACACCAGCACCGAGGCCCAGCAGCTAATTCTCAAAGAGCCATCAGCTTCACCTGATTTTAACACTGATGCATGTACAAAAGATTTCCTGCTGGTCTTGCTCACAAAACCCTTTGAGAGACCTCCCCATCATAGCTGAGACTTCTCGCACCGAATCCCTGTCCGTGGTCTCTGGTGCAGAACAGTAATAGCAGTAGAGAACAGAGACCTGAGCATCTTCAAATCAAAGGTGTAACTGAAGAGGGATGGGAAGAGTGCAAACAGGGAAGCAAGGGGGAGGAATTGTGCCGTGCCTTATATTGTATTCAGTGGCTTGCCCAGCRACACTTTGGGTGTAGCAAGACATGTCTTGCTATTTGGCCCTGGATCAGGGGAATGCAATTCATCTACAGCCTTGGAAACAACATTATCAAGAAGTAGGAAATCAGGCTCTGGTCATTCACATTTACTTCCTGAACTTCACCCAGCCATTTACAAATCCTCTTCCCAGGGAGGAAGAGGGGGAGTTTTCCCTTCTTTCTTTGCATGTTGGTAGCACAAGAATGAAAAAAAAAAATCATTTTGCTTTTCAAGATGTGTTTGCAAATCATCTCTTCATCTGAGGAGTTCTACATGAGTTAATGTTAGCAATAATCTCTCTGCCTTAGCTAGAGGAAAATGCAGAGGTGGAAGGACAAAAGGAAGCCTGTGTCAGAGCCATGGAACAGTCCTGCCTCTGCCTTGCAGTCCAGCCCTCACAGCTTGGCAACCTCACAGCACCCACACCAGCACTCTTGCTCCCCTTTTTCTTCCTAAGGTGACCACCCATGGGCAGAGGAACAGGATGGATTCAGGAGGGTGATGGAGGGGTACGCTGGCCATACATCCCTGTCTCCATCACTGGAAAGAGCTTGACACATGAARGAAACATGAACACATCCCAGTGGTGCAATCAGAAAAACACTGACTTCCTTGGGACCTAACATTGATGTTGTTACGATGCTGGGGCAAGAAGTGTCTATTTGTCCTTCTTCCATTTCTCATTAAAAAGCACAGCCCGTGTCAGGGCTGAGGAGAGCTGTAGCACAGAGGAGACATTATTCTCAGCTTTGGATTTAGATCAGTATTTTAATGAAAGCACTTATTAGCCCCAGCTGGGGTTCAATTTTCCAGTGAGTTGGGAAAAAAAAATATTGCCCTGGCCATTCTTCTCTGGGGATTGTGCAGAGCCATCTGAGAGTATCAATTACTGATCATAATACTCTATTGGAAACGAACAGCTGGGGAAAAGCCGCTGGCTAGGAATGACTGGATTGCTTTACGTTTTAAAGTGCCCTTCTTGGCTATACGGTGCCCATACTCCCACTCTGGGATCTCGGCTGCTCTCGACAGGCTGCAGTTACCCTGCCCTTGCCATCCTGACGTCAGTGCCACCCCACCAAGGGTCAGAGGGGCTCTCCTCTCCCCAGAGCCCCCAGTTGGCCTTGGGCCACCTAAGCACAACCACCTTGGGCGACCTAAGCAGAGAGACGTGCAGAACTGGGACGTGTGCTGAGAGCCACCAACTCTGCCCGGAGGTCCCCAAGCCTGCAGGCAGTAGCAGCGGAGCTGCTGCCCAGGAGGATGAAGCCAGGTCACCAGGTTCCCCTTTCCATGTGCCAGCTCCCACAGAAGGCAGCGGGAGACACATCCACAGATGGATGTTAACAATTTCTGGAGGAGTTTAAAGTTGTCTTTGTGCGAACAGCTGCACTAAACCTTAATGGATGGACCCTCTCAAAGGCAAAGTGCACTTTTCCCAACAGAAAAGGCTGTGTGTGCACAAACCACACAATTCCCTGGGGGGAACAGAGGAGGGAAGTCCCCTCCGACAGTTGCCAGGCTCAAGGTTTCACATTCCTTCAACTGCGTGGGCTGGGGTTTTTTTTTTGCACTTGGCATTTCAGATCTGGATTGACTATTGACTATCCAATTAATAAAGTTATYGGGGAACCTGTTTTTTGAATACTCTGGGAGAAGGAAAAAACCTCTCAAGGAGCTGATTTCTAGCTAGTCYGGGACCAGCTTGACCAAGACTTTCACTGGAAAGCAAAGGAGATCACAGGAGTGTCGGCCCTGAGAACTGGGCAAACCCCTGTGATTTGGTTATCTTCCGCATTCCCCTTTCCATCTCCACAACCAGAGTCTTTCTTTGCAGGGAGCAGAGAAAATGCATATGAAAACTGAACCTTGAAGGCCCTTCCTGCCTCTTTTAAGAGGAGAAAAAGAGTCTCCTCATTCCTGGTCTTCCTCTCTTTTCACAGCTCCACAGCTGGAGCCCCTATGAAGACAGAGGGCCCGGGAAGGCACCTCTCCAGCYTCCAACTCAGGCCAATCTAATACCACAAATTCCATCTCCCCCAGGCAGCACCAGCCYGGGGTGCAGCGCCTGCAGCTGCGCCGAGCCCCAAGGCAGATGCTAATCRTCATCTTGTGGCAACAAGCAGCGAGCACCTGAAACGCCAGCRTGAGCGTCGCACAGACCAGCCATTCAGCTCGGGCCAGTTCCATTAGATCTGGTTGACAAAAGAATCCAAAGTGCATAGTTATAATTTGCCAAAAAGAAAAAAAAAAAGTAGAAAAGCTTTCCCTTCTGAATGGGAGTTTCCGTAGCCCAGCCTCTCCTCGTCAGCAGACGGGGTGGAATTCCCAGGCTACAGGGGAGACTCTCTGGGGGCTGATCATGTTCCTAAAGGCATGTTCTCAATCAAGGAGGCTCAGATGAGGCATAATAATTGCACAGGCTTCCTGAGAACTGGCTTCACATCCCTCAAGACTGATTCAACCTAGTTTTGCATTCTACTTTCATATAAAAAAAAAATCTGTCCATATCTTGATATACTGCAAATCAGGAAACAGGGGTGTATGGTGCATTTCAGCCTCCTCCTGCACAGGCCTTTGGAAGGCTCCTGGGCAAGGCAGGGCCGCCTTTGCAGGTGCTTCCATTGTGTCAGCAAGGCTGTCCCGATTAACACTGCTGAGAGACACAAACTAGCAGCCTGTTAGAGGTCTGGGAGTCAGGAGCCAGCTAATCCCATCCTGGCACAGGCTTTTACATCCTTGAAATGCATGGGTACTAATTAGSGTCATTGCTAGGCTACGTTACACACCTATTGGTCTGCACAGAGAAAGGGAGACAACAAGGCTACAGATCCAGCCCACAGCTGACCACGACGATCGTTACCATGAGGAGAGTGTTAGTTGTGGCTATAWTAGTGGACAACTGCCAATTTTGCACTCCTGTTTGGAGCACCCTGGGGCAGTCCCAAGATCCAGAACCACAGGCTGACACTTCCTTGCAGCCTGAGCCCAGCAGAGCTCTGGCAGGTCAGTTCAAAAGGCAACCTGGGTAAACCCCAGGGAGCAGCCAGAATGGCCTCAAAGGCACCAAACAGTGCAAAGGCAGCCCTGCTGGGCTGGCTTGTTCGCAGAAGCACTGGCCGTTTCTGTTCAATAGAAGATGGGTAAAACTTTCTGTAAAGGCTCAGCCCCAGCTTTGACATCACTACAGAGCATGTTAGACTCGTGTCAGAAATGAGCTAGGTGCAGAAAAGTACCTTTAGACTGTGCTACACACACACCATTATAAACACTGTAATTTCAGCTGGCCGTCTTCACCACAAGGGCTTTAATGCTGTTCTAAACACATGCTCTGCAGACCAGCACAACTGTTTTACACTGAACATTTACAGTTGAACGTTTCTTGATCACAGCTTTAAATACACAGCTCCTTAACACTGAAGAAAGAATGCACCCTCTTGGGATGTGCAGTAACACCTCCCTTACAGCCAGACTCCRAACGCACCCCCACACACGACAGCATCGGCACAGACCACGCGGGCAGCAGCTCTGCCTTTCATCCCTAACATGATTCAGCAGGGCAGACGTGTCAGCAGGATCACTGAGCAAGTCGTGTTCGGTGCACAACAGGGCATTTGCACAGCCCAAAGTGTAAATATTGTCTCAAAAAACAGAGAGGAGATGAATTAGATTAGGAGACTTAGGGTCATGAATTACGCCTCTGAGCCACCCTGCTGAATACTAATGCTCATCAGTCAAACACCCTCTTGGATAAAGCCGCACCTTGTCTGGCTCAAACYGCTGTTTTATTCCCAAACTCCCCTTGGCTCCCTTAGATCCAAGGCAGGAAGAAACAATAGTCCCTTAAAACACGTGGGACCAATTCCCAGGTTTATTACCTGTTCTGAGTTTGCTCTTTACCTCCAATGAAGCAGCTTTACCTGAGTTCGCAGCACAGGCATCCTGCTTTGGGCTGCTCTAGAGGCCACAGTCTCCAGTGAGAAATCACAGCTCAGAATCCAGCAGCTTCACTTGGTTTTGCTGGAATGACTCTGCTCCTCGACGCAGGGCTGCACCCCGCTGTCCACGAGCGCTCCAGCGAGGACAGGGCCACGTCAAACAAAACGGGCTCTTTCCATCAGTCTACTGCAGATGTGCGTGAACGTGGCCTTCATTACAGAAACTCTACAGGCCACATTTTTTGGCAGATCCTGGACTATATAAACAAACAGGCAACATGACCTGGGCTCCCATAAATTTCCTGAAAATTCTTAATGACTCTAAAGACTTAATAAAGTGTTTCACAGCACAGGCAGCAGCTGGCAATTATGGTTTTGGAACCTGTGAAGTAGCAAGCAGAAGTCCAGCTCTGTGACTGAAAACGCAAGCAGCAATAATAGCTCTTTCAGAGCACAGCGCACTTCTTTGCCATCACATATCCTGCTCTGTAAGCTGGTGCATCCCCAGCCAAGCGTCCCGTCAGCAAAAGCTTTAATCAAAGGGCAAAAAATATTAAATATAGAGACAAATTCTTGTGGAGTGGCAAAGCTTTGTGAAAGTGTAAACTGCATGTGGAAAGACCATGAGTTAGCAAAAATTATACAGACAGCAGCTATGGGCTCTAAAAATCACCGTGCAATGGGAAACAGGACTTGCAGCAAGGCTTAGGGACCTGCCATCGTGTGAAAGGGGTGTTGCTGTCACACCCTAACACCCAGACCCACAGCCCATGGCATCAGTCTGCACGTAGGCCAAGGTAGATTAGCCTGAAGATGATCAAAAATGAGGAAAGACAGAGGGGTTCTGACTCCCCTCCACATGCCAAGGGAGCCACTGTCTCCCACCAAGGCAAAATATGACTGTTCACTGGCATCACCTTCACTCTAGGAGAGGCAGCTAGGGTTAAACCAGCACTCTTGAGAACTGCACATAGTAAAAGAGCCTCACGTATTGCCTGGAACAGCTGCCAGTCCTGACTTACTCATCTATCACATAGCACTGACTGCCTCTAAAACGCTTTTCATCAGCACTTCGGTCATCTTTCCTCCCCTATTCGTGGCACTGCCATCAAAGCCCCCTCTTTAAAGCCTACTGGAGCATTTCTGAAGAAAGGAAACCTGTCAGCTTCTCCTTTCTCCTTCCCTTAGCTGTCATTACAGAAGAGTAGTGATTGAGATCCAAGTTTCTATTAAAAAAAGAGGACTAAGTTAAGCTCTTGCACGATGTCTCTAGAGAGGCATCACTTAGGGCTTTCTTCACACATTCTCTTCCACGGCAACAGGAGAGTCTCTACACTAACCGAGCTGCAGGTATTCAGCTGGAGAGGAATGTGAAATCCCCCAGAACTGCATCTACCCACAGCTTCTTCAAACCTCTCCAGCCTGCCAATAGAGGTGAACTGTGTGCTCAGGGCTTTAATCACAGCATTGGGAGGCCTCTGCTGCTCAGGGTGACTGATGACAGCAGGAGAGCCCGCACCACAAAGAGATGAAGGCAAGGCCAAGGGAAGTCCAAGGAAGCCAGGCTGGGAGGCCCTGTGAACGCTGCTGTCACATCAGACTGCTGCTGGCACAGGTCCTGCCTCGCAGAGGGCTGCAGAACTCCACAGTTGTTTCTACAAACTTTGGGGAAAAAAAATGATCTCGTACTCCCACTGCAATCCATAATGCTCTAAAGCAAGTAAACACCACGTCTGTTAATGTTTCCAGAGCTCTTTCCATCCCATGGGTTCAAGTTGTAGAACAAAGATATAAATAACTTAGATTTCTTATCTCATTAAAAAGAAAAAAAGAACAAGGAAAAAAAACCAACCTCGCAATTTTGCAGCTATGCAGCCCACAGCCTGTAGAGACAACCCCGGGATATCAGCAAATAATAAAACCCTCAGTTCCTCTTTAGCCAGAGAGATGAAGTTTTCACTTGTTCTCTCACTGGTGTTTTTGGAAAATGCATAAAGGAAAAAGTTGTTGAGCAAAAATAGTCTGTGTGTCACTTCAAACCAATCGCTGGGGACCTGGACTCAAAGCCCATTGAAGTCAGTGGAAAGATTCCTCTCAACTTCCACGGGGCTTGGCTCRAGCCCACACCAACGTCCTTCTCACAGGTATAGGCTTACACATTTCTTTTCAACTGCCTGAACAAAGACTGCCCTCAAGAACTACCTTAACCACAGCTGCATTTGTTGATAACGGGGAGCTTCCACCCTGCCTTCAGCAACCTTCCTGGTCCAGGGCCAAGTCTCCAAGCCAGCACATCCCCCTATCATCTTTTCCAAGCCTTCCATTCCTGCATGTCCCACATTTCTGAGTGTCCAGGCACACAAGGCTGTGCTCTCTCCCATGGGTTTTGCCAACATGACTAACTCCATCGACACCCACCTTGCCACATCCCTATCCAAGCACACGGTCCCTTTGCCCTTCTCACACACAACTTGCCCCACCTTTCTGCCCAGCACTGAGCCTCCAACACAGGCTCATTAGCTCCAATCTTCCTAATCAACACTCAGAGCTGACGACAGCTGAGATCCTCCATCCATGTGGCAGAAAAGGGGGAGCTTCCCACACACAGAAAAAATATCATTCAGCCATCCTCCATTAAACCATGTGCTCAYGTGGTTTCACACAGGTGCATAGGGCAGTACAGGAGCCATCTCTAAAGTGCTTTTCTCTCAACACTGGGGATCAGAAAAGAGGCCAGGGCTTTCACAGGGTCACAGACACCACCGCTATCCTAGAGCTGTGGTTCCTGTAGCCTGTGTATGGGCTACACCTTGTGCCACTGTGGGGGCTGCAGTCCCACCATGGGGTAGACCTGCCAACTGTAGCTGCTCTCTGCTGGCCAACACAACAGGGAAGAGCAGTATGTGGCAAAAGGCTCACCTTCATCTCCATATACATTATATGTACTTACATATACAGGTATAATTACTAACAGTACTCTTTTCCTTTCATCCTTTTAGACTGTCACAAGCAAATTGCCCTCTGTCCTTCTCACTTCTCATTGCAGAATATCCATGAGGAACTGAGGAATTTTATCTCACATGGAGATTAAAAAGGCAAATATCCTCACTGATGAGCTCATTTTAGCTAGCACCTAAATCCAGGTTTATCAGGTTCAGTGCCTGGAAGACTCCACCACATAACACAGATTATCAAGAAGTAAAGTAACCTCCTGTGTTATTTAGAGCTTGGTGCAGAATGAAGAGGTGGTCATATTAGCAGTGGTTATGCAAACCAAACAGAAAGTGAAATCAATGTGAATCTTGTCTAAATAGGTCACTTATCTGCTCGGGTTTCCTCCTCCTCTTCCCTCCCCCACAGGTCCTCAAACACTCTTTGAACATTCAAAGTTCCTCAAGTCAACGAAGGGACAATTATCCACTCCACTGAATGCAAAAACAAAACTTGCATAATATAGTGTTGAATGCAGAGGGTTAAACGAGCAGTGACAAATAAGCATGTTGAATGTTCCTTCACCTTTCTGATTGCTCATTAAGCTTTGGCACGGTTCCACATATGAACTCACTGCACCAAGACAGGCTTACTCCACACACACTAGTGGGTTAAATGTACAATACAAACAAGTCTTGCAATGGGCAAGAACAAGGGATCCAAATGTGCAGAAGCCAAGCCAGACTCTGCAATCTGCTGCAGTGCACAAGACTACCTGCAGCTCCTCACACGCTGAAAATGAGTATACAACAYGCCAGGGACAACACGTGCAAGAATTTATTAATTTTGCCTAAAATGAAATTACACCCACCTCTAGAGCTTGAGCACAGGAGGAGGAACCAGGAGACAGGTTTTCTGCCTGCTTCTGATGCCACTCTGTGCCCTCTGCATACATATATCACTGATGTATGCCCACTCTGTGCTCYATACATACATATTCAGCCCTATACATCTCCACGCTGCAGTTTCCTCTCTTCTGCTCTGCGGGTTTGTGGTTCAAATCTGTACCATGTATTTTTTAAAGAAAAGAACACTGAAAGAAGAGCCAACAGAAGGCATGAATAGAAAGGTAAATCCTAGTGAGCCCTTAGCCTGCCTCAATAAGAAGTCCAGAAAAACGGAAGTAAAAGGAAGCATAAAAGCTGGAAGCAATAGATTTCWGACCAGTCCACTGCGACAACTGTGCCCCTTTAATAGAGGGGACRGTTCAAATCAGCAGCCCTAAGCTTGATCCTGCTGGGCTTTGCTCCCTGCCAACAGCATTCARTGTACTGCTTTGTCTTTCAGAAAGAACATGTAATTGCTATCATTCATTATTTACAGATGTGCAGATATCTGAATCTACTCAACAACCATATTGAGCTGCCAGACAGAGCCAAGAAATTAGGTTCACAAGAGGCTTAGGAAGMCTGTCCCGCGAGATGAGAATTGGGTTTCTGGTGTCCAGTTCAAGCCCTGTGCCCCTTGAAAACACCTGCTGATTCCTTCCCTTGCACTCACAGGGAAGCAAGAGACAATTTCATGCTGCTCCTTGGTCTCCCTTTGTCAGTTCCCACCAGTGGCTTCTCAATTGGTTGTCACATCTGGGAGGGATGTAAGGCTGACAGGCACAGAGATGCCTGCCCAGCCATGTCAGATGAACAGCTTCCATGCTGTTCCCTGTGCAAACCTGGGAAAGTCACACTGGGAAAGTGGTAAATAAACAGCAGGAGACATGGGGTACTCTCCTCCAGTTTGTGACTGGATTGGTAGACATGATCCTGGCTTCACCAAAGCTAACATGAAACATAAGCTGACTTTAACACTCTTGCAAAATKATAACTCCACAATACTGTAATATTTCCCAGAGCAACTCCCCGTCAAGTCCTAGAGGGTCAGAAGATGGAGGAAGATCCCTCTCATCCCCCTCTCCAGGAGCTCATTGAGYTTGGATAGAAGGGAACAGGAAAGCAGCAGCTCACAGGCCAGGCTGCAGCACRAGGATGGGAGCTGATACAAGCTGAACATTTCACTTTTACTTTGAGGGATTAAAGGCTTTMGACCCTGCACATTTGTACAATGCTGCCCCAACGCAGGAAGGGACAGGGGGATCTCTGGGTGCAAAGACAAATAACCTCACGGTGACAGCTGAGCAACGTCTGATGGCRAAGGACTCAGGGCAGGTCTAAGCTGCCTGGCAGGGACTGGCCCCAAGCGATGAGTGGCATCTGCAGAACACTTAGGAGAAAGAATCCAGACAGCAAAAACAAAAGCTGAGGATTTGGGTGTCCCCAAATTTCCGCGTATTTATCTAACGCTTGTCAGACAAGTAGAGATGAGGAGCAGAGGAGCAAAGCAACATTCTGGTGCCACATGKGGATTTCTGAAAACAAGGGAGGTTTAGAGGAAAGAGGGAAAAAAAAAAAAAGCATTTAGGGAGTTTTTTTTCCCCCCAGTTCCTGCACTAGTGCTGCCTTCTTAAAGCACAAGGGAGTTAAAACACTAGCTGACTTGCAACAACATGGGTAGAAGATAACAGGATTTACAAGGTTAGATTTAACAGGATTTAAAGTTAACAGGATTTTAAGGTTAGGGTTTAAAATAACACAGCAGAAATGGCAATCCACAGTTACAAGGAGAAATCTGTGTCATTAGTACCTTTGTCCCTGGATCTGCATGGATCCAGATGAGGAAACATCATCATCCCATGCCACCCTCTAACCAGTCCAGCCCACAGCATTGACAGGACACACAGGAATTACTTCCATGGCTCTGACACCGAGTTGTCAGGTGACCCCTGGAAAATCACATAACTTTTCTGTTTCTCTCCCACCAGCTGCTGGTTTACATTATTATTATTTCTACAGGCACCACAAAAAAATTAGGGACCAGACTCTCATTACGTAAAACGTTATATAAAAAAATCCTCTTACCTATTCTCCTGGGAGGAATTTATAGCCTAAACACAAGAAAACAGGTGGAAACGGACAGAGGGGAGAACACRGGCATGGGGATAGCAGTACTGCCCAGCTCTGGGCACTGGGGGGAGCCTTCCTCGCTCCAGACTTACTTAGAGAGAACCCCGGCCAAAAAATCTCCGGTCTCTTTTGGGGTTACTAATCATCACCATGGTACCAGCAATACACAGCTCATGTGCAAAGCTCCTGGGATCTACACGGAATTAAAACACTGAGAAACAGATCCTGACCCACCAGCAGAAAATGTTCAATCACGCCTGCAGGCTTTTCTAACCAGCGGCGCTCGAGTCTCTCTCTACACAGCGCTGGTTGCAAGTATTTGATACAAAGCTGTGCCAGGAAGCGCTTTTGCTTGGTTTTGTTTTTACTGTGGCTGCAGAACGTTGCCTAAAAAAATCACCCACTAGAAATACTGGCTTGTCGTGGCTGCACGGCCTGGATTTTTCTTCTAGCACCATGAGATTTCAGACGGGTGTGCTTCTTGCATTGCTATGCCCGGTATGCACTGGATTTCATTATAGGTTTTCTTGCACTTCTGTCTTCRTTAGTTCTACATCACAGAGTGCGTGGAATGCGTGCACTGCCAGCCCAAGAAAATTAAGATGTGCCGTTGCTTCTCAAGGACATATGCGTGGAGCACGTGTCACTCCCTACTTCTCTATCAAAGCATAAATCCCAAATGGAACCACCATCAACAACAAACAGAACAGTGCTGACCCAGTTTAAGTTTTCCCCCCCCCTTTCATTCTTTTGCTTCTCAAGGCCAGAGACAGAACAGAGGCCATGAGCAGAGCTGCCAAAACACATGTGCTTGTTGGAAGATTTGCCTAAAGACACTATGAAGTGCTAAAACACTGGAGACGTCAAACAAAGGTTTCCTCTGGCCTTCAGAGGAGTTCTGCAAATGGCAATAAAAATGCAAAAGAAGAATGCTGAATAATCAAATGTGGTTTCTTTTTATAAATGTGAATAGTACAGAYTGAATGTGAGTGAGTGCAAGGTACCAAGAACCCTTGAGGCTGAATCCTTGGGGCTTTGCACCTAGAAGCAGCTCCTGCCCTGGATGGCAACAGGACAAAACTCTTCAGYCCCTCCAGCTTGAAGGATCATTTCTGGGAGCAAGAGATATATTGGGCTCCCCTACAGAGCACCTTCAGCTGTGAGCTTCAGGACGAGCATATTAGCATGAATTTGTTATACCATCCAATCTGAGCCCTGAAATTCAGAAATAATGCTGACCTTTCAGCCCTTCTGCAGTGCTCCAAGTTATCCAGGACCAGAGCTTGGATGCAGAGCAGTTTTCTGTTCCTAATGATCTGTTCAGCTCTTGACGTCTCTGGGGGACTTCCAACAGGGAGATATTTTAGGAGTAATCCAATAAGGTCATTTGAGGAGTAAATGCTTGTCTTACACGCGCTCAGCAGCGACTCTCCAATTCAACGCCTGGAGACCAGCAAACAGCCACTGAACRGCAGTGACAATCAGCACTGACAAGAGCTCGATGACAGCCCAAGACTTAAGTCCACTCTCCCTCCTCAAGCAAGAACGCGCTGCATTATCATCACTGCTAYTCAGCTCCTTGGACCACATTTCTTCCCCTCCATCAGGCAGCACCAAAGACAAGGGTGCTCTGTCACAGGGGTAGAGAGACAGCAAAAATCTGGGATTGTGACAGTCCCTAAGCCGTGCTGGTGGCTTTTTTTTTTCCTAATTATTATTTTTGTCTGCAGAACCCACTGAAGTAAATACCAAGTAATTATGGTGTTCTGAAGTGACCTTATGGAGTATGTGCTCGAGTCCATGGACCTCGGCCAAAGCTACTATTGTGGATTTCATGCCAAGACTTGGGAGAACCCTGGCTCCCTCCCATTGTTTTCTTTGGCCAGGCTCTATGGATTCTCAGCCTGGCAAGAAAGCCCCATTTTAAAAGTACTGGCAAACACTGTGCAGTTTGTCACACCATGGCTTATGATTTAGGACCTTGATTGAGGCTCAACACTGGGATCTTTTGTTTAGCTGTGTTTGTACATCATTTGCAACTTTGTATTAGTTAATAAACGTCACTCTGCTAAGAGCGTGGCATGTCCAGTATTGCGGTGAGGATTTTCCCTTGAATATACAATCCATAGCGAGAATGACTGAGTGAAATTGAAACAGCCCTTTCCACCAGCCGAGGGCTTAAGCTCATGTAAACAAGAMTTTCCAACACAATGGCTGCTTCAGACATAAAGCTACACTGCTGCATACCTGCTTAAACCCAGAACTAAAGGATAAGGATTTGCACTCCTCTTTTTTTCAATTGAGTCTCTATTGTTCAGGATTCATCCACAGAAATACAGGTGAAATTTGAGGCGCTTAAAAATATATATATATGTATATATGCATCCTCTCTAGACCCACAAATCTGTTTTACAGCTCCCTCAGGCTCTGCTAATACGTTGTTATAAGCAAAAAAATGACTCTGCAAAAAACTGCTGTTTGGTAAAAACCAGCTCTTGCACACTCTGTGTATTTTGGAAGCCATATTATATCCTTTTATGGGCTCARGATTGCAAAAACCAGACGCTGAAATTCAGACTTCTCCAAATCCTGTGTGAGGGGGGAACGAGGACTCAGGGCAGGCTGAATATTTAAACTCAAAACTGGTGTGAAGGAAAAATATCTTTTTAGAAATAGTGTCAAATAGTTCCAAAATCTTAGTACTTTTKCAACTGGCCCATCTGAAACTGCATCATCTTGTTGATTAGAAACAAATAAGCCCACCAGCTGCCTTCTCCCCCCAGAAATCTCATTTTTTGCCATTGAACCAACCAAGAGTAATACAATAATAAAACCAAGGTTACAAATGGAAATGAGTTAATAAGCTAGCTAATTAAACATACCAACTCATCAGTGACTGACATCATCAACAGCATGGCAGACACAAGGCTTAGAAAAGAGCCAGATCTCACAAATACCAAGCCCAGAAAAACGAGGACGTGCTTGGTGTTACCTCTTGGCCCCTGAAGCTCTCTCAGATTCCTCCACTGCTCAAACCATCCTGTGAATGCGTTGCTCCCTCCAAGTCCAATGCTTGGACCTTCAGTACAGAACAGCTGGTCACTCTTGCTTGCTCAACTGAAGAGGTTTTTTGGTCGTCTTTCACAGTGAGTCAAGATAATCGCAGTGAAAACTGCTCAGAATTTAGGTTAGAAAGCAATGAAACCTCCCTCCGTCTAAACAATGGTCTGTCACTTACAACTCCTCCCGTCTTGCTATGCATCTCACAAGTGTCCATGAAAAACAGAAGAGGGAACTGCCTGCCAGTGACTTTTGTCAGTATTGTCAAACTGACAAAATAGAGAGGGGGAAGAGAGCAATATTACACCATGACAAACAAAAATGACAAGCCTTGGTGACAGCTCATACCACCATCGACAGGTTTCTCTGGGCTCCTGGYAATCAGTTTGAAGCACCAGAGATATGATATTCTCATTTTACACACCTTATCTTGAAAAGCACTGAAGTCTTATCTTCTTCAGAGTCATAAAATCATTATGGTTGGAAAAAGCCTTCAATATCATCAAGTCCAACTGTAAACCCCTCAACACCACAACTGCTAAACCATGTCTATAWGTGCCAGCACATTAAACACCACATTCACCTGCTGTTACCATCTCACTCTCTTCTTTTCTCTATCCTAAAAGACGTTCCCATCACCCGAACTTGTCTCAAACACCTTACCTTGATCCAGACGTTACAGATGAGGTTTCATTTTTTAGTGTTGTAAGTGATGTGACACACAAGCGGTCTAGAGTCAGTTTCACGTGACTAGTCATTTAAGTGTCTATTGATATTTATGAGAATATCTACAGATAGCTGATCTTGAAGCAATCTTCAAGAAAACTTATCACCAAAGATTCAACAGAATTCATCCTGAAACCTCTTAAAACTGGGTATTTTCCCATGATGGTTAYGATGGCACAAGTCTTCCTTGCTTTAATTTGTCAGAGTTGACATGAAATAATAGTTCAAACCCAAAAGGGATACATCAAACYCTTGATGKATCAAGGTAAAGCAGAGCAACTTGKGATTAACCCGTAGGTGCTCCGTGCAACAGATAAGAGGTGCCCAGGTTTGGTTTTGCTTGCATGTCACTTGAGGAGAAGGGATATAAGGAATGGMACAAAGACAACAGTAACATGTAGGTACTGCCTATTTTCAGGGGAAGATTATGATGTAATGTCTCAAACTTGGTAACCTGGTGAGGTAACTGTTCCTAATTAAACTAATACAACTGTTGRGTAGGAAAGCCAGACTTGGTGATGTGATACAGTGTTCTCAGAAATATGACCATATTCTGCTCATATCCCACTGCAAAGTTTATAATCCCATCTTGCTCGACTGCTTGGCACTTATCCACAGCATTTCAAACCAAGTCAGGTTAGTAGAAGCCAACCTTGAGCAACACTTGGCAAACTGGACCCCTGAACAGCCTGGGAAGTCCCTTTCTTTAAATTGGTGGGGTTTTCATAACATTCATCAGAATAGCCACAAGCAATGCAAAAACTGTGGGATAAACCAGAGCTGATGGCATGGAGGGCAAGCATCTGAGTGCCCTCCTGAGCCTCCCATGTGGTTCAACCTCAGTGAGTTCATGGTCATAACCTATGGCCTGGTGAACTATTACACTTTCTCACTCATACCTAAAAATTCTCACAGCTTTTATTAAAGCATACCATGAAGTTTCTTAGCAACCAATTGGAAATTAAAAACATATTTGACTTCACAGGGCAAAGGGTCATTTTCCAGTCACAAGACTCAACATCAGACTCATGCTATACTTTCTTGGTACTAATCCCATTTAAGCTAAAGAAAACCAGAATTTATGTACACCTAGCCTCAATCYTATGTCTATATACATTTAACACCAGTCCTTGTGGTTTCTGCTCCCAAGCTCACACCCAAACAGGAAAGGCACTATTTTTTGCTTCAGGTGTGACTGAAATCTCACTCAACTCACCATGCTCTTGAGAATTCAACACTGGATTTCACTGAACAGCTGACCTGACTTCAGTCTTGCCATATGAGGCCAAATCCTAACAGAAACCACCTGTGGTATTTCAACAATATTAACTCCAAGCTGAATCCAGCCTTGTACCTGACTGACATCCAGCATGCATTTCCTTGGCCCACTGCTAGTMTCTTGCTGACAGCACTCCAGGACTAGGAGCCATGGAAGAATAAGCTGCTTTCTGTTAAGCCTCAGGGCCAGCAATGCCAACTAAAACGTTATCCCTGCTATCCATACTGCGGATGGTGATGGAGTACAGAACAGAAACAGAACAGTTTGTTTTGCTGATCTGACGCAAAGTTTCAGTGACACAGCTCACTGTTTTGACTACAAGAGGGTGCAACAACTTATGGATCTGGCTCACAGCACTAGCTGTTTCCCATAGGGTCTGGAAAGGTTTGAGACATGACCCACTTACCACAGCACTGTGATACAACAGGGCAGAATTTCCTGGGAAAGGCCAGGTACCCTCCAAGGACAGTCCCCAGTTCTGGCATTTAGCCCTTTTGTAGCACACCAGCTCAAGAGTGCAATAGCACAAGGTTCATTTATTCAGCTAACATCTGGCTGGGTACAAGATGTAACAATATCTGCCAGTGACTAAACAGAAGAGGACATTTWTTGTTATCTATTTTGGGTCATATTTATACAATTATTTCTACTTCTCAGCTGCTCTGCACCAGACAGCAATAGACCTCATGTTATATTAGCATGTAAATATATGCACCATGTTTCAGCTGAACTGTGCAGAGARGAGATGGCATGAATGGAAAACATGCTGGGCCACATACACCAAATATAAGAATATTTCAACCACGGTATATAATTAAAGYCCCCTCAGACCATATAGACTATGGARTTTAGAAAGTAAACACAGACCCTTRATTTGCTGCTTTAAATATGTGAATAATTTTTCAGCCCCTTCTTCCTGAGATCCCGAACAAGCTTGCAGGTTTATCCCTTAACCAAAATAACATCTAAGATACTTTTAGCATCGACTCTCTTCTCTTTCCCACACTCCCTCTCCTGTGAACCTGGCCCTATTGCTGCTAATATGGTGCAGTAAAGGTGGTCTTAGCTCCAGCTCCAGTAAATGAGARTATGTGCAACAATCCTAGCTCAGTCTGCGTATAAGCAGACAGAAATAGGAGTAACATCTGTCAGAAGTGTTTAACATTTGAACAGTRACCTGACTTATACCACTTCATTTCTCATAGAATAGAGATCCTTTTCTTTTTTCTACYAAGACAGAGGAAGTTCTCTCAACTACTTCTATATTTGTGCCAAAATAGGAACTGTAGTGACACTCATGCTCATCAAAATGARGAAGGGCCACCAGAGGTTCTGATGACAGGACAGGAACTTCATCCTTGTACAGAAAAGACTCATTGAAATGGAAATAACTCGAGAAAGAAGATGAATAAAAGATCAAAGCAGAAGATACTGCCTTTTTTTTCTCCCACTCAAGGGCCTGCTACTGCATCTGTTAAATCAATGCCAAAAACTCCCACCACATTTAGAAAAAATATTTGGAGAAGAAAAATGTATATTTTGTACAAAATGTCATTTGTTTCAAAACAAAGTCTGGACAAGAAAATAATAACTATTATTACTGGCATTATCATAAAAATAAGGTCCCAGTTATGCTTTCCTAGAAGAGTTAAATTTCTCATCTTATGAAAGAAGAAAACAATCCCTGTAAGAAAATTTTTCCAGCCTATGCCCATCCAAAACTCCAGGTCATCAGCAAATACATCCAAATACACAATAAGGTCACACAAAGAAATTCAGAGAACAGCCCTCTGTCTAGAATACTAAGTACTGGAACAAATAACAGCTACATCCTTACAAGTTGTTCACATTTTTCCCAGTATGGCTCTTTCACTCCAAGGGTTTTTTTGGGTTTTTTTTTTTTTTTTTCAATCACATTATGGATTTTTCTCTCTCATCACCTGTCTCCCATTCCACACCAAGTTAAGCAAAGAGTACATTGTCTTCTGTGGTCTCCTGTTAGGCTTCAGATACTTGGAGCATGGAGATACCAGTTGCCTAACACTGGAAGCTTGCAGGGGATTTTTGTGAGAATTAACCTTAATAAATAACCCTGCACTCATTGCTGTCCTGCTCTATGCTGCTTCCTATATCCTTCGGGCTATCCAATCCCACTTTCTTACTTCTTCCTGCTCTCATTTTCTCTACCATTACCTTGGTCTTCTTTCCCTCACTGCTTCTGCTGCTGGAAGTGGCCATGCTTTCTCTAACTAGGAGTCATATTGAGGAAGCTACAGTTTGACTATGAGGCACTCACACCATCCTCCAGAGGAGGAAATGCAGGKTCGATGGGATCAGAGATCACAACTCCTCCACATGCCTTTCTAGTCAAGCCCAGAAATGGTGCATCTAAATTAGAAGTCACTCAGGTTTTTAAAGGTGTAGTATAAATGCATCTCAATGAACACAGCCATCGTCCTTCAAATCCTTCTCCATGCTTCTTACTTCAAGAATTTCAACAATGACCACTACAAGTTCTTACCCACCCTAATCCTTACTTCTTATATTATTTCTATTACTGTAGTACCATCTTCATGCTAAGTTTCAGGGTGAGTGAAGCTCCAGTCACTTACGCTCTCATTTTGGAGAAAGTTGACTCTTCCTCCAAGAATGAACTTTTTGGAGATGGGCACRTATGGTGAAACATAGATTTAAAACTAATTCCATATATGCAAATAACAGATAAAGAGCATCTGCAGCCCAAGACCACTAAAGGTAGCACTGTGAATACTGGGATGCATTCTCCTTGCAATAGCGATTTTAGMCAGTGGTCCCAACAGCTTCACAGGCTTTTAACAAATGTTTCACATTGTGTTGGAGTAAAATAGGGGAAAAAAGAAACTCAAAGTTTGYGTGCACAGAATTCCTTATTTGTACATCTCAAATCCTTTCTTAAGAGGTATAAGGGAGAGTCAGAACCCACTGAACCACGGTTTGTTTGCTCAGTCCAAACATTATTAAATGACGTGAGCTCCRAAGAATTTGTTCTTTTTTCCTCTTCATTTTTGTATTTGAGACAACTTTTCAATACAAAGATCAAGCACTATCTCCTTTCAAAGTGTCTCTAATTAGGTTATTACTAAGAGCACAAAACACACACGCACTTATTGTTATTAAACCTACCAGAAACTGAGGCTAGCCAATGCTCTGAGTTCACTTCTACTGGCAGCAAATAGCTATTTTGCTACGTTAAAATCTTTTTTTAACCCAAAAGAGTAAAATATCTCCAGTGCTGAGCATGATGGAGTGCCATGACTGACCCCTTCTTGGGCAAAGAGCTGTAAACCACGAGCATCCACATCTGAAAACAGAGATCAAACCCAGTTGTTTGTAGAACTTATTTTCCTGCAGAATTCCTCATAGTTTGTGTCCAAACGCCTCCCTGCCATCCYGCAGACATCCTGTGCTGGGTCATCAATGCACCACCCGGCCACGTTTCAAATCCACGTCATGTAGAGCAGGAGCTTTTTGCTCCTCTGCCTGCTCCTGGAACCTGGACCCCTAGAGCTGCAAAGGCTCCCCAGAGTCACCTTTCCATAGGGACCTCAAAGGCATTCAAGTCTTAACGCACATATCTCAAACGCCTGCAGTTCGGTAAGATGCCTCAGTCCTTGGTAGGAGGAGAGCAAACGTGCTGCAAATACTGTGCAGGACCAGCTCGAGCGGGTAAGGTCTGCAGCAGCACCAGGCAGTGCAGCACACAGAACTGGACAAAACCTTGCAGCTGAAGGGGGCAACAAAAAGGCCACGGCAAGCTGGCTCAATCCGTATCCATCACAGCAGATTGACTCTGCTGACAAACATGCACCCCACGGAGATGGGGAAAATAGTCAAAAATTCAGATTTTGTACTTCCCTATATAATATGCAAATATTTTAAAGTCTGAGCAAAGTTGAATGTCTGGGTTAAACAAAGGGTTTTGTTTGATTTAGAGTGAAATAGCTTCAGCTTGGCAGGTTTTTGTTTTTTTGTTTTTTTTTTTTTTTTTTTTTTTTTTTTTCCCTAAATTTTGATCTAAGGTTGGTTCTCTTTCTCCTGAACTTTCAGATCTATTATGCAAAATTTGAAAAATTGATCATTACTACAAGTCTATTCATGAATTCTGAGATCCTTGACTGAAAAGCTCAATAATTTGGGCATTTTATTTTCCCTTATCTGTACTCCTGGGGAGAAAAAACAGATTTACACTTCATTCAGATCCCCAGGAACCTAAGGCTGTGAAAACAAACGTGCTCGGATTATTTCTTCCTACTGCATAGTTACCATAAACCCAGATTGTATTGTCAACTACTGTTTGGGCCTGGCTTCAAAACTAATATTAAACCGTGTTGCTGCATATTTTTGTGGTTGTTTCCATAGCCATAACGCAGGCTAATAGGTCAACCTTGGCTTTTGGTAGGTCAAAAAAGGAAAAACAGTTATAGGAGCTTTACAATTTTTACTAGACAGCACGCAGTATTGCTTGCTCCTGAGTCATACTGCAAAATTTTTTATGATATCTTGCGTTTGCTCTCGGAGCAAGTGATTACACTTCTGCGTTCTTCTCCAGCCATCCAAAAGGATATTTGAGATTCCTTGCGCAGCGAGGGATGGATGTGCTGCAGGGAGCTCTCCCGGGCAGCACATGCCAGGGCTGCGAATCCCGCAGCGCACGAGTACTATTTGCATCAACACGCGCTGCGTCCGCAGCAGGAATGCAGCTACATGCGCCACATGTAGGAATGAMTTTCCTTGCCTTATAAGGTGCATACACAATGGCCATCAGGGATACAATTCCAAAGGCATCCATAGAGCTGCCATGTTCACAGCGCAGACTGCCCCAGGCAAGAACTGGCTGCTGTAGCTGACAAAGCAAYTTCTTCCCCAAGAGAGGAGCTATCAAAGCCATCTCACTCACAGATAACTTCAAAGCCTCCTGTGCTGCCATTAGGAACCTCCTTTTTCAGATACAACTGAGGTCATAAGCAGAAGAATCTACTTTCCTGTGGCTGGTACTACTGGAATGATCTAGCAGTGTCAAGCCTAAAATCATGACAAAGTACCCACTCAATGTCTGCAATGCAGATTGTTGATATAGGAGCTGAAAATACATTGCAAACATTGCACACAAAGAAAAGAAAGCAAAAAAAAAAAGTACCACAGAGCTAAATTACAAAGAGCTAAAACAGAAGCTAGATCTCCTGATTCCCCGTTCTGCACGTTAGTTGCAGGAACATCCTTCCCAGATCCTTCACCTCACAGAAACTTCTGCAACAGAAATCTGAGACCAAAAAAACCCTCAGAAATATTGTGACTCAAGAGCACCTTCCCATAGCTCTCCAAAAGCAACTGCATGTAGATCACCTTGGCCAGGARTACAGAACCAACCTTTGCTTGAGTCATTTTCTGCCCCCTTTTAATATTCACTAAGAACATCAATTTTTGCAAGATTTTGCAAGATTTTTTTTGCAACCCCTTCTGTTGCATTCGAAGGCGCAACCACGGTGTAGTTCATCCAGTCCTTTCTCAGTGATTAATCTGAAAAAGAAAGTCGCACAAAAGCAGGGAGCTTCACTGCTTCCCGCAATGAACATTACACAGCAAGTCTGGCAAACACCTGCCTGGAGGAGGAGGAACCAAAGCAGCGCCTTTCAGAGAACSATGACCCAACTTCACGAGTATTGAGTGCTATTCAAATTCCARACGTGTCCACGCTCTTTGTTATCCTGCTGTTCATGAACACTCAGTCTAATGGGTATTTCACACTGCAGTCAGGGTAATTGCCATTCCTCTTACCAGTAACTAGATCTGCTTGTCGAGAAGGGAGCTGACGGTTGAACAAGATGACACATTATTCCCTATTTCCTATTCTACCACTTAAAGAAAAAAAAGTCACCCTTATACTGCAGCAGGAACAACGAGCAGCAAATTTTCAAGGGATAATCCAGAAAAACTCTGGGTCAGAAATCTGCTTCTAACAACCCTCTGGCTAATGACAGCTCCATAGCACTCAAAGGGAAAGATATAAAAGCTGGATCCCTATTTTGGCACCTTAGTAAGACGGCCTACTTTTCAGAAGCACCCGGTAACATACAGCCCTCCTGGAAGTCACCAGGAGCCCAAGATGATAACTTTGGTTTRGACAGCTAGTAAGGAGAGGAAAGAGGTGCCCTGTGCTACATTCACCCTGAGGCCAACCTSACAGCGAGTCGCTCCCTACATCCATGTCACAGAAGAGGCAGGAGGGAAGCAGCCAGGACACAGTATCCTACAACACCCCTTGAGATTACTCCAACATACTCCTGGGGCAAAAGCAGATAAATATAAGGTTTAGAGCAATAAAGATATCTGAAGGAGATAAGCCCCAGCTGTAGCAAAATAAATGATCTTTATGTACACCTTTGACCTCTGTATCTGCTTTTGCCCCAGGAGTATGTTCAAAACATGTTTCTAGTAACCCTTTTTAAATTAAAAGCATTTAAATGCTGAATATGGACAGCCTGCAGCTACACGTGCTGTAGGAGCGGCTCTTGCAGGCCTGGCTCACAGCAATAACAGCTTCAGTATCAGCTTCTTAATTATGATGGAAATTACTGGAGCAAATTACCATAAAGGTTTAGGAACATTCAGTCCATTCTGACCCTTCCGGGTCTGTTGCAATATGTATTTGCTGTTTCATTATAAATGTCAAAATGCCTTCCGTTTTTCACCAGCCTTCTCCTCCTCTTGGGAACATGGAAAGAAATTTCTTTTCACCATGGCAAAGCACCAAGAAGACAGGTGGCTTCATGCGTAAACAATGATAATTGGGAAGGAGGTGATAGAAATTCCACCCTGCACACTTCCAAGTCTAGCACACAAGTTCCCTGCAGTATATGAGGTCACTTGAGGCAGAAAGTTACTGACTTGTCTAAACCCTAACTCACAATCATGCATAGATCTTCAGCACRCCTATGCACCCTCACCCATCTCATTTCGGAACAATTATTCCAGATATYTAGACGATCCAACTGAATCATATATTCACTTTGAGGAAAAAAAACACAAAAATTATACTAGCTGAAAGAGTTAATCCTGATTTTTCCACAGTAAAAAGTTAAGACAATGTAGCCCTTACAGCCTATGGGAGGCAAAGTTTCATATTGATATATTTAAATCACTACTTTTGAGAAATATAACAGTCTGCATATTGCACAGTATTTCCTTGGGAAAGAACCAGAACACTGTTAGTTTAACTTTATTTCTGCGAATGTACTCTTTAACAGAATTTAAGTGCTGAAAACTGCCATTTGCCTCAGAACTAACATTACAAGGTAGGTCAAAACAAATTCAAGGCATTTATCCATTTTCAGTGTTCCAAATTCCTTCCAGTTGGATCAAGATTTACTCGATTTACTTATGCTCTGTCTGCCGGTGTTGCCTTTGCACAAGTTCCAGTGAGCTCRGCTGGAATCAACATACACATAGGGTCATGCCAGGGGGGTCTCATCCGAGATGAACCAGATTCCCACTGGCACGCACCGGATCTTAGCAGAGCATTTGTACATGGGTGTATTTGCACGTATAGGCTGAGGGGCTGGGAGAGCAGCAAAGCGGCCCCAAGCATCTCACGTGGGCTTGTGCGGCATGATCGGGCACCACGGCTTTGTCCCAGGAGCGAGTACTTCCCCCCGTGCTCACATACCTCCGGAGTCAGGAGAACAGCGTGTTCCTTCCCATGCTCTAACCAGGAGGATTACGAGGGGCTGGCCYGGAGGGGTGATAATGAAAATGCTTGGGCAATGAACCCATCTGGTGATGTCCTCATTGGCCTGGCTTTCAGCGCCAAGAAACTCAGCRGGGGTCACCCTCTCTTTAAAGCAAACATATGTACAATACRTACAGATTTGACTTGCCCAGTTATTTCCATCCCAACCCCCTCTGTTAACATTTTAGATACTTTCGCTGAAAATACTTCTCTGCAGGAACGGCTGCTAAGCAGATCTCCAGCTTCACTGCTGTGCAATGTGGCGGCCTGACTTTTTCAAGGGAAGGGCATCCCACAAGAAGCCAAGTCTTTCGTGCACACAGGGTCTACCCTTCCAAATTGCTACGTGTTAGGGGATCTCAAGGCAATCCCTATATCRATCAACGTTAGAGGCCAAGGCCTGCTCTCCTGCCCTGGGGCTGAACTACATGGCACAACCCACATCCTCAGAGCTACCTACCCTTGGGTACCAAAAGTGTGCAACATGGCACTGCTGCCAATTGGAAACCACCTCCGGCCACGCTATCCCCAAACATGTTTGGGCATCATCTGGTAGAGCACTCCCAGCGCAGGGCACCACAGCACTAACATTGAAAGTCAGATGGTCACAGGTCACCACTCAGGGTGCTGCCCTGACCTTGTTTAGCTCAGCAGCAGAGGTAGCCAGGACCATCRGCTGGGCCAGCTGCTTCCTGCAGGACACGCTGATGGCCACCAGAGGCTGGATCCAATGCACCAGCATTCACATGCAGGCTGAGAAGAACAGCACAGGTCCATCATCCCTCAGATAAAACATCAACTCCGAGGTCCTCAACAAGCATAACCACARCTGGCTAACCAGGAGCATAAAAACTCTCAAAGGGCAGGGAACCCACTGCCACTTGTGTCAGGGAGAGGTGCTGAACCAAGTCTACTGCCAGAGATTTTCAGGAAATGTCCAGCAAATAAAGCTAATGGGACAGAGAACACCTTCAGTCCCACCAGAAGGTCTCCCATAGCTCAAAAGTGCCCTCCTCTGGCTGATTTTGACAGGCTCATCTATAATGACTAATATAACTGGGTTTTGGTGGGAAAAATACACTCTAAACTAGCTGCAAGGCAATCACTGAGGAATAGTTTATCCTGCAGAAAAGTTTTTCAAAATGGCATGAAGGATGGGCAAGTTGCACTGTGGCTTCCATCACAGCCAACGTGAAGGAAGCAGCTCAAGCACAGTGACTAGCTACCCTCTGACAAACCCCTCAGCCAAGTTTTCCAGTTCAGAGCAGTACATGGCTCTGAAGCCTCAGGTTTAAGACTTTTAGAGTAGCTGCTTGAAAAGAAGCCCTTTAGTTTTCAGAAGATATGAGCTAACAAATTTACACACTGCTAAGTCATCGCTGGTCTTTTGTCTCCAAGCAGTTGCCAACTGACTATTTTGGGAGAAGGCAAATCATGCCCTAGAAATGCCTGTTTTCTCTTTGCTGACTGCAATAGCAGTCTAGACTGCAAGCATAGAGAGACCTGTATCTGGTCAAGTGAATCACATCACCACAGACATCAAGATTTCAAAACTTTACCCTTCACCTTGCTCTCAAGTAGTACTACTTGTTAATGACCRAAGTGATCCATGCACGATTTTAGGAATTTTGTCTTGCCTATCTGTCAGTATATGTATATGCCACTTGAGTATATCCCATCCTTTCCCCCYCACCTCAGTTTTAATTCAGTTGTAATTAACTTAATCTGTACAAAACTTAGACATCTCAGTACTTTTATTATAAAACAACAATGGAAATAACTATTCCAATGGAATGGAACCCCATGGAAATAACCCAAGGCATTAGCATCAAGCCTTCCTCAGCAAAGAAAGAGATTAACTGGGTGGATTCACTGAGGAATGCTCTAGCATGCTCTGGAACATGACATTTCTATCACACAGCTGACTTGGAAAGACACAAAGTGGCAACATGAGTGTCATAATACCCTTTTCCAACATACACTTTTTTCTAGCATGAGTTACAGCCAAGTCACCCTAGGCTGCTCTGTGTTGAGCCACAGTCTGACAAGAACATTTTTATTACCATTACACTGAACAAAGACACCTTCCAAAACCCCCGATAAGAGATCTTTCACTGATAATTTGCACTGCCACGTGGCAGTGAGCAGTGCTATGTTGGATTGGCAGATGTAGCTGGCATAACATGCATACCACCTAGAGATGCTTGCTTCAGTTCCCAGCAGCCAGAACAGAATGTATTTGAACTTCTTGTAACACACCAGACTTCTGAGTTTCTTGTATGTAATGGTAAGCAAGCTGCCTTGCTTTGATTTCTGCACCAAGTCATGGGTGACAAATTCTCTTCATTTTTCCCTTACGTAGGTAGCTCCACTCTTAGATATAATTACATAAGTCTAYTTGGCCAGCTCAGACAGCCACTTTGTTCTACTAAACATCTCTGCCCACACCCACGCTTATAAGTTTCTAACTTGGCTAARAGTCTTCTAAACAGACTAATAAAGATTTATTAAATCTGGTGTCTCAATAAAAAGAATATATACAGTATTATAAAATCAACTAGCTGGCCTCATTTTTTTTTCCAGTTGGGTGATGTTAGAGCTACATCACCTAGTCTGCCCTCCATTACAGTCTGAAGACTGTCTGGGTGTAGATGATGCTACAGTCTGGCCCAGAGTCTCTGTTGCCACTGGCTACTGCAGAGAAAGATGCAAGCCAATTATCATCTAGAAATGTCAAGTCTCCCTGCCTTACCAGTAACACTGCTACCTTTATTATGAAACATTTTTCATATTGCACTGTCAAAAGGCTAAGAATGGGGCTCYTTGGGCACTGTACATCCACAGGGAGGTAGACAGTCACTGCCTAGCTTGTAATCTAAAAAAAGAAAAACAAACACACACAAGACAAACACCAGGCTGGAGAAGGGATGTTCTGGCTCTAGTTCTGAGATGTTTCYTGCTCATCAACTCACTCCCTTTCCCCCAGATGACTCCTTTGAAAAGCTTCTATGGGAGTTACCCRTATCCTTGCTTTTTGCAGTCCCTTATGGGTAGTTCTAATTAAAGTGCTTCTTAAATAGAAGATAAGAGTATAATTCTCAGATTCCCTACCACAAAACTGCGTAATTTGGGCTCAGCAGACAAGAAAAGCTTGACATATTGTGTCAATATCACAGGATCTGCCTTTCTTTAAATATATAACATCCCTCATGGTTACAGTTTAACATATAACCATTCTCTTTTAAATTTTGCTTTCAATACTTCCTCAGCATTGAGCTCCAACTTCTTCTATTTCAATCCTTTTTGAAGCAGCCAAGTCTACAAAAAAGATTTTAGTGCTTCACACRTTCATAATTACTTTAATCAAAAAACTTTAAAGGGCTCTGCAAACATTTAACAGCACTCGGAGCAACCCCACAGGTCTTTTGTAGGGGGTTCTCATTTCATCCCCAATGCAAAGACAAAGTAACTAAGGTAACAGAAGGCAAAAAGTATTTGACTTCCCCCTTCCAAGCTGTAGCCTGTTAACCATTAGATAATTCTTCTTCTTCTGAGAAGACCTTAATTCTGTAATATACAAATACTGACTGCATGTGCTTAAGTGTCACTCAAAACCTCCTTCAAAGGTAACTGCATCTCTCTCATTTCATGCAGAATTTAAGTTTATGTATTTGYCACATTTGCACAGGGATTTGGCTGACAAACAGTGCAAGTTTGGATTGAAAAATTTCAGTCCAGACCCTATACCAAAACAGGCCTTAGTTTTGAAGTCCAAGAAGCTTGCATATAAAGACCTCACTGCTAAATAAAAGTGGGTGGGAGGAGGACACTAGAACCCACATTCCCACTATGTAGTATTAGGAAGAATGAGGGTAGAGAGACATCACTTGTAGCCTACAAGGCAAGAAGGGCATTGCAGGAGGCTGCGAGATAAAACTTTTTAGGAAAAGACAATTTTCCCTTCAGAACACACAGGTTCTCTCAACAGCTGGCTTGGAGTTGAGTGGAAGTGCACTTGGGGAAGGAAGAGAAGCTTCAGCAAGGGCCTCACACCTGCCCTATGGCACAAGGGGCACCCAGAAGACATGTTGTGGAGCAGGAGGTGTCACAGGGCCCTTATTTTGGCCCAGTCACTGGAAGGGCTCTAACCCCTTGGCCTGCAACCCCACAGAGCCCCATGGAGCCCAATCCTCTTTGCCTGACCCCCCAACTCCACCAGCATGGACAAGGCCAAGGCATCTCCCTGCTAAGGGCCCCAGTGCAGCACCTTCCATAGGCAGCCAGGCCCAACTGCAGCCCCCCAGGCACATCTGCTCCAAGGGCACCTGGGTGTTTTGAGCCATGTTTATCCATGCCACTTTTCCAGAGTGGGAAAAAATCCTGAATAGTTGTCTCCCATCCACCCCATTACTAATCACTAGAAACAGTTGTCCCCTCCTTTTTTATTAGGGTTTAATAGTATTTTGATCAGCAGTTTCTGGCTAAGAAATACAGAACAGATAGAAAGCAAAAATCTATGCATCCYTTCACACAGCTGAGAGGGTCAATGAGTGCTACACATTGTGATCCTGCAGGTCCCCAGAAACTGAACTGAGACAYTGAACTCATCTCATACAATCCATCAACAGTCAAACTGCCCTGTATGCAAATTCACACCAGTACCCAAGAAAAGTAAAGGTATTTTTCATTTCCAGTCCACTGACCCAYCCAGGTCTCCTGAACAACAGGAGTAATGAAGCAATAGGCTCAGATTTTGCCAGTACCTACTAGGGTAGGTCAACCTAGAACAGCTTGAAGCTATTAAAATGGTTCTATATATTTTTGTGAACACATGTATCATAAAGTCAAAATGATGAAGTGCCTGGTACAAATAGATTTTGAAAACAGTCAAGAACACTTTGTTCCCAGTCCTGGAGGAGCTGCGGATCCCAAGGATGGACCAGAGCTGCCAAACCAATCTAGAGATGAGAGCCTGTAACCTTCATCCCTTCGAGATTCAGGCAGGGGATGCAAGTCAGTAAAACCTGTAAAGCTGAAGGTGATGCAAGTCAGGCACCATTTAAAAAAAAAAAAAATCACGCAGATGACAAAGTAAATGCAGAAAGGAAAAGCCAACTGTGAATGTGCATGCACACAGGCCAGCTACTCAGCTGTTAGGAGCAAGCCCAGGTTATACTAGTTAACAGCCTGATTCCATGATGATTTAAAACAAACTATTTAGGAGGACTTTTGGATTACATGAGAGTTTTAAAAATCAAGTTATCCAGGGGTATTCTTCCCCCCTGTAGTCATTATCTTCCCCTGCCCTGCTCCAGCTCCCACAGAGCAGTAGACCCCGGCAAGCTCAGTGGGAGGAGAAGCAGGTCCATGTGCCCGCCTGCAGCAGCCGAGTTGTGCRGCGAGGAGCAGGGGAGGTTGGCAGGGACATACGTCTTCCTCTCCATACCTCTCCRCAGCCTCATCACCATGGCAATGGAGGAGGAACCGTGGCTGGAGGCGAGCCCGGGGCGATAGCACAGTGCAGAGAACCCAACCGCCCCGGGAAGGGTGCCGAGAGCGCCCAGAGCCGGCCCCAATTCCCTCCTTCGCAGGGATGCCAACAGCTGGTTCCCAGCACCCAGCTGCCRGGAATAGAGCAAGTTCAACCACCTCAAGCCATGTCCCCAAGGGGATTCTTAAATCAATTTTATCCATGTTCATATTAGTGGCTGCCCAGGTATGGGTGCTACCAAATAAACAATCATCAGTGGGCTCCTCATCCAGGGAGAACAGCCAATATTGGCTTACAGTGATTTAGTGTTTCAACAGAAATACAGGGATTAATATAAGGTCACATGATAGGACCACATTACTTTTTAATCACTTTTTAAATGGCCTGGTCAGGATAGTATGTCAACCCAGGTAAAGACTAAATCAGAACAAAAGGACTTGGTAGAAAAAGACATAACTGAGTTCCAGCATCCCCCATAAATACATTTGCCAGCACAGCAGCACAGGTGATRAGTGATGAAAAACTTTAAAAACACCTATTCTAAATAACACATATACCTAAAAAATAAATACAGCCCAACTCTCAGTTTTGATTAGGCAGGACTTTCAGGATTGCAGGTCAGCATTATAATATAAAATCCTTCCTGTCACCAAACCAAACAGTCTTCTAAACTTCAGTCTGCCTCCCACCACCTTCTGGGTTTTGCAGCAATTGTTTCTCGATGGTCAACCCTCCACTCCATCTGTTGCATCACACAGCCCTTTGTATGCAAGAACAGAAGACCAGGTTTTTGTTTCTGAGCTGATAAAGGAATGTGGCAGTTGAGAGTGGTATTAAAAAAAATTCTTCAGAGCTTCAACAGCAGGCCCTACAGTCAAGGAGCACACTAAAACTATAAAAAAATCCAGAGGGTCTTTTGTATTTTCTACACTAAGCAAGGAACAGGTGTTCAGCATTTTGTAGCCAGGAGCATCATTCCAGTCAAAGATGCCTCTTTAACGTCAAGGGTTTTCCAGGAACACATTTGCTCTCATTAGCAGTTATTACTACAAGGGTACAAGTCAGAACAAGCTTGGGGTGCTGGCACAAAYGTAAACTTGGTTGCTGTCCAGAACAGCACATTAAGTTTGTCTGAACACGGTGAAGAGAGCTATAGTGGAACAAAGCATCCTCTAGGTACCTTAGCTAATCATAAAAAAAAAGTAGAGGAAAAGGGAAACAAGAGCAACTGTGTTGACTTGCAGGTCCAAAAATCATCACTACGGAAGATTCTTTGCCAAGCCCGATGCACACATTAGACTTGCCTATTCAAGCACTGGGGCTGTGGGTATACACCAGGCTGAATTCAAAAGAAATGCACTTAATTAACCTTTTGCACTATCTGCTCATGTGCTCAGACTTCTGGGCCTTTTGCTCAGAAAGCCTTCACCCAGTTCTGCACCCCAGGCTGCTTGAAGTTGTGTGCCTGCATTTTCACCAATTCTGACATTTATTCAGTAACACAAGAGCTAACATCCAGTTAGCAGCTTGTGTTTTCATATCCTTCCTAGATAGAAATCAATTTTTAATGAGGATCCGAAGACATCAGCTTACATCACCTCTAAGGCCTAGCATGCCATATTAAGTAGGTTCTAGCTGATTTTATTTAGGCATTAACTCATTGCATTATATCTGATCCATGACAGTAATTGCTCTCTATTTAACAGCTACTGACTGGACACCCTTAGCCCTGCATCCCCTCTGCTGCAAGCTCACGGGAGAGCCTGTGGCCTCAGGGGACATCAAATCCACATCCTCTTTGCCTGCCAAAGGGTAGCTTTAGTCCACATCTGCCAGCTAGAAGCTAGGCCAGGAACTGCAGCATAAAATGAAATTATCAGAAGTAGACTTTCTGGAACAATTTTCCAAGAAGAGGTTGCAAAGACTGTTTCGGACAAACAAACGAACCACAACTACTGGCATTTGCCCTGTAGTATCTGCAGCAAATGTTCCTGTTTCTCAGTCTGCCTCTCATCTCTAAGGGWTACCACTGTGACTGGAACAACTGCCCCATCTTTCACCTTCAGCTTGACGGGAGAGAGCTTTTTTCCCTTATTCTCCCTGTGACTGAGGAATCCYAAACTCTGATAGCAGGACACAGGCAAATTCACCCTCAAAGCCTGCACCCAAACATGGACCTTGTCTGTCACTCCTCTTGCTATTTCAATGACATATTGAAAGGCCCAGCATCATCTCAGCTAGAAGCCAAGAAGGGTGCAGCAAAACATCTACGCTCTTAGCATTTTTAATTACATAAGTGACATAGAACAGCACTAATTTCAGGTAGACCTAAGGATACAGAGACATGACAGAGACAGGAAGAACACTGTTCATTTGCAAATATAGCAATAGCTTCCTCCAAAGACCTGTGATGTGGGAAGCAGACAGGACTTCCGAGGGCACAAGATCTGGTTTCTGCCACATGATCAAAAATGCCACAGCTGCACAAGCCAAAACGCTGATCTGCTGGTTCAGATGTGTTCAAAACATTTCATCATATTAACTTTGCACCRGCAGGCTCCAGGCCAGATCAAATACCACCTGTCTGCACCTCCAACTTCATGCCAGATCAAGTCTCCTCTGCCCTCCTGCAACCAGCACAGAGCTGAAAAGCAACTGCAAAGAGATTCCGCATCTGTGCCCAACAGCACAGCAACTGCACTCCCCTTTCTGACCTACATCACCGCAATACCACAGGGTATATGGACATGGGGTTGTAGGTCCACAAGCTGAAGATCTCATTGCAAAGTCATTTTCTCCAGGAAAAGCAGTGCCAGCTTGAGAAGCTTCCCCATTGTTGCCAGACACCGGCTTCCTGTTCCCACCCCACACCTCAGTTCACCTCCTCTCCGGTTGTGCTGATGCAACTGCCTGCAGGGCTCTGTGGCAAACTGGGTCAGGAGAGTATCTTTTCTTTTGGATGGCTGTCAGTTTTCCCAATTTTTGGATTATTTCACATCTCTACAAACAGTGACCTCAGCACAACTGAGGGGGCAACGAACGGCACGGTCCAGTGCCAGGAGCAAGCAGCCAAAGGTGGGGGCAAGACTTCTTACACTGCCTCTGCTGCTGGGAAAACTATCCCGTAGCTGCACACGGAGTAGCACAGCTGCCAACCTCCGAGCAAGCTATCAGCATAGCATTTGCATTAGAATCGAGGGGGAAAAATCCCCACGGAGCATGTTTGGGCAGGTGGCTAGCCGAGTTGGTCAGAGGTGGGATGGAAGGAGGGCATTCTTCTCAAAAATAAGGTAAACACTTCCCCAGGCTTCTGTGCATTACGAGGATTTTAGGTTGTTTCCAAAAACTCTTACCCATGTATCCAAACTTCTGCCTTAAGCTTTAATAAACCAGTCTCCCCTTGGCTTTGCCATCCTGGCTCACGGGACCAGGCTCCTCTCTGCACTGGGAAAAGCTCCCTCCTCTTTGAGCTAATTAATTACCACTCCTGCCTTCCTCAGCATCAGTGCTGATCCAGGCTCTTTGGCTCCAGCAACTAATAGGAAACCACCTTTAGCTACAGCCGGGAACTGCCGTACAACAGGGAATTTCCCCCATTGGAGCTGGTGGAAAACTGAGGGAAGCTAAAAAGCATAAGAATGGGCTGCAGAAACACAACCTCCCGAATCAACCAGATGGTCAATATACCCACTACTCTGGTACATTACCTGCTGCTGGCCAAGGCCATGTAACTCCGCAGGTATTGTCTGCTGCTGGGTTTTTATTAGCTCACTTATTTCAGGGGGAAAAGCAGGGAGAGAGAAAGGGGGAGACAAGGGTGGTAGCACAATTACCACATACAGTTATTATAATCATTAACCACAGGGCACTAAATGAATCATTAGGCATCACAACAGATCCACACATGCTTTATTCCTTAAAGCTTCCTGACTTGAATCTCAGCTTTCTGCACAAATGCCCAGGAATTGTTTCAAGAAACCTAGCACATTCCCARTGCTCCTGCTGCAGCTCCTTCCCAAAAGGAACCAAGCAGGCAAAGCTCTGCTGAAGAAACAGATCTGTTTATAGAACATGCTTTTCTTTCCCTAGACCAAATATATTCAGTCCTCAAATACGTACATTAAAAMAGGATTACTAGCTAAATCAGAAAAAAATGAAATAGCTAATGGGAAATTATGTAACAAAAACAAGCTCAACGAGAACATGCACTTAAATACTTTAGTCATGGCATTTCTAGGCAAATTTGAAAGCAACTTTTTAAAAATGTTAAGACTCAAGACCAAAATAAATGGTTCCATTAGAGACAGAGAAATAAAAATGTAAAGGGACAAAAATTAAATACACAAGTAAATAAACAGTCTATAACATCACAACATAAATGTTGCCTCAGTCTGCAATGTCTAGCTACCAAAGTAATATTGTTATCATCTAGACTAAAAAAAGAAAGATAAGTAAAATAAAACATTTTCTTCAAATTCTATTGTTCTTGTTACTCAAACAGCTATTTCCACAGTCACATGCTTGCAGCAGGACCTGGCAGCCATTTCAATAAGTTATCTAAGTATTACAAAACTGCTTTACAACAAGCAGACAAAACCGCCCCATTCAGCCCTCCTAAACTGATCTCCTCTTGGCTTGTATTCCAAATTAGCCCCCTGGAACAGCCCTCCCATATCACAAGGCTTCTGAGATCATGCCCATCAAATCCAAACCCCAGGAAATCACAATAGCATTAAAAAATACCCAGAAAGCCAGCCAGTTGTTTTCCATAAACAGCAGCAGCATCAGGCCATAAATATAAGGCCATAAGCTCTCAACCTTTACTCAGGTGTAGCAGTATGAAGTGCAACTTCAACTACACTTGCACTGCACTTAGGCTGAAAGAAATAAGTCATAATAATTACGCAAGTCACAGTTGCTTTCACTGATCCAACTCCCTTGAATAAAGGTTGCAGAATCAGACTCAAGTCTATATATCACGATCCTATCTTTATAATCTTTCAGTTTATTCTAATCTAATAGAGAAGCTGTCTGCAACGTTCATTAGCACAGAGCCCTAAGTACACAGGTAAGGCAGCAATAATCACTGCAGCTCTATCAGTTCAGATAAAACAGCCTTATCTGTCAGCTGTCTCTGCAGTTTATACGAGCTGCTTATCTCCAAGAGCTATTAGATCTGAACTTTAGTTCAGTCTTTTGTTTGATCTTGTTTTGCTCTGCATTCATTTGAAGCTCTGCATATTGCGCTTTTAATTTCACAGCGGAACGCATCAGGGCCTTTAATTTTATTTCTGCTACTGATGCAATACGGGCTTAGCAACAATGAGAACAGTGAGCAAGTCAGGAAAATAATAAACCATGCGAGGTCTGGAGGCTATGAAATCAGTTCAAACATACTGCAGGGAGCTGTACTGCCGGCACTGAGACACATGGCTTTCCACGGGCACCAGCCCATTTATGAGTCATGAAACATAATGGAGTATTGTTGAAAGCTTTGGGACCATGAGAAATTATCCACTGCCCGGCATGGGGAATGGTATAAACTGGCAAGGAACTGGAGTTACATTCTTTTACAGAAATGAAATCAGACAGCCTTGGCCTGCTTTCCAGTATACAAAACTACAAATCAGGGGGACAACTCCTTAATTAGTYCTAATTTTTTTTATTATTATTAAGCAGTGCCACTGCACTGACAGGTCAGGAAAACCAAATTTTTCTTTGCCCCTAGGAAAGGGGACGGGGGAAGAGAAAAAGCATATTCGTGAGGGGTGAGGAATGAATAAGCCTCACATCTCAGCATGAACTACCACAGCAAAAGCACCTYTCTCATCAGCACCACATTTCATATGCTAAGAAGATGAAGCCAGACTCTTCTCAGTGATATCCAATAGGCACAAATTGAAACACAAGAATCCCCACTGAAATATAAGGAAAAAAATCTGCTTTACTATGAAGGTGTTCTAATGCTGAACCAGGTTGTCCAGAGAGGTTGTGGCCTCCTTCCATAGAGAGATTCAGGACTTGACCAGACACGACCCTGAGCAAGCTGCTCTAGGTCACCCTGCTCCGACAGGCAGCTCTGATGGTCTTTGGAGGTCTCTGCCAGCGYTGGTGACGCTGTGATCCCACATTGGACATTCCCTCTGATTAGCTGCCCCAGGAAGCTGCATGCTAGAACAGCATATCAGCACCAATCCAGGCCACACACTGCATGGGTGCTACTTGTAGATATTACAGGATAGACATAAGGATGAATATAAATCGAGACACCTAAACCAAAGACTATGCACACCCTAAATACTTTCCTCAAAAGAAATTTGAGGTCCTAGAAAGCTAACAGAAGAGTTAATGTCCATTTGAATATTTATATAGATTTGTTCTTTTCATACTGACACCTCTTRGATGTTAGCTTGCCATTAGCTTTGGAAAAAACAGGTTTTACTGGCACAAATGCTTATGGAAAGCAAAGTTTACATTTGTGTTTACTTTGGAAATGCTTACATATTACGTCAGACAGACAATAGCAATATTATGTGCACTCTCTAACCAATTTCAGTTAACCAATATAATCTGGATATCAAATTTTATTATGTATTTGCTCATCCCAGAAAGGTGAGGAGAAAAAAGACTCACAACATCTGTTAACAAGTCACTAGCTAAGAGGGAATTAAAGTGCCTTAGAGAAAACCATGGTCTGTCTACAAAGGATGAGTGAGCAGAAAAGGACAAAACTARATGCTTATTCACAAGGAATCATTTCATCTGCAAAAGCAGCTTTGGTTTGTTGCACAGCAGTTGCATCACRTTACACACAGTGATTCCTGGGCTCATATCCCTTCCTGTGCCGTGGGACCAGGTGCTCCCTTCATCCCTGGCCAAACAGATCTCAGAGTCAAAGCATGTCGCTACCTGAAGCATATGATTCAAGTTGACATTTCTGCAAGGTCATCAAGATATCAGCAGCCCTTAGAGACATCAGCTTGGCTTTGAATTTGCAACCCCCTCCCCAAGGCTGTTCAAGCATAAATGTCTACCAGACCTCCACATAAAGAGCCCAGTTCACAGAGCAGATACAGCTCTGGATGCTGAGGGTGGACTGCCCTCCTGTAAATGGGGCTTTCATGTGACAACACAAGTGGATACACCTCACTTCTGGCACCCAGCTTTGAAAAAGTTGGGTTTGAGCTACAATTTCAGCCAAATATTATGCTTCCATGAGAAAAATCTCCCTCCATCTTCCTCTAGAAATAGGAAGGAAACAACTGTGGGCCACACACCAGTTTGGTATTCGAGACACAGACTCAATTCCTAACTCAACTCAAGCTGCCCTTGGCAAGCTGGCTCCGCCAGCCTATTTTTTTTCAGCTCACCCTGTAAAACAGAGATAAGGCACTCTGCAGTCAGAACAGCATCAGGRAAATATGCCTAAAACAGCAGCCCTGAGGCACTCAGGGCACTCAGAGGTCATGGTGCACAGGCAGGTAGGCAGGAGGAGAGATCTAGTACCAGACTTGAGAACAGCAGAAAGCAGAACAGAAATCCCAGCAAAAGGCTCCAGCTGAAGGCAGAGGCACCCACATTTCATCCAAAACAAAGAGTGCCTGTCTGCAAAGATGCACAAACTTTGTGGGAGGAACTGCACAATTTCCATACTTGCCCTTTACTGGAAACAGGGCAGCTTTGCTCCTAACTGTGGAAACTGCTCACGACCTTTACAGTACAGTCAATACTGCTCTTTCAGACAGCCCCAAGGTAATTTTACCAATACCTGATCTGGTTGGTGCAAGAGCATGGCTGACAGCAGTGGGATTTCTGCACAGGCTCCACACACTGGCCTGGAACACTGGGGATGTATTTGTGAGCTAAGCGTGTGACACCTCCGCAATGCTGCCATCACCACGGGTACATGAGGTGACACCTTTAGCTGGGCTGCAGGCAGGCTCTGTAGGACAGAGGTAGTGCTGGAGACTCAGAACCTGGGYGCTATGAATGATAAAAGCAGAGTGAGAGTTGGGGGAGGCCTCAGGAGGCTCTCTGGACTGGTGAGCATCTGAGTTCACTCCAAGGATGAGATCTCTTTCCTTTTATTGGAAACCACCACTACATATAGTTTTACGTACACATTAAATGTTCCCTGTATACGTCAGTAATGAACTCATAACTCTTGCACATTTCTGTTGTTCCTGGATAACCAAAAATGTCACCTTCGTGTCTACTTCTGTGTTGCACTTTCACCTCAAACTCTAAGCTGCAGCTGGACCATAAAAAGAAAATAAAATTAAAAACTCAGCATTTGTAACAATCACATCTTACCTTAATGCCTTCCAGGTTCTTGGCTGGGAYGACGCATCCCAAACAATGAAGCAAAAGAAAAWGTCCTTTTTCATACAAACTAGACTTCTGTTTTCCACAAAGCTTTTCCAAGTCTGATCATGTGGTCATAGTGAGTCCAGTSTCTGACTTATCCAGCAAGTAAATTAGGAAGCTCAGATTGAACCCAAGTTTAAAACCCTGTCACCACCAACCATCTTTGGATAAGGACTAAGACAAAGGAACCAGGAAGGATTTCATCTCCAACCTACCAAAGCAGGGCTGGAGGAACAGAACCCAAGTCCTAGAACTCTGTGAGCCTGAATGACGGGTGAGCATTGGCCAAGGTAAGCAGTGAAGGTGAAAGCAGAACTTCAAAACAAATATTTTCCTGCATTCCTAAAAGGCCTTTAGTTAAAAAGCAGCATTTGTAATAAAAACTAAAATGAGTTTTAAAAATTTCACAAGACAGAGGCACAAAGAAATTTCCAATACAGTCAAGAGAAATTTATCATTGCCTAAATTAAGGGGAGAGAACACATTAACTTAACAACTTTGGCTTCAAAATAAGGCATGAAATCAAGGCAATTCTTTTAAGGGGCACATATTCTAGAGTCCCCCCCTTCAGTGTCTGCCTTTGCTTCCCTCAGCAGCTTTGTGCTCATGATTATTCTGGAACAAAATCTCACCTCACTGAATTACAGCATTTTTATAAGTTATGCTACATAGGAAGTAATAGCTCAGTAATTGTCAATATGCAGCCCATCTTGTGGGAAACCAAAGAAAATAATAAAAATGAGAAGTAATTTATGAAAAGAATGTCCGTTGCATCAGCCAGTCCATCTGTGAAGCTTTGTTCATTATGTAGATTATACCACTGACATATGGAAGAGACATTTCAGTATTGTACCACAGATGAAAGGAGAAGCGTTTTATTTCCCAACTAGAAAATCATAGGGAGCTCCTCACAAATTTACAGAGACTCCTAAGACGTTTTGCCTTTGTCCTTTTGTATACTTTTTTCCTCCAAAATGTAGACTAATTAGAGTGATAAAACAACTCAGATGTGACTCACACAGCCCTTAAGAGAACAATACAGTCCTACTCTCAGACAGGGAAACTGCCTATTGTGCAGCCGGCAATAACTTCAGAGCTGGGATCATTCCCACGAATTCTTAGATATCAAGCTTAATTGCAAGGTCGGGTTAGGTAATTCTATTTTTAGATCAATTTTCTAGTCACATGTCCAGTCACAAGACTTTGCAGGCAGAAACTGATAGCAAAAAGCTAGGTTTTTTTCCCCCCTACCCATTGGCATACAGAGTATTACGGAAAGGAATCATCCCCTGGTGCTTTTAAGAAAATCCTGCCCCTGGGTGCAGCTACCCAATACCTTCCACATGGAATTTGCCCAGAGATACCACACAGAGAAGATGCAAATTATTCAGTTCTTAGAAGACCACCACAAACCAAGTGTATCAACATGCATATAATTAAGAAACAGTAATCCAAAAATAATATGAAGATCAAAACAGGCTAAAAGCTTAATGAGTGATAAAACCCAAATGCAAGCATTAGCAGCAATGCAAAGGTCTTGAGGTGGTTTATCTAGACCATACCTCTGTACATCACAGTGGGAATGAGTTTTCTTGTGTTAAGTTGCCTCTAGCTTCAAGATCATGTGGAACCACCCAGTGTTGAGCCCTGGGGTTGCTCATGATGAGGAGCACACAAGAGCACCTCAGACCTTCAACCTAACCGTTTCGTAACATTCACCTTCCCACCTTGGGCTGCTACTCCTGTTCCAACATTGCAGCTCGCTCACTGACATATGATGTACCAAACACTCGCACCTGCTGATTGCTTTTATTGATCATAAACCTCTAAGGAAGCGCCTGTCTTTTCACAATCACACAGAGAAATAAAAGTATGTGATTTCACTGGCAAGCAAATGAAAAGTAAATGAGACAAAATTGAGGCAATACAGTAAGAAACCATTATGCCAATTTACAAATAATATTCCAAACCTCTTCATTTCCTTTGCTGTACCCAGAGCTGAAAGTTTAATGTCATTCCTCCTCAACTCCCATGCCAGCTGTTGAACCACCCACTTGCTGTCCTTATGTTCTGACTGTGATATGCAGAGCAAATGCCAATGGTCCCACATCAAAGATCTCAACCTAAGCAGAGCCCGAGTGCTCCCTGTTCAGCTGTCACAGCCATAGTTTGTTGGGAGCCAGACTATAAATTTCATTTCTGAAATGTTGCATTTCACCCAGCTTCTGAAAGAGCCTTTATCACCCCCTCAGGAAGAAGCAACCAGGCTAAAGGAGACAAACCCACACTTCGCTCTGCAAATGTTTTACCTAACTAGTGAGAAATGAGGAATGCCTGCATGCAAAAATCAAATTCCTCTGGGGATCAAGTATGCTTAGATCTAGCCATGAGGGGAGCTAATAATATGCAAGCAATACCAACTATTTACAGGCTTAACCCAGCTGCAATCAAGTCAATGTTTTAACTCTCCCTGCCTTCAAGGGGAGAGAAACATGGGTCTCTTCATATTCCTATGGCTCAGCTCCCTGCTGGACTGGCTCATTTTCCTGAGACAAGTCTAGGAGCTGCAGCTTGCGTGGGATCTAGCCCCTGACTATACCTACTTCTCATTACAGAAAATTCTGACAGCTCTGTGCATGTGCCTTCCCCCTCTCTAAATGCCTATGCTTGAGGTGAAGGTACTAAATTATATAACTAGCTACACATACCCACCTCAGGATGGACAGAAGAGCTAAAAATCCTGATTTTTTTTTTTTTTGTGGGCCAACACAAGTGATGGAGGTTATATCTCAATGTTAACTGGGTGGAGCTGTCATATTAAAAAGTCCTGTGAGCTTCAGCTTTCCCTACAGAAAGAGAAACTGGAAATACACTGCAGCAATATACTTTGAAAAGATGCAATTAAGATGCCTTTGCCTCTTCATCGCATGCTTACCAGCACAAGCTCTTTCTATAGAAAACTGGATTTAACCCAACAGTCCGAGAGCAGGAATGGAATCCAGAACTCCCGAGTCTTGCCAGCCATTTGTTCCATTTGTTCAACCATCTTGGACAAGCCACCTCATCCACATTTTTTTTCCAAGCTGGTTACTTGAAATAGGGCCTGACCCAATCCCCCAAAAGGCAAGTGGGAAGTTTCCAATCCACTTCAATGGTGCCCATAGGCTCATGCTCATAGGCCTCTACATCTATATTTAGGCACTTATATACAGGGGGGTAATCTCCTGGGTTTCAGAGAGTACCGAGCACCCACAGCTGCTGCTGATCTTGGGAGAAGGGATGGGAGACAGATAACAAATCTGTAGTTCAAAACATTTCTCAGTGTCAGACTGCTGGAGGACAGGAAGGTTAGTTTATGAAGGTACCCTACTTTTCTTGGCTTGCTGCATGTTTCTCCTTACACAGCTGCCCCAAACCAGACAAGCCAGAGATACTTAGACTCTATGTGACTGAGYTGCAGTCATGAAAACCAGAGTTGTAGGGAAAGAAGAAACACTGGTCACTGAAAAAGCTGTGCAAATCCCAGAACACACTGCCTCCTATAATATCCTCCTCCTTGTTACATTCAGAATACACCTAGGAAGTGCCACCATCCTCACTGTATGAAGGTAAACGACTTCAGAGAAACTGAGAAAGTTCTGAGAAGCTTCCTTCTCTGAAGACCAGCCATCCCAGTCCTGCCCATTTAAATTGTAGTTCTGCAGTGTCCCAGTAAAGAAAACTGCAGCAGCCCATTGAGTGGGTACTCTACAGGAGTCAAAGCACATTAGCAGCTCCAAGACCTTTCACAGGCAGTTAGGGGGAAGAGCAACAGGCATGTGCTTGGCACTCCTCCATTGCAACCAGAATGACCAAAGCAGGAGACCGACACAGAGATGCATAAGGGAAGAGACAGGGCTTCTATTCTTCAAGGCAGAGTTTATACAACTTCTTGGCAAGCATCTTTTCAATTATGGCTTTGGAATCACACTGCAAAACCTCTAAATTATGGAAATATAGCTTACCTTACTTTCTACATGAGATGCCTGCTTCATATGGGGACTTAGCAGTAGAATATGCCAGCCTACAATAAAATAAAAATAAAAAAGTTAGTCTGTGCTGTTTCTTACCATCTTGAAGTTTGTGTTCATCATGATTTTCAAGTTCAGATTCAGATCCCTTCCTCCTTTCAAAACCTGCTGCCTTATTTCAGTAGCAAGAGAGTCCTCATCTTCCTGGTACGTTCTAACAGCTTCCTGTTGGACCTTAACTACCACGAATCCTTGGCTTCCCATGCCTAGATCTTCAACACAGCATGGGGCTATGGCATAATATCCAAAAGAGCCCTGAGAAACCTGAGGCAACAAYTACCTGGGTTTATTGGAGACCAGCAGTACATGATACCACATGAGACCAGCAGCCTCAACCAGCCACAGGAAGCAGCAGCAGGTAGGCTGCCCCAAGCTGGTGCATAACACAAGACAACAACAATACAAGAAGGTATCTCATCATCTGCTCATAGGGGCAAAGGCAGCAGTTCTGCTCTGTGACTTGGGAAAAGAGGCAGCTCCCATGAGGAAGGGAGGGAAATCTCATCCCTGCTCATCTGGAGCATGACCTCTAAGTAGTGGTGAAGCAACTGCAAGTTCACCTTGTCTGATATAACCCTGCCTCACCACAGGAATGAGTGAGGAACTGCCTTTTGCCTTTTCCATCAGCCTTATGATGGGCAGATTAAATTTCACACTGACCTAGTTCTACCATGGCAGGAAAAAGATTCATGAATGAAACCATGATTGATGTTTTCCCTTATACAAGAATTTTGATTGTGATCTATCCTTTAGTTAAGCATACCTTGGCCTAACATCCAAGGTGACCACTTTTCCATTTATGAAAGTGATCCACTGAATAAAGCTCATTTAACTTTTCTCATGCGTTTCTCCCTTTCCCAAAAAGGGGAAAAGGCAAAATACATTGTATAAGCAAGATCCTTGGGGGGGAATAAAAGGAAAACACAGCAGCTCTCAAGGGCAGAGTAAGAGTCTGGACTTGTAAAAATACTCAGGCAAGAGTCCAAGTGAAAGGCCCAGTCTGCAGAAAAACTAAACAAAGTGTAGGATTTTGTCCCACATCAGTCTTCAGAGGACAGTGAGAACAAGCAGAACTGTGGTCCCAAAGCATTCAACATCAGAAGGCGTGAAGAATGGCCTCCTCCAAGAAATTTGGGAGTGTGCTCCAAGAATCAACTGCCAGCCTGAAGGAGAGGGGAGGAGAAAGGTAACCCAGATATAGACCAGTGAACAACATCTTATTTTTAAATCTGTTCTACAACCAAAAGCTGCAGTGCCACTGCAGAAATGAGTGGCTTTAGGGCTTATGTCACTTGACTGGTTTTGCTTCCAGTGTGTTGCTTTATTCCTCAAGACAAACTATGAGATGTTTTCTTAAAGAAAATGTCTGAGATCAAGTCAGACAATCAGAACTGCCCAAACTTGACCCAAACTCAACTATTCTTCAGTGTATAAACAGGGAACAGAAGATTTTTTTGCTGCACTCCTCAAACACAACTGGCCATAGCTGACAAGCATTTAAAGGCTTAAGCTATGTAAGAGACAGAAGGGCTCTACACAGCCACATCTGTTAAACTCTCATTTGCTTGTAATATACATGCTCAAAAATACTCAACCATTAACTTCCATGGGAATTTATTTTTCTCCTCTAGAGAATTATCTGTTTCTGCAAATCCTGTTCATTTTCCACCCTCAAGTTCCAGATTGTGCAACTTGCACAACACCTCCTCTTATAAACCAAAAAGGAGCAGAATACTAGCAAAGGAACAGACATTGGTTTCCTTGTCTCCTTCTTGCAATCTCATCAGCTGCTGATGTAAAACTCTTATGAATGATTTAATTGACACTTTGCTACATATTTTAAGAAACCAAATCAACATAGACCTATAAAGTGTACAAGCAGATGACAGGACCATTAGTGCTAGAGCCAGCTGCAGCAAAGCAGTAGAGTACTGGACAATAGCTTTAATACTCATCATCTTGAAGCTTTCTGCACTCTTCCACCTCAGCACTAACCCCTCTAGCACTACCAAAGCAAACCAAGGTCTCCATGGCCACTCCAGAGGACACATCAAAACAAATACTCATTCCAAAGGATTGCATCCTCTGCAGAAGGGAGGATGCTGGATCTCAATGCACCATTAACTGCTAGGATCCTTGCCCATCCTAAGGTTTCCCACCCACCACAACCACCTTCAGCATCAGCCAGTTTTCTTCACCAAGAGAAGCACAGAGGCAGAGATTGCACCCTGCAGGGGTTTAACAGAAACTTGAAGTGAAGCAGAGTGAGGAATCTTCTTTTCCTCACTCCAACCAATATCCAGCCCACTGGCACACTGCCTCTCATGAAAAGGGGAGAAAAGTGGGTAAATGGCACAGACTACCAGACTACTTGTGAGCAGAGATCCTCCCATAAGGCAAGAGGTGTCACCAGCCTTTTCTGTCACAGCAGTATGTGGCAGAGTGACTGCAGTGTCCTCAGAAAACTCAGATCCAACTCTACACTGGTGTCAGTCCTGTCAGACCTGGGCCAGGGGGTACAAATAAGTATTCTGATGCTATGTCACAGTGGAAGCAGGCTCATTGCCATATTTATGTCTGCTAAGTGTTGCCCACAGAATCAGAAAAACTTCTGTGCAACCCAAGGACCAGTGACAAACCTCCTAACTGCACTCAAATATATTTTTAGGAATCATTCCAAGTCAACGCAATTTCCTCTTTTAAAAGCTATAGTAAAATGCAAAAAAAGATACATCTGATGGACTGGGAATGAAGAAAAACAAAAATGCTGATTTGCTCAACAGCTGGAAAAGTGACTACTGGTACATATAAAATTTTAAAGAGACCTGTTAACGTTTTAAAGACTGTGTGGCTGGAAAAAGAGCAGCTTGGTTACTTTTCTGTTACCCTTCAGTTTTATGAACACATGATTTTTCAGCAGCTGTAAGCCCCTAATGCCATTTAATGCCATTAAAAATTTCAAAAATTTATATTTAACAGTTATAGATACCAACTGGGAAAGCAAAAGCCTATAAGGGAGATGTGATGGCTATCACAATTATTTTATACATTTCATCATGTGTCAGGTAGGAAGGATTTTTTTTTTCTTTTTAAAGAAAAATCCTTCTATTGATCCTGGATAGCCTTCTATTGCTGACACCTAGCAAAAGGGAAGAGTAGACTACAAGATAAAGCATAGGAGACCCGGAAAACTGAATTAATGCTTCTGCTTCAGCTCCATGGCTTACTGCAGCACTTGAACAAATACATCAGATAATGCCCTTAAACATCTCTCCTTCAGTGTCCAACCTAATGGACAAAGTGAATCTGGCTTTCCAAAATGCCCAATTTCCTTTCTGGGCTGAAATCAAGGGAATCTGCAGACCCTTGGCACCAAAAACACAGCTCAGATATTACAGGTCAAGCATTTGAAAGGAAGGTCCATGAWACCAGAAATCACTTTCATAGCAGCATATCAGGTTTTGAGAATATTCACAAAAAGGTTGAGGTTGGAAGGGACCTCTAAAGATCATCTAGTCCAACCCTCAGCTCAAGCAGGGACACCCAAAGCACATGGCACAGGGTGGCATCCAGGCAGTGTTTGAAGATCTCCAGAGAAGGAGACTCCACAACATCTCTGGGCAGCCTATTCCAGGAGTGTCACTCACAATAAAGAAGTTTTTCCTCATATGGAGATGAAACTTCCTGTATTTCATTTTATACCCATTATTCCTTGTCCTATCACTGGGCACCAGCAAGAAGAGTTTGGCTCCATGCCATTTACCTTTTCCTCTCAGGTATTTGTACATATTGATAACATCCCTTCTCGGTCTTCTCCAGGCTAAACAGGTCCAGCTCACTTAGCCTTTCCTCATACAATAGAGGCTCCAATCCCTTAATCATCTTCACTGCTCTGTGCTGGACCCTCTCCAGAAGGGCCATGTCCCTACTGGATCCTCTCTAGAAGCCCCACATCCCTCTTGCACTGGGGAGCCCAGAACTGCCCMCAGTATTCCAGGTACAGCCTCACTAGAGMTGAGCAGAGAGGCAGGATCCCCTCCCTCGACCTGCTGGCAAGGCTCCTCCTGAACTGCAGAACTGCATTGGCCTTCTTGGCCACAAGGACATTCATTTTTAGAATTCCAAGTTACCATAAGCAAAGCAAAAGGTCAGATTTAATAATTTACCAGAAATTCTTTAAACCCCAGTGCCTGCAGACAGAACCACCTGAAAGCAAGATCTCCATTCCCAGCACAACTCATCCTCACTTTTTTCAGAAAAGCCTAACAAACTTGGACTCCCACTATGCAGTTTTGGCCTCTTGGTTGAGAAGTGATGAACGTCTCATCTATTCTTCTCTTCACCTAGAAGTCTATAATAAAAAAATAACTCACATAGCCTAGTACTGTCTGAACTTTCTTCATTTTTCAAGTAAATCTATGGAGAATTATTACAACAAAGATGCTTCCTTTCTCAAAAAATTCATGCTGTCARGTCTTGTTGACTACTTTTTCTGGCCAGCATCTTACTGTGGTCAGCAAATCTGGAACAGGGCAGCCAGAAATCAGCTTTGGTTCTCTGCTGTGTTATTCATGCATGAATTGTCTTGATGGCAATCATGCTAAAACAAAAGCAAGGCAGACAGCTTTTATAAGAGCGAGTGCCATAAACTTTGTGGTGTCCAAAAGTCATTTACTTGTGAATCAAGCAAGTTTACTCTGGATGCCACATCACAGAAGAATGAATGAACGAACAAAGATGGAAGACTGATGCCAACTTTCCATGGGTCATTTCCTGATTCTAGCCTCATTTAGTGTTGTTTTGTCTTTGATCCTCATGTAAGTTCAAAAGTACATGTTTACATCCAGATCATTGCAGCTGACTCAATAATTCAGCAGGACAACATGTTTGAAAGAAAGTAAGTGCCTAGACTAACTACCGAGATTGTAGGGGTTTGTTATCAATTTATGTCATGCCATAAAGTAGAAAATTATCTTAAATGTTGAGGGAAGAAACATGAGCACTTAGGAGCACAGGGATTCTGAACAACAATTTATAGCAGAAAGTACTCTTGAACTATTTAACTTTGACATGGTTTTAGAGCAGGAGAAAGTCTAACTCTACAGCAAGCAGACTTTAACCCTGGAAAGAAAAAAATTGCATTTAAAAAAGACATAGGACTCTTCCAGCATTCCCCACTTGATTTCTCCATTATTTTCTATGTGAATGAGGAGAAGTTTCAGGGTTGTTTTCTCTATTCCCCTTCACATGAACTTTGCAGGCTCTCTTGTGCATAAATGCTCCAGTTTTGCTCAAAATAAAGCTTAATAGGTAAAAASGGCAAATGTCTTGTAACAGTGTCCTCTCCATGGGGTTAAACTCCATGAGCCATAACATGTACATGCTAATGGTCCTCAACTCCTGCCAAGATTTTAAGCAGCCTGCAACTGAAGGCAGCATTTAGAAAACACAGAACCAGAACAGCTCCTAACCAGTAGCTGGCAAAGCAGCTTTGAGTTTCCCTTCACATAAAAATGACATGAGGGATAGAGCAGTTACCTAAATGCTCTCTGGATATCTGCCACTAGTCTGGTGTTGATAGCTTGAAACTCCAAGCCACAGTGGGGCAGCCAGAGCTCAGGTTGCTTGCAGCACCAGCAGCCCCATGGCCCAGATATTAAGGCTCTTGTAGGAAGGACCCTGGAGCCGCCTTCTGCTTGGTACAAGGCAGGCAGCATCCAAGCAGAGCAAGCTGAACACAGAGGAAAGGGAAATGAGGGCAGGTGTGGAAGCTGGCAGAGCAATGCAACAATTCATCAAGCTTTTTTGTTTTAAGTACAAACACACAGGTACCACAAGAAGCTTCACCCCATAAAAATAACTGTCCAAAGATCCAAGCAAGGCAATACATATTAAAGAAACTCTCCTCCAGTCCCAGGTTTCATCTAGCCTTATCACCCTACTTTGGTGCAATCCAACTGCTCTGTGTCTCATCCTCTGAGACATCTCTTCTACTTGCTCCTTCTTTCCACAAGTCTGAATACTTCCCTCAGCCAGACGGAGTGCCAGCTGGACCTGTCCACATGTTCTGTGCCTGCATCCAGTCTCAAACACCCCCTAAGTAGATATCAAGTGAGAGACACTGCTTCTGCTTGCACTCCCAGATGGGACTCCTTGCCACAAGCCTGGCCCTTCCTCCCACTGCAACTCCCAATCCAGCCCAACGTTAACCTCCTGAAGACTCACAGGCAGGTGTCTTCCTCTGCCACCGCATGGCTGTCACCAAATAAAGGACTTTTTTTTTGGTGAAGTTATACTTCTGGCTTCAGAGCTTTCTAGATTTGGTAAGAGACCAGCAGCATCAGGCTCCTAAGGAACTGTAATGTACACACCTCAACACTTAAATACGTTGTGGAAGCAGCAATAGCAACCAGAGCTACCCAAACTCTTCTGTCAACTCTTGAAACAGTGCTGGAAAAAAGTATTAAATTATACCCTAACTCAAAGGGAACATTACATTAAATTACACTCACCTCCTATCTCAAGCAGTGCCACATTTGGTCACCTGATTTACCATCAAGTCCTTTGTGCTGATACCTATCCATCTGCTTGATAAACACTCCCCAACAGTATAAGTTATATCCATCTCTGAACAGCACACTCCATCTGACAGGAGTTTTTCTCCTCCTCAAGTGACCTTGCAGGTCAGATTCCTGCCTTTTATCCCTATTTGTGCATCTACACAAAAGCCAATACTCTGGTAAAGGGAGAAAAGCAATTACCAGAGCATACAAGATGTGGGGGGAAGCAGGCAAGCAGCTTTCAAAGAGCATGGCCACCCTGCCACCCTGGCAGCAGCCACAGAAATTCCTATTAGGTGGAGATAGAAAAATCAGCCAGGTCTTGTCTCATCTTTCATCAGTCCTGTTGGCTTCTCCTCTCTGTGAGGAAATGATAAATCTGATCTGCTTTGTTTAAGTTTATGCAGACAGTGCTTCATTGCAATAAGCTATTTTTTTTTCCCCTGCAGCTTGTTGACTTTTATAAGACACTGATAAATTGGTTCTGAGTACCAGGGAGATGTCTAATGGTGTTAAGGGGAAAGTATTAAGGATCAACTCATGTTAGAACAAGAACACTTGAAAGTAGCTGTAAATATCTGTCTGGATTTCATTTGGCTAACACCTCCACCCCTCAAAAGAATAGATTTCATGAACAGAAGTATTTTCACATACCGCACTTTTTAAGAGAAACTTTTCTAATGGGAACATTTACCTTCTGTCCTTATATTCTGTCCTTTTCAGGGAAACCTTGGCAGCTTAAGACCTCCAGGGTGAGCTCATGTTCTGCTGTGTTTTCTTAGATCCATCTCAGCTCTTTCACCACTCTGGCAATGGGTGTAGACAAGACTTAGTCCTACAGTGCTGCAGTCCCTAACCCAGCAGCTACATGTTTCTTTTCTCTGCCCAGAGAAACTGAAGGCTTTTGGACTCCTTCAGAACTGCAGTGACTGTCCACACATTTTGGAAGCCCCACCATGTGGTCCCATTGCTCTAAGATCACTTGACAGAGACACACAACCCAACACTATGATCGTGTTGTGTTGTCTTTGGTGCTGAAGTCCCTTCCATTGGGAACTATGGCCAGTATTTGGGGCTTACCATTCATATGTGGTCACCTTCTGATCCCTGTCAGCCCCAGGGCAGCAAAGTGACAGGTTTTAAGAAAGAATATTCCAAGGTCAATTCTTGCCATCAACAGACATAAATAATGACTTTTCTCTGCCTCCAGCTGGGGACAGATCCTAAAAGAACATTGGGACACAGAAGTTCAACTAGCCACAGCTTGGATGGGTAAGCAGACAGCATAGTACTCCAGTGGAAAGAGATGGAGACACAAGGACATAAGTAGCCAGAGAAGCACTCATGGAACAGGACAAAGGAGAAGAAACTGCACATGCAAATGCTGAAAAAGGTAAAAAGAAGAAAATTGTCAGAAGGACAAACAAACTTAATCTGAATGGAAACTAGGAGTGCAAGAACACATGAAGCCAGAGAGAGTCAAAGCTGAAAAGAATGGAAAAACTCAATTAAGGAAGATCCGAGAAACACAGGGAGCATCTTTTTATTTCTGCCAAGCTGACACCCAACCTATAAAGTATGGGCAATACAGAATTAAAGGTGGGATGAAAGATTAAAGGGAAACTAGGTGTAGCACATGCAGTCAGAAGGAGATATCATGAAGACTTCTTTGCTACGGCAGTTTACAGTACTATTGCTAGGTGGGTTTTTCATCTTTTTTAGCATGCATAGGGGAGAAAAAGTAACTACCAGCAAGTGCTTTTTTTATTCATTTTTGATGCTTTCAGTCCTAGTCATTAATCATAGTTCAGACCGGTAAAGAGATCTAAAATATCAAGTATCATCTCAAACCAGGGTGACCTCAGGAAGGAACTTCTGAGCTTGCTTGATTTGACCCAAGCACTAACACCTGGGCTCCTAAAAATATTCAGTAGCAGTTTCCCTTGAAGAATTTCCCCAGAAGACAGGAACCTAACTCCTCTTTCCAGTGCCAATATCTAAAGCATCTCTGTTGTTTTTCCTTCAGTATTTTGGGGGTTTYTGGATATGCACACACCTACACGCCTGTACTCTCCGTCAACGCAGAATTACATCACAGACCATGCTTGCACCTCCAGCACAGTAATGGAGGTGACAGAGCACATGGTCCAGGTCACCAGATGAGCATGCACACACACACAACATACCTCACATCCCTACCTCATACCCCCACCTCCTTTTTTGAAGGGTATGTACATAATTCAACCACGTTTCCCAGTCAATGTAAATGCTAATTGCCATGGTTTGAAACATTCTGTACCCCACAAGAATTAATAGCAAACCAGCAGTTCTGATGATATAGTGAATGATTTATCCAGTGATATGCTGCATTCCTGCAGTGTGCTTAAGCAATAAGGCATGCAGAGGAGAACATTTGTCAGCAATTAGCTTGGCACTAGCATGGCCTCCAGTCAAAGGTTAATGACCTTGAGCAGCCAAGAAGTTCAATTAATACTTCGAAATGAGCTACCTAGAAGACCTAACAGCTATTATTAAGTAGAACATTAGCACAGGGAACACTATTTCATGCATCTATAAGGCTTTATATGCATTGATACAGTACTTCTGATATCCAAAGCACTCTACCCATCTGTATTAGTAAATACACAAAAAGCTATTTGTAGACAGATGGGCCCCAACTATGTTATTGACCTAGACTTCACCACCACAGCTTTGGATTGTATGAAACTAGGGCTTGGATGAAGCTTCTTTGCTTTTACTACCCAGCTCATATCTTACCTTTTCCTTCTCTCGAAGATTTCCAAGACTTCTTGGATAATTTAAATTGCCATCATTTCTGGTGATACCAAGATACAAGCAAGTTTTCTAGCACCTATCATCTTACTCTTTCAGCCTACATCTCCACCAAGATATCCAAAAGCCTGATGTGAGCAACAATAACAAAGGAGCAGCAAATCTCCCTGACATCAGCATCACTAACAACAGACATTATTAGTAAMTAACAGGGCTGGTCTGTCCTCCCCACTACAAATATGGCACTGCTTACTCTGCTGATTCCTTGTCACTGCATTTGCAAGAGATGGGGGCACCACTGAGAATCAGTAGCTAGTTCAGCAAATGACTTACTCCAGTGCTAAGCATCCAGCCARCACTTCCATTTGGTTTTATCAGAAGTCAAGTTCCTCCATCCATAAGAGCATGAGACAAGCACAGGAGATCAGGAACAGGCAGCTTGTATAGGCACCCGAGTGAGTCCTCTTAAGTACCAGCACTAGCAGGAAGTCAAGGAGCTGAAAAGAAACCTGTGAGGCCCAAGACTCAGACAAGCACCACCCATTTCCTCAGTTGCCTTAGGGAGCTGCACAAAAGRCAGACAGTTCTGCCTCCATCAACCTGAACCTAACTTATCCATTGAAAATTAGGATCTTTTCTCTGTAAACTATCCCCCTATTTTTAGTCTACTTAAAAACCACAGCCAAAAAAACCTTCCTAACTAGGACCAAGCCAGTTGTGATGCAACAAGGCAAGATACTCAGCCAGGACCAAATTTGGTCTTGGGAGGCTTTGGGGCTGCCCCATCCCAGCTACAGAAATCCCTGCCAAAACAAACCGGGTTAAGCACRAGTCAGATTGCAAGACCTGGGCTGCAGGTCCTCTTGGCAGCAAGGAGAGCTCCACAGGCCCTGCATGATAAGAGGGAAAGGAGGGAGCCTGAAATCATGAAGAAAAAGAACTTGACTCCTGGAGAGAAGAGAACAAAAAGATAGAYGCAGAATACAAGGGTCTGAGTGCTTAGGTATTGCTTCAGAGGGGCAAATAGTAAGGAGCAAGATAGTCATATTTTCCTCAGCAAATCCTGAGAGTCTCTAATGGCCCCAATGGTTGTAGAACAGATAGCAAAGCTGCAGGAGATAGAGAAATCTAGTCTGCCTTCATCTTTTTTTTTTCCCCTGTCATTTTCTTAATTTAAAAGATTTGTAGCACAGAAAACTCAGCTGAAGATCTGAAGATGAAACTTCTTTCCCTGTCATTTTCTTAATTTAAGTTTCATCTTCAGATCTTCAGCTGAGTTTTCTGTGCTACAAAAAGTCTGCAAAGAGCTCTGATCTGGAAACTCTCCACAGCATCAGCTCTGTAAGAACCAGCATTGTAAAGACACATTTAGCTGATCCACCAGCACACAAAGGGGCAAGCCAGCCATTAAAATACACAAGCTGCTGCCAACCCAAGTGTGATCAGAAATCAAGCATTTCCTTAAATACTTGCTTGGAACRGGTTTTACTGTTAAGGGTGCTCTCTAGTTCCACATTTAATTGAAGTATAACCCCACTCCAGAAAAGGCTGKAAATTATGCTATTCACAAAGTAACCATAGATAAGTATAGAAACTATAGGGTATTGCCATGTAATACATTTACTTATCTATTTGGAAAGGTAAGTCAATTCTCGACATATTAACACTCAAAAAAGCATCAAAAACATTTCTTTCTACAAAGAATGAACTTTATTCCAATAAGACAAACCAGTCTCCCCAGCACAAGTCTGCCTTTCTCAGTGCTTCCCTCTAGAGCAGAGGATCCCAGGAAGCAGCATAGGATCAGCTCACAGCGTTGGAAAAAAAAATCCCTSTGGAGGCTGCACACATTATTTGTGCAGAACTGAACTACAGGCATTATACCCCAAATTACTGCATTGCAGAGTAACTTCGTTACACAGCTCCCTGCATGATCAACTTCCACCGAATAGGACTGAACAAGACTGTGGGAAACCCTCTTTTTTCCAAGGCCATGCCCAGAACACCTCTCCTTCCTGATTGCCTGCAGCAGAAATCAAACACAGGTTTGGCAGGATTTGGGAAAGGTCGGCTCTATCCTTTGCCAAACAACTAGCCTGTGCTTCTAAGCCATTAGCGACACAGCAGAACAGAGCTGTGTTCCTGCTCTCAGTATGGCAAATGGGTAGTTGAGAATTCCTGCCTCCTGGAAAAATGTTTTTTTTTTTTTTTCCCCCCCTTCCAGTTCAGTTTGTGTTTGTTCAAGCTTGAGGCAGGCGAGCACGACACAAGCCCCCAGGAATCCATAACCACCCCAGTGCTTCTGGGTTGCAAAGCATCTCTGCAGCCATCTGTTTTCAGTCACTCTGAAATGAGTTCTGAAGAGTCAATTGTTTTCTTCTAGGAAAAATAAACATGCAAGCTGCTATTCTCCTGATTTCCAGCAATTTTCTGCTGTGGGTAAATGTAGCTTTGGATTTTAGAACTCATCCAAAGAATTTTGCAATATAATTACCTCATTTTTACTGACTTGGATAACTGCTGCCCTCAAAAAAAAAAAGAGGGGAGGGGGTATAAAGTCTGCAGAATTAATTATTCCTCTCRCCCCTTTGTTATAAAAACTTGGAACAATTGATAGTGATTAGTCTCATTTGGTATCTCTCTGGTTCTCTATTTGTTGATTTAAAGCAGTTTGCTTTATGACTGATTGTTTTCAGTTGCTTGGACAGCTGTCAGATCTGTACTGTGGTTTGATTTAGCTTCCAGGGAGTAAGAGCATTTATTTATTTCTTATTGTAGCTGTAATGCATGGTGGCTGACTGAGGTGGCTCTCCAAAAAACATATGCAAACTCAAAACTACCTCCAGACTAGGGGAAGACTTTCCTGGAGAGGCTGGAGATGGAGGGCACAAGCAAGACGCTCAAGTTGGTGTCACCATCTCTGAGGAAGCCCAGCAGGGCGAGGGAACACATCTATCTTCAGACAGAGAGGCAAAATCCCTCCCTAGCTGCTACTTCTGTGGTTTTACAGGAACAGCCCTGGCCTTTGAGCAGCACTGCCAGAACCAGGCACAGGCTCCGGCTCTACGTGCTTGTCCCAAGATGGAGTGACCAGCTCAGCAGTCAGTACCTGCAGACAGGCTTGGGAGCAGGACTAACACAGCTCTAAACTGCCACATTCCAGGAACAAGAGGGCCTCGGCAGACTAAGAAATAAGGGTACTAATGCTGAACAGCTTCATATTCACCAGTTGCATCTTCTACCTGTGAAGTCCTGACCACAAAGTCATGCTCCCTCCCTCAGGGCCTCACCTTCCTCTCAGTTTTGGCACCCRCTTACCTCTGCTTTCTCCCTTTACCTTTTATTTGCTGCTCATAGCTGGGTCCTCTGGCTCCATTTGTCTTGGCCCTTTCTCTCCTGCCTCTTCTCTTTTTCCCCAGGAGCTGAAGTATCTATAAACATGATCAGCAACCACCCATATATCCCTGATTAGGATCTTGTAGAGTCTTCCAGTTCCAAACCAGCCTCACCAGCCGCTACCTCAAGCTAGGAATCAAGAAGGAGCCCTGTTCTCTGGTAGAGTCTCTCCCCTCAAATATTGGGAGTAAAGCAGCTCTGAAACACAAATCTTTGGTATTAGACAGGGTTTTCATTGCCCTTTTACACAATGCTTGCAAGTTTCACTAGCTTTCAGAAAACTATATGAAAAGCCATTTGTGCCTTCTGTGGTGTGTTCATTGATACACCATATCTGTGCTAACTTGATCCAAGCCAGAACTTAAACATGAGCTTAAGTGCAAGGCTAGACCAACAAAATACTACTAAGCCCTGTATCATTAGGGCTTACTCTATTTTATTTGCCTGATGCACTTTCATGTTTGTCCCTATCCAGTTAACAGACACTAGCAGGAGACGGCTCTAAACAAGCACAAGATGCTCT
>PTEX01000092.1:877766-896482 GCA_003342815.1 Eudromia elegans
CCTACTGTTTCTTCCACTACCCAACTCCAGCAGCTATGTCAAATTATCTCAAAGAGCTTCACAAGAAGATCAGAAACCTAACGAGTACCTGCATCTCCTTCCAAGGAAGGTGCCTCCCATTCCCTTTGCCACACCAGACTACCACTCATACTCTACCACCCACATAACTTCTTTGTCTCCACTGCCCTTCTGCCTAGGCAGCATCACTGCCAGTTCTCTTAAAGCCTCTTCCACTTGCCAGAGCATTATTTATACTTTTGGGCCGCACGAAGCATCTTGAATTATTTAGACAGGATGCCTCTTTGCTTCTCTTCTAGGGATGACAGCCCTGCAATTCTTTTCAAACTTCACACTTAATTTTTCTTTTCTCCCCCCTTCTCTTTCCCAACACTTTCTCTTCTAGCCCCCATCCTCCATTATACACTGCAAGCAATGGAAACGAGCTCCATATTATACGTGGCGTTACGTGCCCTAAGAGACTACTTACAGTGATAGAGTTTGGCCAAGTTTTTCTAAATCACTCATACCAACATCTTCCAGTTTTAGCTTCTTGGCTTCCTGAACCATGGTCATGAGTCAAGGAAACAGCACAGTATTTTACCTTCTTACCTACACTCTCGGCACCTTCTCTAGCATACATCAAATCTAGGCCAAGTGTCCAGGGCCCCATTCAGTCATGCACACACAGGGCCAGTGTCACAGCCTGGGCCGAGGYTTCATCTGCCCTCGTTCACATACAGATCTCAGGACTCAATTTCTTCCCCAGTGCCATCACATCCTGCTGCAGCTTTCTCCTCCATCCCAGTCATGTTATTAGGGGACTGTCTTCTGCAGACACATCTCTGACACAGCAGTGCTGCTTTCAAAGCACTTGGATGCAGGAAGGATGGAGATTGCCCTCAAACAAATCATCCTGGCATTCCCATGTCTTCTACTTTCCACCACTCCAGTCTCATTTCCATCACCCAATTCCTCTTTATCTAGTCTCATACCCATTCACGTCATACATTTGATTAAGCAGCTGACAAAGAGTACCAAACATTTCCATAATCCATCTCAACCACATTTTCAGCTTCAACCACCAGCTTAGTTCACTGCTCTCCTTTTAAACAAACACAAACAACTCCAGAGGATCTAGCAACAACAGAAACAGGCAGACAGCAGAGCAGCTCATGCTGAAACTCAGCATGATCCCCCATTAGGGGGAACATTTCAAGTGATTTAATCACGACAAACAGCCCCGCAATGACTCAGTGGATGCGATGGGTCAGCCCCTCAGCTGGTTCAGCACCAACTTCCACAGGGGTTCGTCAGGCAGGAATTGGCCCCATATGTGTAAGCCCACTACAGTTTGTCCAGTTTCTCCCATCCCTGTGGAGCAGAGTCTCCATATGTGAGATCCCACAGAGCTGTCAGCTAATGTCACATTTCAATAACAACAAAAATAACCAGGGCTGAATAACCCAGCAAAGCAATCCCATTGCTCATGAACTGGCAAGCGACCTAGGTTGGCAGTGTTTTTGTTGATCACAACCTTTCTGCAGAACAAAACATAGGAAGTGTCATGCCAGAAAAGACCCAATGATCCATCTTCTTGTCGTCTATCTCTAGCAGAGGCCAACACTGATGCTTTAAAGGAAGATGAAGGGGAAGACGCACAAAGCTTTCAAGGCACCTGAGACCATTGCACAATATTCTGCCCTCAACCCAAGACTGAGCTGTTATGTAAACCACATGCTATCACACTGGGTTAGCTCAGGCATCTTCATAACAGCACCTGATGGTCTTTCATATCTTAAAGCTGGAGGACTGTCATTTTGTCTTTTATTCTAAAAAAAATGTGTTTGTATAACTGCAGATCCCCTTATCCTTAGAGGCACTAAATATTGGCTTTTTGCTACATTCAGTAGCATTGGAGTCTACAAATTAACTGTGTCAAAAAGCAATCTTATTTTTCTTAATTACCCTATCTTTTACTAAAGAAAAATGGGAATCCAGTTCCAACTCCCTTTCTTGCCTTACTCCACTCCAGATAAATGCTGGGCAGTTTCTTTGAGACACTCTCTGACCCTATGCTTTCAAAGAGCTCTCCTCCTTCACCTTTACTGCATTTTCTCTTAGACAAACTTCCAAGCTCAGCTACCAAACCTTGCAGCAGAGCTCTAAAGACAAGGCTGAATTCTCAGCTCATACAACAGAAAACAAGAGATCAGGAAGAAAAAAATAAATAAAAACACCCACACACTCAGATGATATCTTCTGGCCTGCTATATCGGTAATAGGCTTTAGGGAAGTTGGCTCAGATAATGCTGATAGTAATACAATGAATCATATTTTCTCCAAAGTGCAGATATTTCTGTATGAACTGCATTTCACGTCCAGAGTGGATCAACAGATTGCTGGGTTTATTTTTACGCCYATTTTTGTGACAATGATTCTGCAAATATTAAAAGAAAATATGGTTTAGATTTTCTCCTATTTTTCTGTTTCTGGAAAAAAAAATCCTTAACTTCTCTGCCCCAGAGTTTAGCACCACATACCAATATGGAGAACTCGCTAATTAATAGGGGGGAAATCACAACTCRATGGACATTTTTGTTTGTTTTAAGCTACCTAGAGGGGAAATGCCTCACTTAATTTTCATATTAATGTTCATTGCATCTTTTGATTACACAGACTGAATTAGAGAGGGAAACACTGACACTCATCCCCAGACTAAGCTCTGGGCACCCCAGGGCCTCACCAAGGTGGCCAAGCACAGCCGGCCACAGCAGCGACACTTGTCCAAACTGCACCCACCCTCTAGTGGGACGAGGGAAAAGTGCTCCCGGAGGCGCCTTCCCTGCCCAGTGCACTGGCTGCAGCACCATCCGAGCCACGCTTCTTTCTGCTCCRAGACCAACAGCAAGGATGCGCATGTGGAGGCTGATCCCCCTTCGCCCTTTCCCCACCTCCACGCAGCAGGACAACCCCAAGGGCAACACGGGCTCCAAGACCCGGTGACGGCCCCGATGTGCTCCAGCAACAACCTGCGCTGCAACCTTTTCCTTCCCAGCCCTTCTCCGCRCCCCTCAGACTGGGGGCTATTTTAACAGAGTCATAGGTGATAAACTCRTCATTACTTTAGTGAGCCAAGCCTAGGGCTACCATTATACCTTTCTTTTATTAAGGGAGAAAGGACAAAAATAACTCTCCAATAAACAGCAGATCCCACCTCATTTTCCCTTACGCTTTTGCTTTCCTTCCTTATTTCCCTTAGCTCAACATCAGTGACTGCGAAAAATAAAGGTGGAATTTGTTGCTACACAACCCACTTTGTGATTGCAGCGTGACCTACCGAGAGGCAGCAGAGTCATAAACAGGCTGCAGAACGTGACCTAGGTCAGTAGTACAAAATATAACAAGCGAACAGCAATTAGAGCAAACAGTTCTCAAAAGTGTTTGCATTAACCCGAGGCCAGATTCAGCTTTTTCCAGCCCTACCAGGGAGCAGACAGCACAAGCTGCCCCCCAGGGAGGGGGTGCAGGAGCTGGGGGTCACAGCACAGCAGCAGCCCCCCATACCTGAGGAGAGCTGAGCAGATCCAGCAACCACAGATAGATCCCTGGAGAAGCCCATGGAGATGCAGCAACTCCAAGCCACAAGAACCCACCAGCAAGGGACCCAAGCAAACACAACCACTCCAGGAGGACCCTGTACGGCTCTGAGCCTTAAATCAGCTTGTGGGGGCCAGCTGGGTGTATGGACCCAGGGGGAGCTTGTCAGGGCAATGAGGGCCCTTAGGAAACCCAGGGTAATGAGCTCAGTGAATTCAGGTGGGGCAAACTGGTCCAAAAGAAAGAACCTTCCAGAAAAGGGGAAAAAAAATTTATATTTATATATGAATGATTTATGATTTACAAGCCAAGAAATATTCTGCCCTCAAATACAAAGCTGTAGTAAAGAAATGCCCTGCCTTTAATGGCAAACCAGCTGGAGATAAAGACACAAATCTCCCAGCAGCGACACCTTTTCCTGGTCCTGGTTTTAGCTGCCGAGGCCGTTCCAAGCAAGACAGGACCTGCAGCCATGGAACAGGACCGAGCAGAGCACGATCCCTTCCTCGGCATGATGCAATCGGCTGCCTCCAGCAGCCGGGGCTAGAAGGGAAACAGCGGGAAGCACAGGGGAGGGGGAGGAATGAAAATAAAGCTATCTTTCATAGATCACATGGTCCCACCAGGAAATACGGAAACCTCTGGCTCGCTTTCTCTCCCTCCCTTTGGGTCTTTTGCAGAAAGCGCAGCCTGTGTGCCCAGGAGGTGATGAAATCCCTAATGCCGTATGGCACATGGGGAATTTGGGGGATTGCAAAACAGGATGTTTCTTGGAGGAAATACAGTCTCAGCAAGCAAAAGGTTCAAGTACGGTACATCTCACAATGATGTAAGAGCTTGATTATGCATCTCACTTAAAGCCCAGCTTAGGGTTTTAGTTCTAGTAGAACTAATAGGCAACACCTGCTGCGATGAAAACAATTTCCGTCCCTGAACTCTACCAGAAGTGTTTATCTTTTGAGTTAGAAAATGTTTCTCTAATGTCTGAACAAGACTCCAGGGACGGGAACATATGCCCAGAGTTGACGTTTCTGCACATTAGATAGCTTATAAAAATGAGAATTAGAAAAACCTGGTATCATCAGATATCTCATCCAATAAAGTCATTAAATGCAAAATACAGCTAGGTTCCTCTAGCACTTTCTCTCCCCAGTGCTGTAGTTCTTGTTGCTGTTCATGGAACAGATATGGAAGTTTCTGGAAAAGCTCATTGGGGTAAATTTCGATTTTCACAGCTGGGGTTTACCCAAACTTGTCCCTGGCCAAACTGCCACTGGCTGCAATGGAAACCTTACCCAAATAAGGGCCTCAGGACTTGGGCCTCTTGGTTTTAGTTACTAATTTTATTATTAAAGGTTAAACAGAACTGTTGACAGTACAAACGATTTTCTTACGTAAGTAGAGAAAGGGAGAGTGTCAGATATACAAGATAAAACAATACCGCCAAGTCAAGGCAATGCAGGTTATGGGTTAACATCCTTTCACAGAACACACTGAGTCAAACCCTGCCTTTCCTCCTCCTCTTCCTCAAATGAAACCCCCTCCTTAAATCAACTGGAGCTCAGGAGGATCAAGGGGCAGAGTCAAGCCCAAGGAAGGACCTCAGGGCTCCACCATGGCTGCCACAGGGTCTTGAAGAGGATCCGTGATCCGAACAAAGAGGGGTGTCTTTGCAGAGTAAAATCTGTCAGCTGTGAAAGTTCATCAGAAGAAAAACATGCTTTGCTTTGCACTGGGCAAGGAAGAGGCATGGGTTCTAGGGCTGATCAACAGGGCTGCAGGGTGAAACATTGCTTCATTTCAAGCTTCCAAGGACTGTTTGTCCTCACAATGTGCTCGAGTGATAGGAGAGGCCTGCCCAAGGCTACCCCGGTGCAGGGGCAGCAAGAACAGATGTAACTGCTGGGCAGATTCATTATTTAATATCAATTAAATGCCACAATTGCAGATGCTTCAGCCATTCTGCACTCTCAGACACAACCCTAAGCGATGAACTGCCACACTTCAGCGACAGGAATGTCCAGGGGAACAAATGAGACTCTCCTCCTATACTTTTAGCCATGATGTTGTTTTAATCAAMTGCTTGAACAGAAAACAGATATTTGTTTTTAATTCTTGACCAAAAATATTACTACTAAAAGATGCAGGGGTTCCAAATAATAACCATCCAGTGAAAAGCAAACTGTTCTCAGTTTGGTCTAACAACAMCACTTCATTGGTTTGGTGACTAGGTGGCAACCTGGAAGTTTACTTCCTGGAAAAAATCTACTGTTGTTGTTATGAAATTGCACTCACGGAGCCATAGGATAGCTCTGGCTTTAATAACAATGCAACAGACATTGCGGGAAATTCCTGTGGTCGTCTGTCCTATTCAGATACAGTTATCATCCAATAGATCATCAACCGTACAATAGTCAGTGGTGTCGCAAAGTTTTTGACACAGTTAACACATTAGACAAATGTAGGATTTGAGTCAATTCCCACTGAGACCAATGGAAAAACTCCAGCTGAGCTGTACGGAGCCACAGGGGCTGTCACACACACTGTCAATCACGTAGAAAACAAGGCAATCACAGCAGCTCTCTTCTAACATCAGCGTCTCCTTCTACTTCAGGCTTTGGCAGAGCTTCATGAAAGGCTGTTTTTTCCTTCTCTTGTTTCTTTTAAACACCCTCAGAACCACTTGGGTTTGTTTTTTGGTGAAGATCACTCAAAAGGATATTATGAAGGTTCACAGAAGAGAAAGCTAAATAATAATTTTTGTCTTCTGCTCCTAAATTTCATATACTTCTAAAATATGGTTTTATTTTTTGCCCCTAGCAGAATTCTTCATTGCTTTTTAAAACAAAGCAGCAGCAAAAACATTGCTTTGCATTCATAAACAACCCACCACCATAAATCACAGGGCAGATCCAGTCGCGTACTGTTTAAGCGTGGCTGTAACAGCAAACATGCCATGAAATACCTCAAACCATGAAATGCATTTTCAGAGCAAATGTTTAGTAAGACTCCCAAAATTTGCTGAGTAAGAGTTCATTGGAATTGATCCGCTTAGGAACATGAGTGATGAAAACATACTGTTCCGTTACGGTCATACATTAACGTCGCTACTATCTCAACTGACAAACCAAGCTCAAAATAATAAAAAGAAAAAATCCTTGTGCAAATAACACACAGAAGTGCTTCAGCTCATGATTTAATATAAAAAGCTAACAAAAATAACAAAAGAGGCGGTAAATTAATAATTATGGCACTGATCCCTGGTGTGTTGGAGATTCACRTGAACAACCAGGCAGGAGAATCAGATCCTGGGAGTAAAACTCACAGAGACACTGGCTGAAGCCTAAATTCAAGATAATTCTCCCTTTTTAAGTTATCAGGATTTTAACAGCAGAAGGAAATCTGTAAATTTTCCTATTAGTATGAAAAAACATTATCCCAAGCTTGATGAGGACAACCAACCAGCAGGTACTAGAGGTTTCTCCCCTTCTTCTTTGCCACCCCTACTGCTGCCATCTCCTTGCCACCTGGGCCTACAGAGAGGAAGAAGTTACTTCTCAGAAAGGAGCAAGTTTGGGATAGCCTAAGCTGAGGGGCTGAGAGCAAAGCCCTGCTGCCGGAGGAATCCCTGTGAGCCACTCCACGAGCAAGTGCTGGGGCAGGTGGCAAAGCTGCAGTGCAGAAGTTACTGCGCTGGAGAAGGAACACAGAAAGGCGCAAAGGAGACTGCAGTGAGCAAAAGCTTGTCGCGTTTTAGGCTGTTCCTTATTAGCAGCTATGGATAAGCTGTGTTTTCCTCTGTTCCCTGCGCTGACTGCAGTTTTTGGACTGTTACAAGGAAGAAMCTTTTGAAACACCAGATGGAAGCAGGAGATGGGACTGGCACATGATGTGCCATGGGAAACCTGCTTCAGGAGGGTCTGAGGGAGCACTTCAGCCAGGCAGTGGCTTTGGGAAGCAGCTTGCACTGAGCTCAACGTAAAACTGGCAATTTGAAAAGACTCCGGTGCTCACAAGGGCTCCATATGAAAAGCTTTTGTGAAAAGTCAGGTCATAAACAATTGAAGTAAGGAACTTCAGAACCTTCATTGATGGAGAAAATGGAGGTACTGAATGAGTCTAAATTAGAGAAAGCCCCCTCCAGGGAAGCAGAAATAGTGGTTTTGTTAAAGCACCAGCTGTTAATTCCCAGCCCCAGGGTGACCCCCTCTGCATGGGATACAGCCCTTCAAGAAAAAAGCATCATTAGTGAACAGGCTAGAAGCTGGAGGAGGCCCAAGAGCGAGCTCCTTGGAGGTGTCCCCCAGCTCAGAGGAGGCTGTTTCCCACGTGGGTTTGAGGCCAGCTGACATTTTCAGGCGATACAGACACAAAGGTCACTAGTGACAGCATTGCCCAAGAGCAGGGAAACCACATCGGGGGAAACAAGACATTGCTGAAGCAGCAGAGTTGTCAGCAGCAGCCCTCCCAAAGGCCTGTGTGGAGAGCTGCAGTTGCCGCTGAAGGCACGATGCTTGAAAGCCACATTGCTGATCAGAAATAGCTGTGGCCCACAGGAAACACGCACTGCTGAGGAAAATGGGAACTGCAGGAACTGAGTAGACAGCAAGAGAAATGCAGCTCCKAGTGAAGATCTAGTCTATAGAATGAGTGAACGTTTAATAAAAAGATCAATATCTCCAGTGCTGTTGCTTTTCTGAGGGACTTCCACTTGAGCTAAGTGTTGCTGTACCAGGGTGTGCAGTAGCTTAATTATCTGAGTGAGGTCCTGCTTCGTCTGTCTGTTAGTGACGGTAACAAATGTGTTTTCTGCAGGGGCAGCTCGTGCTTTCTCCAGCAACACTGCAGGATGGCGGAGATGAAGTATTGCCCATGCTGACTCAGAAAAAAAATGGGTCAAAGCAATTCCCGATGCAGTGATATCCCAAAGGATTCCCAGCGCCCTGACGCCACCTCAGCCAGCTGGCGGAAAGCAGCACGTATGCTGAGATGGTTCACACTGGACCGAACCACATTCTGCATGAGAACCGACACGAGCGAGCAGCACGTGCAGCTCATGAAGATCCCGCCAAAGGGACAGAGGTCAGCGTGCCCTGTGTCACACGTTGGCTCTGGAATAGCTCAGTGGAGTAGAGCCTGGCACGTGCAGCCATGGAAGGAGTAAAGCAGACATCACAAGGAGAGCGGCTCTTGAGAAACACTAGTCTCTTCTCCAGGAAGGAGGAAGCATTAAGGACCTACCCCTCATCCAACATCAGCCTGCATTTAGAGCAGGGACAGCCATCCAGAAGCTCCAAAATCATCACGCTCGTCAGATGGCGGTGAAAGAGAAACAAAATCACATCCTGGAGTGCAGCCAGAGGGAACTACCTAAATTGCCCTCAGCAGACTCAACTGCAACAGGAAGAAATGCCAAGAGAGACTTGGGCCAATCACTGACTATGCAAGCTTTGATTTATAGACRTATCTATTGTTATCCTCAGATAGCAGATGCCCTGAATAAAATTCCGAGAGCAAAATGTGTTCACAGTGTAGATGGAGGTGCCTCTAACACCATCAGGCTAAAGCAGTACCCAAAGATTAGGGCAAAATGGCTAGTGAAGAATCTGCTCTGTTGAATGTCATTCAAATCTATCAATGTTCAAGAGACCTTTCAGAGAATGATGCCAACCTCTCGTGCTCACAGCATGGCACTGATATCATCACAGCTCCGTGGCTGCTGCTAGCAAGACACCGGCACTCAGGGAAACTCACCATGCACAGAGGCAGCTCCCCTGCTTGCCTAAGACGCAGAGGTCTGCAAGGCAACGTCACCCACAAACGCTGGCTCCGTTCATTCAGGAGATTGGTGATAAGTAATTGCAAGCGCAAGCGCATGGGCAGGCAGGGAAGTAGAGGAGGCATCTCTGTCCCTCGGGAGCTGCTAGCTCCTCTCCGTGGGATTTTCACACAGCACTTTTATCTTGTTAACATTTTGGGGTTTTGTGAGCCAGGAGATGATTTTCAGAGCATGAGAAGTTCCTAGTACTCCCAGCTTTGAGCAAAGAAGCCCACARGGGATGGCTGGGAGAGGCCGGTGCTGCACCTGGCCCCAGAAAGCAGAGAGGGGGCAAGAGCAAAGCCACYAACCCTGCTCAGCAAAGCTCTGCTCAGCACAGAATACAAATTTTTTTTTCCCCTTTCCACACTGCTTTTTCCTGCAGTATCCCAGTGCTTCCCCCCTTCCTCCAAACCCAGCAGTCCCCTCCTCACTGGCTCTCYTGCTGCTGGCTCAGTGTCCCCCACAGCCTCTGCACACACAGGTCAAGGTTTCAGTGCCTGTACATAGCGTCATAAAGAATCACGGGCCCCACAAGAAACCCCTAGGAAAGGCAATGAGTGAGCAACACGCAGTGTTAAATGTTAAGACACAGGGTAGACTTGCAGCTCCCCGGGATGTGCTGTGTTCCCTCTGCTCCCCTTTTCTCACAGCGTGGGTAACAGGCCCGTGCTTGGCTGTGCAGAGCCCGGCCCTCTCGTCGGCTCTGTGGATGCACAAAATAAAACTCCCTGACTTGTTCTTGCATAACACTGTCACAAGACCAGTCTGAATCTATTTTCCCTGCTTTTTAGCCAGCTGAGGACATCTGCACTGAACACTGCTTTGCTTTCCAGGCACACAGGAGAGTGCATACCCACGTGCCCATACCTCGCCAAGGTGCCCTGGGGTGGTACTGCAGAATAAATTCTCTGCTCTGGGTACACTGTAGTCTCTGCGCCCGACCACTCTCACACAGCAATGCAGAAAATGAACTGCCTGTTTCTGCAAATGCACACCCAACGATTTTGGCCTGCTCAGTGCATCAAGACTGCCACACACATTCATTGAGAGACAGGCGAACACTGAGGGAACTCCGTACCGCTCCCAGCCAGATGCGGAAGGATTTGGAAATGCCCCAGTGTGTCCCAGTAGCCTCTAATGGGAGAGTGGCTGTAGAGGAGGAATTGCTGGTATGATCTCAGGACTCAACCCACTGCAGTCAGACAGTCTGCCCACAACGATGGGCCCAGCCAAGACAATGCAAGCTCTATACTCCCTGATAATATACACCCAAGCACAAACATCCTMGCCATGCCTGCCTGCACTGCACGAGTGTGCAGATGACCACGCTGATATAATGTGCATAGCAGCCAACCTGGGCTCCAAGGAGCTTCAACACCAGCGAAATGTCTTTCCTGCTTTCAAAGCTCCTAATGGGGACATTGGAAATGATGGATGTCCCAGCTCCTCCAGCCACGGGCAGCGCTGGATGCTCCGTTGAGCACTAAGCTCCTGTGTATTATATGGCTGCCTCTATTCAGGAGGCTAAAAAGAAGTTCAGTCCTGCTTGTATGTGCTGGAATCATTACATACAGTGTTCCCATAAATCATATAAATGAGTATTACTATGTCATTAGTTAGGACGGTTGCTGTTATTATTGTAAAACCTTCTGGCAATCTAATCGTAGGGCCATCCAAGCCGAGGCTGACCTCAGTGCAATTTATACCAGTCTCAAGTCTGCTCGAAGCTCTGCCCTGCGCACGGTTTCCCGAAAAGGCTCTGGCAGCTGGAGACGACCGGAGTTGATCTGTGGTGCCCATCGCAGTCCCCAGCCCACGGCTGAGGAGCCGGGGCCACCTCTGCAGCCCGTGCGGCCGGGGCTGCCTCCTGCTCCGCAGCCCTGCAGCGGCCTCTGCCCCATGGATGCTACGTGCCAGAGCCAGAGCYGGAGCCAGAGCYRGAGCCAGAGCTGGAGCTGAAGCCAGGGCTGGAGCCGCTGTCCTTGTCACTGCATGTGCCATGGGAGCCGGGCAAGGGGCGATCCCAGCCCGGAATGGCACACGGAGGAGTTATCGTTGCCACACTCAGGGCAACGAGCACAGTTGCTGGTGGAAGGAGACCAAAAAGCAGAGACCATATCTACCTCAGCCAACATGCCAGGAATTATCAGAACTTAAGTGACTAAATCCAGAGGTCTGAATAGGCAGAGGGAAGAGGAGGCCTGGGAGATGGCAGAGGACCATGGAGACACTGTTTGTGGTCTCATTCCACACATTCCACCCTCCAGTCAGTTCTGTCTCAACCATTTACCCAGAGCCCAATTTATTCCTGTGGATTTTGAAGAAATTTGAATCCTAAAACAAGATGTACTGAAAGTTCAGTACATGGTATTAAAGCGAGTATCCATCATGTCAGTTCTGTCTCTGCAATTGACTCATTCTGSTAGCTATTATCATCTGACTATAATCTACTCATAAACAATACCCTTAGGATTTTTTTTTCCATGTCCATTGATTTCCTCAGTTACTGACTTAGTTTCCTAAGGCTATCATAAAAATATATTTTTATATATAGAGATATAAACATATCTCTGTTTCGAAACAGTCTTTTAACTACTTACAAACATAATACGGCATCAGCCAAAAATCAAAGCATTTTTTGGCACATGGGACCCACTACAGGGCAGGAKAACTGCAGTAGCTGCAATCCCACAGGAAACGACCCACACAATATATATGCAGGATCCGTTTAGGTAAAATAGGGTCCAAACTCTTGGCCCAGAGACAGTGAAATTCTTAGGCCGGTGGGAGAACAGCCCTCCGGGCAACAGCGTTGAGGGATGCGCACGTGGCAGCCGGACATGGAGCTGTAGCTGTCCAGTACGGCAGCAGCCCGCGCTCGGTGAGAGTCAAGGGCTGACTTCTAACGTGGAGACCTTTCCAGAGTAAAACCTGATCACACTGAAGGGGGAAAGAGAATAAATATTATCTGTCAGGGTTTTCTCACGGAAAACAGCATCCAGCAAGTCTCCCACTTYGGCGTATAGCTTTGTGGCAATGGAGGCTAAGAAGAAAAAGCCTTTTGCAGTAATCCCKTTGCAGACATGATGAACTACCATGTGCAGCCCCACACTGATGAGCCCAGCTGTAATCCAATCTTTGCTTTCTGCTGACTAGCCGAGCGCTCGCGGTTTATTATGTCAGTGGAACCCCTCAAAAGAATTATAGCCTTTTACTCAGCTCCGAACCACGGATTATTATGAACACGAAACCGGTTCAAACAGCCTATTGGTCCTGCTGGGACATTAGACAAAGTCTTTAGTAATTGCCTATCTCTTCAAGGAATGTGTTTTCGTTGGCGTCGACCCGGCGGCGGGCAGGCTGTGCCCGGGGCAGGGTGTGAACACGGGCATGGGGCGCCCACCACGCGCATGGCACAACAAGGGGGCCTCATGACACAGATATGTTAAGCGATGCTTCAAGTACATACGGATATGGGTGACATAGAGGTGCTCACCATGGCACAAACTGCCCGCTGCTTTGCCATAAGTGTTGGGAGGTAGGTAGCAAKGCAACTTTGAGAGCAGATGTTGGCATCCGCTCTGCAAAAGCATCGGTTCACATGGGTTCCCTGCACCCAAGTGGTCCCAGAGAAGTCAGTAGATTCCAGAGGAGCAGCAGGATTCTCCCTTTTGCCTTCGAAGTCACCAGCTTCAGTACTGATAAGTGCTCACCTAATACCCATGAAGCGGCAGGGCCTCAGCTCTGTGGCTCCAGTCACATGCTGAGCCCTGGTTTTACAGCCTGTTGACTGCAAGTCCTGGTCATGGCTGACAAGACTTGGGGAACCATTTTAGTCTCCACTGACAGGGCTTGACAAATAACAAGTCACAGAACAGCCTAGTTTTTGTTGTTGTTTTTCTGATTTTTTTGCTGTTGTTTTAGGGTTTTTTACAGGAATTTCAATTCACAGTAGTCCTTGTTCCACAGGAAAAACGCAAAMCCATGAGCTGTTTCACGCAGGTCACAGACCGCACGTGCATCACCTGTAAGCAGAGCGGYTGCAGGCTGTGCTGTGTGGCACAGCATCTGCCTAGGCCCCATACAAGAGAAGCAAGAGGTGCCAAGAAATGGCACTTAGGTGTGGGATCGGTTGGAGCTCRGGTTAACCCTTATCTGGGTTGCACTTACAAGTCCTGAAGCAGTGAGAAGAGCATCCACGTGTGCCAAGTGAAATGAGGTCACAAAGAGTAAAGGCAGTGAGAGGATGGGACAGGTGGGTGCATTTCTAYCTCATACACCCTTATCTGCTCTGCATGAAAATAAAAAATAACCCTTAACTTCAGCATCACTCCATTGGGCTGTTGCCTGAAGTGAATCAGAGAAGGGAGCTCAGGAGGGGCAAGCGAGCCATCCATCCACCCATTCAGTCTGCGCTTGCTGGCATCTGTACAGCCATTCACAGGAGAGGCAGATTCATTTTCCATCTGAGGTCAATCAGAGAGCCAGGATTGGCGGGTGGGGAAATTTAAGAGCAGTAYATTGTTTGGAGTGTGATGCTGGAATCATTGTACTCTGCAGAGAGCCGTACTTTGTGGGCGGTGACTACGGTGCTATAATTACTACTCTAATTACACTGGCGTGTTTCCTTCTTGGCGAGCCCCGTGGAATTACAGTCCCGTTACCTGAGCTGGGTTTCTGATAGTCCTGGCAGGCCAGACAATAGCATTTTCTTTGGTCTGGCGGCGAGGTGGTAGGGTTAGCGTGACCTGGAACGCCGGGGAGGGCAAGGTACTTTCTTCCAGAGCTAAGAAAAAGGTGAAATGAATTTCACTTAGACTGCAACTACCTGGTTTTGTCGACACATTCCCTGTTCCTATCACCTGCAGCTCCTTGGGGTGTTATCAGGAACATGAGAGTGAATGGAAGAAAAAGGGAACAAAAACCTGTCTTAAAACTCTCACTCCAAAGAAAAATGGTGCAATCTCCACTGATGAAGTTGTATCTTCCCAGCRTGGAGGAAGCCCTAGGAAACCAAACACAGGAAAGAAACCGGCTCTGCAGGAGTCACCTTGTGACTAGCAAAGCTCACCTGTCTTTAACTTCTGCCTCGCATAACTGCATCATAAATACATATAAGCTAGGTGTGTCTGATAAATACATCAGCCGTGACACTTAGAGTTGCTTAAATTWTTTGCATCGGACTTCGGCATTAGCATCATAGTAGTAATTCTCATTTCTCCCAGAGCTATCGCTTCAGGATTTTATGAGTTCAAAAATGTCAGATTATCTTGTACTGTAGGTTGAAGTTCAGCTCCGAGTTCTGATCCTGCCCATCACTAAGCACATATTAACCCTGACGTGCGCAAAATCAAGAAGACACCTCGTATACCAGGTCACCTTCTGGCAGGGGACTCAAATAACTGATCTTGCTTTATATGAAAGTGTGTTTTCTCAGAAACTGCAGGGTTCCCGCAGAAGAGTTGTGATGACTTTCTTTTGAAACTGCAGTGTTTGGGCAGGAGACGAAGCTCACTGTGTCCCAGTGTCCCGTTGTCTGGATCCCACCACAGATTCCACTGCAAATCACTTGCAGATTCGTCTTTTAAAACTCTACAACACACGGGGGGATTTTGTTTTGGTGACTTCGCWGAACAATCCTCTGAATCCAAACTTCTTCCCCAGACTCTTTTCTCCGGTTTGTGGTTTATTTTCTCCCTGCTGATTTGGTTCCGACCTGGGAATCCGGGTGTCAGAATGTTCAGCCCTCTTCTGCGTCGTCACAGCTGAGCAAGGTGGCCACTTCGCTGCAGGAAATTACCTGAGGTTTTCTGGGAGCCTCTTGACAGGAGGTAAAGATTACTTTGACTTGTGGGAGTGACACCTAGAATCCTTTTTAACCTGAATGCCACATAATGGTGTTAAAACACCTGCTAAAACTCACTGTGTCCTTTCAAGGTGGCAGTTCTGACGTCAGTATCCGTCTTGGTAAGCATCACAGAGCAGCTTATCTGGATAAGAACCAGCAAGTTGGAGGTTGACTTGGAGCTTGCCTACCGCAATGCTGCAACAAGAATATTATATGTATTCTTAACTAATATATATATATATATACTTTATATATTATTCTAGTTAGGAATGCAAGTAACTCTGCGTGTCTTACAGATCTCTTTCCCATTCTCTCAAGAAAAATCTGTTCTGCTGTGAGAAAAAGGGAGAAATAGATGTGTTTGGCCAAGGCTTTTCTTTAGTGACTAAGCAGCCTGCAGCCTGATATGTCTCAATCTGAACAGCCACATTTTGAAGACCCTTTCACGCATAATTGCCAAAAGAGCTTCCATCTTTCTTTAGCTAGTGCAGTAGTCACAGAAACCATGCCTGTCTGGCATTATCTGTCCCATATTAGTTGTAATCACATCACATTTTTGTTTATATCCACAAGTAATAAAAACCATGCATATCTTTAGTTTGACTTTAAAATAAAGCAAATACATAATTCTGGCAAATTGCTTGGAATTATAGTTTAACGGCATCTGGTTCAGATATTCTGTAGTAAATTGTTGGCACTGACGCCRCCACATTTTTTTTTTACTTGAACCAAAATGTTCCCAGAAACATGTGTTTTTCGTCCGACTTCCATGTAATCCGTTTTATGAAGGCCACAAAGCCTGCGAACTTTGAAACTTAAACTACCTGTGCAGAAGGGCTTGTTTCTGGACACCTATTACACAGCTGATTAACTAAGGAATAAACAATTCTGGCATGCGACCCGGCGTGGCTCTTGTTTTGGCTTTTGTCTCATGGAGTTGTCTTTCTCGAAATACCTCTGCAGGTACAATGTGTACATTCCACTCTGTTTTGCTCACAAATTACATACCTCTCTTTTATGTCAAGTCCAATATAGCTACATCAGGTTTTCGTATTCCACATAAAAAGTAACCAATTACTTGAGTAAATACCTGTTTTAAAAATATCACAGAGTGGTTTCCTGCTGTTCTAAATACTAAGATGTTCAGCAGGCATTCTGACTCTTATAAATCTTTCAAATAGTCCATATTTTATCAAAGAAGCCAGCCCATCTTTAAACCAGGCCACTGAGATCATTTTTCAAATATTTGATTTTTTACAAAGACAATTGGGGGAAAAAAAATATTTGCACAATTTTAAACATAATTAGCCCTGACTTTTCTTGCATTTTATTCTCTGTGGCTTTATCGTCATCTCCTGCTCATTCATCATAAAAACTACTGTTGCTGGAGATTCAAAAGTATTCAGTCAAAGATGGATGGAGGAGAAGTGGCTTAAAATACAACCCTTTGAAGCTCCCCACCAGACCTACATCTCCCGAGCCCAGCAGGTTCTCCAGTGTGAAATCCCATTCCGTTCACTGTCAGCAGCTTTATCCGCTTTATCCACCCGAGAACCAACTTGTGGGAATTAAACTGACGCATTCCCAGGGCCGGCCCAGCCCCGGCAGGAAGGGAAGAGCAGGAGCAGCGCCGGCTGCTCCACGTCTCCCAGGGACGCCGCTGCCTCCGGGACAAGGTGTCATTCGCAAGTCAGCACCTCGCGGGAAGCCCCGGGCTGGGGAAATCCCACAGCCCCAAGAGGGAAATCCCACAGCCCCAAGAGGCCGCAATAAATCCCCCTCTCGCGCTTCTCGTCTCGAGGCCGACGGAACCGCGGCGGGCCGCGCTGTGAGACATGGTTAGTCCCCGATCACAACGCCAGCCCTTGGCACACCTTCCCCGTCGCATCCTCTTCCCTCTTGAGGTCACCTGCCCAGCGCACCGTGCGCGCGCTCCGCCTGCCAGGGCCTTTGCCCAATGCAAAGGGACGCGGCCCCCACGGCGAGCGGGCGGGAACCTCCTCTCCCCGCACAGCCCAAACCATTAACCGCTTCCCGTGTAAAGGCACGGGCAAAACGGCCCTCAAAAGTGCACTCGAAAAGGGCATTCTCGAAAGAAACGAGCCGTTCAAAGCTGCTGGGACTGCTTGGGATCACCTCCAAGGCCTTGCTCCCTAGTGTCATCCAGTGCTTTGCAGCCGGGCACCGTCCTGCAGTCAGATCCCTGCAGCCATGCAAACTGCTGCCGGAGTAAATCCGCAGGCTCGGTGCCTTGGGATCCAGGCATCCCAAGTCTCTTGGAAACCRGCCTCCAAATCACTGGAATTGGTAACTCTTCTGCAAATGACCTGGCACGCAAACTGGCAGTCGGTCACGCTGCCAGGGAGCAGCTCTCCAAATGCTCTCCAAAATATTCCCGAATCGCTAGCGCGTGGATTGGGTCCCGTGAGCATTTTCCGGACAGTCCTGGCCTCTAAAATGCAACCACAGCCTCTGGCATCGCTCAGGAAGGACAACCAGGACCAGAGCAGCCGATGCCACCAGGACGCCGGGCACTGATGTGGCCTCGGGAGAGCAAAGCAGGGAGAAAACCCGTTATCTCCCAGTGACCTCCCCGACCGGCTCTGTCTGCCGGTGGGAAACGCTGGCCTTGGTGGCGGCGGTGGATTTCCCCACCAAATCCCAACACGAGGGGGTGCTATTTTAGGCACACTTTTGGTAAGGAAGAGTTGTGTTAAAGAGAAAAAAGCTGGACGTGAAAATAACCTTGGAATGAGCAATTTCCACAGCRTGGCCCGGAAGGAAGGCCAAGGCAGGCTGCAGAAGCTCGGGCTCGCTCTTTCAAGGGACGCGCTCGGAGAAGGGACGAGACCTGACCAGAGAGGTCGACCCGAGGCGAGGACTCAAGGTCTTGAGCGTGGAGGATGCGTGGCATTCCTTTAAACCCAAAGAGCAAAAATCAGCCCCAAATTATAACCTGAAAGAAAAAAGGGCAGCAGGATGCACAGGGAATGGCTCCAGGAGGGCGTCTGGCCTAAGTCAGCAGAGAAAAGACAAGGAGAAAGCTCAATTTGCAAGGAGCGCAAAAAAAAAATTGAAAAAAAAATCTATATATACACTTGTCGGTTCTGAACAGTACGCTGGTTGTTACCTCCTCTGGCTGAGAAAAGCTCCGTCCCCTGGATGCTGCCGCCCGTCCTCGCCTCCGAGCTCCGTCAGCCCCAGGGCTCCACGCTCTGGAGCGGGGAATTGCTCAAGTGGAGCCGGCCGGACCCGCAAAGGCAATCCCAGGGCACGAGGGCGCGTGGGACGCACGGGGCAAGCTGCGCGGCGCCGCAGCCTATGGATAAAGGGGAATTTCCACCCAAGCTCGGCACAGCCCTGTGGATTTCCATGCAGAAAGGTGCCCGGCAGCCAAAGCCCCCCACGCGCGTGGGTCGGAGCCGGGGAGCGGCGCGGGGCGGCCGCGAG
>PTEX01000092.1:897115-972114 GCA_003342815.1 Eudromia elegans
CACCACCATGTGCGCCGGGCTCGTGGGCACCGTGGCGCTGCTGCTCGCCGCCTGCCACGCGGCGGCGGCGGCGGCCACCGAGGCCACGCACCCGCCCGAGGGGCCGCAGGACAGGACGCCGCAGCAGAAGGGGCGCCTGTCGCTGCAGAACACAGGTAGGCGGAGCGGGGCGAGCCCCCCGTGCGCGGCGGGGGCTCGCGGGGCCGCCGCTGGCTCCTGGGTGCCGTTAAAGCCCGGCCGTGCCAAGCACGTGTCGCCCTCGGGCGTGCGCGCGCGCAAGGAGTCGCCGCCCGCCACCCAACCCCCTCCGCCGCCCCGGTCCTGCGGAAAGTCCCACCGGGGACGGTGACTTTCCCCGGAGTGCCCAGCGGGAAGTTSTCCCCGCGGCGGCGCGGAGAAAGTTTCCCCCCGCCGGGCAGGGGAGGCGGCCGCGGCTCGGGCTGCTCTGCGCGGGGATGCCCCGGGCCGGGGGCTGCTGCGCGCCCTCCCGCGGGGGGGGGTTAGCCCGCTGGGCAAGAGCGGCCCGAGCCGCGCGCCTGGCTGGAGCGCGTCCCGGCCGCGCGCAGGGGGAGCGCGCGGGCTCCGGGCGCTTCCCTGCCCTCCCTGCTCCCGTTTCTCGTGTGTGTGTTAACGCTCTCCGCGCCGACGTGCGGAGCTGCACGCGCGCAGGGCCGCGCGGGTGCCCGCCGGGGCCGGTGCCGCGTGAATCACGGCGCGGTGCGGGCCGCGCCAAGCGCCCGCTGCCAGCACCGGCGCTCGGGGCGCAGCCCCCGGCCCCGCAGCGCGACACCGAGAGCCCCCGTTTCGGGGCYGCGGTCTGGGGGGCGGCGCCCAGCGGCACCGCCGGGCCCCTTAAGGGGGACAAATTACCCCCCGAGTTGGCGCCTGCAGAAGGAGACCCCGAAACACGCTGCGGTTGGGGGGGGGGGCAGGAGGACTCCCCAGGGAGCCTCAGTTAAGGGAACCACTAGAGCACCGAGTGCAGACGGTCTCAGCATCCCCAGCCCTGCGCTAAAAGCTGCCCCTGATTAACTTTATCCCCAGGCTTTTGGAGCAGCCACCTTCCTGCTGGCAGCACTGCCGTGTCCTTCGTTTTTATTATTTTTTTCTTTTCTTTTTTTTTTTTTCCAAAAAATGGGATCAGAAACAGTCTCGTTAAGAATTAGATGTTTGTTCTTTTGCAAGTAAGTTGCAGGCAGCTTTTTTATCAGTGTTACGTAACATTTCTTAGGGCCATATAACCACATATGTAGTTGCTAGCCCAATCAATCTATTTCATATGTATGTTGTATGTGTATGCACACACAAATGCCTGATTTTAGATTGATTTCTGAGTAGCTGAGGACACAGCGGCAGCGTTATGCAATGCTCGGCGCAAAGGGCTCTGCTATCGACGGGAGATTTGACGTTCATTTCCTAGACATCGGGATTGGGGAGCCCAGTGGTCCATGAAGAACTTTGTGCTACATCACTAGATACAAGCCTAGAGTACCAAGAATAACCAATTTCTGCAGCTCCTGCACCTCTCGCTTGGGCACCTGAGCTTGCTGGGTGTCTTTGTACAGCCAGAGAGCAAAAATTGTGCCTRTCCTTTAGCTGCAACGGAGTCAAAAGGCATTAGATGCTTCTCAAGTAAAATAGCTTGATGTAAGTTTAGTGGATTTGGCACTTACTACTTGGATATTGCTTTCATAACATAATACACCCAAGTTTTTGGCCTAATTTCTGCAAAACGTGGGCATGCTGTGGGTACAATAACTGTTGTCACATGTGTGTTTTCTTTTCAACTGATGATGTTAGCAAAATATCTCTTTTCCCTCCCCCCCACACACCACTAGTTTCTGTGAACAGTTCTTCAAATTAACCATAATCAATGCTCATTTTAGCTGAAATCCAGCACTGCCTGGTTAATGCTGGCGATGTGGGATGTGGAGTGTTTGAATGCTTTGAAAACAATTCTTGTGAGATCCGAGGCTTACATGAGATCTGCATGACGTTCCTGCACAACGCTGGAAAATTTGATGCCCAGGTAACAAAAAAATGCAATATTTGCTCGCTGCTTATGCATACTTGGCATGTCTATTAGTTCTTTAACACCTTTCTGGAAAAAAAAAGTGACCGTTAAGGAGCAATTTCGCTTTTGCAACTTTGCTTCTACCTTTTTCCTGTCAGAACTCAGCTGTGTAAAGTGCAAGGCTTGTCTTTTCCTGTTCAACACAATTGAAACTGTGCTGTTGGTTTGAAGGGTGCAGAAGCAAGGCTCATGTGCAGAGCAGCACACGGGCAGTGTGTGACTGTCTCTATCCACAGCTCCTGTTCTCTCCTGCAGCACTCGGGATAATGTTTCAGAAAACTCTGTCTAGATGACTGTTCTAATTGTGCCCAGTGCTTAAGCCTCTAAATCTTGTCGTTTTCAAAGCTAATTGGCAAATGTAGCTTGGGAACTCAGTTCTTTCAGGCATAACTTCCCAAGGTGCAGTTAAAACTTCTTCTTAAGACTTGCACACAACCAATATGGGCAACCTCCTAAAGCCACTATATTCAAATAATCCTTTGGTTCAAGCACTGGCATTAAGATACATTACTTGCGTGCTATGCAATATTAAGCTTGTCTCCTTCATTTTCTCCCCAGACCATGTATGCATCACTGAGACATCCTGTTATTATGTCCTGTAAAGCTCCTCTCCCATTTCAGTGCGGAGGGAAGAGAACATTACGATGGGCCAGCGGCATTTGGCTTGACTGTGCAGCATGCAGTGTAGCTTGACTAACAGCAGCAGCGATATAGCACCCTTAGARGCATGGTAGAAAGCAGGGCAGGCTGCAGGATTTGGCCTTTTTAATGAGGGATGGTGGGACCATTCAGTAGAAAACCAATCTGGAAGTGCTGGAGTTCTCAGCTTAAGTCTTTGAGGTTGTACAAAGGGTCTGTGTGGCCATTAAAATTGGAGAATTGATTCTTTTCAGCTCATGAAAACCCTCAAGTTAATTTCCATATGGCTTCCAGAAAACACTATTTTTGCACGCTGTTGGTGAGCGAGGCTGAGTCCAGCCAGCACAGGGCAGGAAGACTGAGTGCACCAGGGATGCCCCTTCCCCAGGATACCCAGATACTGTTAATAAAGTGCAGGCTGTTTCCCATCCAGGCTGTCTGCACTGATGAGCAAATAGAACTCTCAAATCTTTTTAATACTGCAGTGACTTGACCCTCTGCTATGAMATGGCTTTTTAGAGCCCTTCTCATTATCCACATGCCTTTCTAGGTGCATTAAATGAGACCAGCACTGGTGACTTTGCTTTCTGCTCCCCTTTGCTTGTCTTTGAAACCTGAGAGCCAACGTCGGGTTTGGTTTGTATAAGAGCTTTCTCTTTGTCCTTATTTGCCCATGGTGCCGTGCACGTTGGCTACCACAGGGCAGGGCTGCTGAGTGCTGTTGGTATGTGGCACAGATGGGGAAGCTGAATGAAGCTGTTCTTTGATCAGCAAGAAACAATTTGATCTGACTTGAAACAATTTAAAGACAAAATTTACTTGSCCATCTTCTGTGAGTCTTCATTAATGTCAGTGGAGTTGTGCCAGGGCTCCCTTTGGGTAAAATACAGGATCTTTCTCCATTTGATTTTGTCTCTGTGAAGCATTTGTGTAAAATCTGCAACTTGTGCAGCAGCGGAGGCAGCGTCTGCTGTTTCTGCACACTSTTGCTCAGCAAAGTCAGGCAGTGGGAGCAGAGCAGCCACAGCCTGTAGCGCACAGCGTGCGATGTGTCTGACTGCCAGAAGGCAAAAGGAAGGGGTGATTTTTGCCTTGACTTCCTCCAAACAACTGCATGAGGGAATTGCAAGCAGTGGTCAAAAGGCTGTTGCCAAAGCAGCTTTCTAGCACCTTTTAAGATTTCTTGTTCTGATTTTTCATGTCACTCAATTTCTTCCAGCAAAAAGACATCAAAAGGCACTGTAGGATTATTGGGAGAGCTCATTTGGGTCCCTTTCTGCCTGAGGAAATGGTTGTAGAGAAAGCAGTGACAGCTGGGATGGGGCCTGTACATATCTCGAAGGACTATGAGGATATTGCAAAGTGCTTCTTAAAAAGAAAAGCTAATTTGGGGTGACTAACTTAGTATGTGCTCAGAGCCCTCAGCCACTGTAGGATGCACTTCTCCTTGGTGTGAGCCTGCTGTGCTGCCACCTCAGAAGTGGATGAAGCCAGTAACTGGAGCATCACATTTCGCAAAGGTGCCCTGTTGCCCTTTACCTTTTGGGCCAGTCAGCAGTTGGGGCAGAGGAAACCTTTAAGGTAACAGTAGAGAAAAGGCCCTGTGTATACAACCTTTCTGCAGTAACGAGATGGAGTAACTTAGCATGATCTTGAAGGGTGAGGAAATAGAGAAGAGGGCAAAAGCCATTAACTGATATCCTTAGCAATCTAATAACTCCTGATGTTGCCTTACAGAGGAGCAGCTAGTTGAGCATAAATCACCTGCTGTGCTTAATGGACAGAACTACAGACCTACTGCATTTCTTTTCTTCTCAGGGAAAATCTTTCATTAAAGATGCTCTGAAGTGTAAGGCTCATGCCTTGAGGCATAAATTCAGCTGCATCAGCCGTAAGTGCCCTGCCATTAAAGAGATGGTGTTCCAGTTACAGCGGGAGTGCTACCTGAAGCACGACCTCTGCTCTGCCGCCAAGGAGAACGTCCAGGTCATTGTGGAGATGATTCACTTCAAGGACCTGCTGCAGCACGAGTAAGTGGCCGTGCCGGTGTGCTCCGAGGCCTGGGAGCTCCCTCTGGCAGCGCCATGATGCCCAYGGGTTGTGCATCTGCTCAAGAGCCTCCCTATGGCCTTTTATGGGTCTGGTTTTCCCATTCTCTAGACCAAGGTAACACTTTCTCCACAGGGGTCCTTGAAGACTAGTTTCTGAAGAGCTAGATGTGACTGTGGAAGCAGACGACATGGGTTGGAGGCGGATCTAGCTGCATCCTTGGTTCACTGGCAAATACAGTGTTAGTTTGCTGCTGCTAGGGGAATCTCACAATGTCCAAGTGCTTTCCAAACTTAAAGGCACCATTCCTACTCCCTTGATCTCTTGTAAAAGGCAGTACCTAGAGAAGATGAGGTGGGGATAAGGGCTATGCAAAACCCTCATAGCTAAGAAGATAAATTATTTTKCAAATACATGCTTTCTAATGTCCTGTAGTTAATTGCTCGTGAAAGAGCTGCAGTCCCACAGTGCCATATTAACCTCAAATGYTCTTCAATAAAACACTGAGGTGTACAGCATGAGGCACAGGTCAGGTTTTAAGTAGTTCATCTCTCTGTCTGGGARCACAGCTGCCCCCCAGGGAACGGCAGGTACAAATCTTTGCTGGAATTGATCATGCTGCTACCTGACGGGAACAAACAAGGCACAAGCTGTTTGTACAGCGCTCTGTGCCTAGCTGCCAAAACAGGGCTGTTTTTCTTGTAGGTGAACATCTCTCCCCCAAATAGGGAGGCTCAGCCCCAATCTGGCAGCAACCTTAGCCTTAGAGCATCTTGCTGCCATGCACCTTTCCATCCCTAGCAGATACTAGCACAGAAATCCCAGCAGATTCATTTCTCACTGACTCATGTGTCCAGCGCTTATAGTATTGCATTTTTGTTCATCAAAGGAACTGGGTCCCGATTTTCTCGTTCTGTTGAAAACCACTCATCTGCTCTTCAGGCTGCAGTTAGAGAGGCTCTGGTGCCCATTTACCCTCCAGCACAGACTCCTCTGCTGCGGTTTGACAAGCTGAACATGGTGGGCTGAAAGCACGGCTCTTCYCAGGAACATTCCTGAGGCTTGGATCAAAGGCAGGGCTGGTGGCCCATGGTGGCCCTGCCAGATGTGCTGGCAGTGGCCCTGGGGGAGGGCAGCTCCTGGGGTGTGTGGAGTTGACTCTTTGTGCTGCTCAGGAGCCATCTCTCCATGGGCACTGCTGCAGAAATGGACTCTTGATGAGGTTGCTTGGCACCAATTAGCCCCCATCGTTTGGAGATGAGAAGTATGTGAGCCAAAAGCTGCACAAAGATGAGAGAGCTGTCCTTATTTTACAAGCAGGCTAAAGCTGGAAGGTTCAAAAGCAGCTTCTTATTTCTGGGGAYCTTAACTGGGGGGTTCTCAGCCTGAGAAGAGAAGGGTTATTCAGCTGAACACCTATAATTTGCACGATGTCATTCAGCGCTTCTTACACTTCATTTGCAGCATCTCATAGAAGCAGAGCATAGCTTTCCTGTGCGGGACTCCCCAAATAGCCTCTCTCCATCCAGTCTCCTCCCTCCTATATTTAGAGGCCATTTCTGCAATTCTTGAACTAAGTAACTTGTTCAAACTCAATAGGCAAGTGTGGCAGAGCTGGAAATAAAATCGGGTCTGCTGACTTGCAGCCTTGTGCTCAGTTCAGGTAGTCTGGTCAGGCTAGCTGAAATGCAGAAAGGGAAAAAGCAAAGGAGAAACAGGCCAGTGCTAATCCGCAGGGCCCTGGCAGGCTCTGAATACCTGAAATATTTGGCAGCTCTGCCACTTTTTAGTCATACCAGCAACTTTTTTCTTCCAAAGATTTTTTGTAAAGATTATGTCCGATTTTAACAACTGGTCTCCTCTCTCTCTTTTTATTTGCTCTGTTCCACTAACTTGTATGTGATATGCACAGATCTTTTACATTTTCTCTTTTGGATTTTAAACAAAAGCTAACAACTTAGGGCCCCAGGGCAGCATTCAGACATGTTCTCTACCCTGTCCTTGCTGTTTTCTCTTGCCATGTGCTGAAGAAAGCAACTGGGGCAGCAAAGTTGCCTTTTGAGTCAGCTGCTGTGGGGGTGCGGGTCAGACCAATTTATTAGGGTGGAAGTGGTGACAGGCCCTGGCAGATCATTCACTGTTGCATTCCAAACAACTCTCTTAAATGATAGAAACAATCCAAATATGGGAAATATTTTGAGATAGAGACATAGGTGGCTCTCCAAGATTAGTCATTCAAAAATGAGGTTAAGCAGTTAGGCAGAGGAAAAGTGGTGCCACATGCTCATGGGCTGAATCTGCTGGCGTTCCTCATCTCCCCTGACTCACTGCATGGGAACAGGCTTCTGGAGAGGGCTCCTCTGCTCTCCTGGGCAGGGGGAGCCACAGCTGCCCCCTCCTTGTGCCCCAGCACATGGTGCCAACAGGYGGGTTGAGTCAGACAGCATCGGTGCTGACGCACAGGTCTTGTGGCCATGACCCTTGACTGGAGAGGCTGCTCTGCCCCTTTGCAGAGGCTGCCGAGTGYTGCAGAGTGGGAGGCAGAAACAGGCTTTGGCCTTGGGTTGTGTGGAGCCCTTTTTTGGGGAGAAATGCTGTATCCTGAAAGTTACTCTTAGTTCTGTGAAGTTGAAGAAGCAGCTCAGCGCCAGAAGGTGGATTTCCTTGTGTGTTAACTCTGCGCAGCTAGATCACAAGGRCAGGCTAGAGCTTGCTTTGGCAAAGATCAACCTCGTGCTTCAGGAAAGGCTAAAGGTGGTGAGAAAACCCAGGGAACTGCTTAGTCAAGTGTCTGTCACTCTTTCTGAGGTGAGGAAATGCCTTCCTCTTCCAGACTACCAATTGGTATGTGTTCTGTGTGGTCATTCCTCTGGAGGTAGCAAACTGTTTTATGAAGTTGAAGGGATGTGCAAAGGGATGGAGGAAGGAGGTGTGAGACAGCAGTTGTTTCATTTGACAGCCCTGCTGGCTAAGCATATTGGCCTGACATCTTCTCCTGACTGAAATGAAGTTCCCTCAAAACATCCATCCGTTGGGTGAGAAGGGAAGGCAGGCTCAGCGCTTGCTGCACGGGAGGCAGTCAGATGCATGTGTTTCCTACAGAGACCTAGCCAGTTACAGTATAACAAATGGGGAATAAGCATGGGATGTCGAGGTGGTCTGCAAGTTAGGAGATTTTTTTGGACTTCAGGCTGCCAAGTAAGTAGACAGCAAGAGACTGAACTGGGCTGTAAGCAAGGCAGAGCATCTGTCCCCCTACCTGACTGCTGGGTGGTCCTGACAGATTTTAACTTGGTTCTTGTTGTTTCCTTTATCTCCAGGCCCTATGTTGACCTAGTGAATATCCTGCTCACTTGCGGTGAGGAGGTGAAAAAGGCAATAACGAGAAGTGTCCAGGCCCAGTGTGAACAGAACTGGGGAAGCCTCTGCTCTATCCTGAGCTTCTGCACCTCCGCCGTGCACGGAGACCCCATCCTGAGCACGGAGAAGAAGTTGGGCGAAGGCAGCAGAGCAGCAGCCGGCCGTGGGGACGTGCTGGCCCACTCAGAGTCTGACCACAGAGAGAGCTCGCGGGCGCCCAAGGGGGAGAGAGGTACCAAGGGCCACCTGAACGCCCATGCCCGGGGAAGAGCTGGGGCCCACAGTCCCAAAGSGGCTCACGGGATCATGGACCGGGCAGACGAACTGTCCGACTTCTCTGACATCCGGAGGTGAAGAAAGGCACCAACCTCCCCTCTACCCCCTTCCTCCCCCTCCACTGGAAACATCCTCCGTTGAGTCCATCTCCCTGTCTATGGACATTCCAAAGCATTTCCCATTCAGAGGTCACACACAGGGCATTGCAAGATATTTGGACCTCAGCGACATGTATATAGTAGCAAAGGGAGAGCAGTGGCAATGGGTTATTGATGCAGCAAACTCAGTGCTCGAGCCACCAAACGAGGCAAAATGTCTCCAACTAAATTCTTTTCCCTTTTTACAAAATGGATGTTGGTTGAAATTCAGGATCTTGTTTTGAGGTTGTTGGGTTGTTTGGCAGGGGGATGTTTTCTCTTGGTCCCCTCAGCTAGGGAGGGGGTTACAGGAGGGCTCTGCCAGGTTCTTTGTGGCCACATGTGGCTTCCCACCCCTGAAGGTTTAGGGCGCAGTCTGAAAGCAGATGGCCGAATCCCAAAGGAATTTGGTTTCTGCCTGCGGCTAAGAACATCAGAGCTCAAGGCTCTCTCTGTGACACACTCTAGTGAACTGACTGTCTCATTTCTTGCACAGGAATCCTGCAGTCTTGAGCTCTGTCATTTTCTCTTAAGTAACTTCTGAGCCATTGCTGCTGCCCAGGTGATGCTGCCTCCTCTAAGTGCCCCGTTTGTGTCCTAACCACTGCATAACTCGACACTTGCTTGTCCAGTTACTTCAGGATGCCAAAGACCTACGTGGTCACCTTCCATACAAGACACCTGGACTGTTACAACTTGCTTAGCTGCAGCACACAGTGTGGAGGACCCCCAGGCGTAGGTTCACAGACCTCCAAACTGCCCAGGGATATTCTCTTGTAGAAGTTACACCTGTCTGCTCAGTGACACTGTCATAAGAGCAGCCACCTCCACCTCCTGCACCTCCCAAGCTTACAGGGACAGGTACAATAGGCTCAGGCAGCTGGACAGCCCATTTTCTGTCTCTCTTAGGAAGCAGCTAGGTGCAGGTCAGCTGTGGTTTGTCAAAATGCCAAAGACTTGGGAGGGGGCTCTGACTTCTTGCTAATTGTCACACAGATAATGACCACCAGGGTCTGCAGAATTGGTCACTGGAGAGGGAAGGGTGKCGGGAGCTCATTCCTTCCTGGGTAATCCTTAGTACAAAGGAGGTGTTAGAACACATCTCACCCTTATCCCCTATGCAATTGTAATTCTCAGGTTGCAGATCTGCAATCCTATGTGCCCAGCTGCCGTACTGGAAAGGTAGGTTACAGCACCGTGGGGACAGCAGGGCAAGCTCCCCGGCTTCCTCTGGAGAAAATGTGAATTTTCTGGGAAAGTGGGAACTGCACCAAGCTCATTTAGGGATTCTGTGAGGAAAGCTGTGGGGGCAGGAAGGCAGTTCAGAAGAGACAGAACGTACCCAGGGAACGAACTTGTCGCATGGTGGGTAGGAGCTGCATAAACGCTAGAGCGTGTTGGAACTTGGCTACAATTTCCAACTTAGATTTTCGTTACTGCTAAGTGAACGCAGCTCCTAATAACTTTATTCAGAGTTTAATGCATGTATCCACCAGCAGAATTTATAGGCACTACTTTTAATAGAAGTCACGTAGGAAGCAAAGAGGATCGTTAAGTTGAAAAGATACGTCCTTATGCGATCACCAGGTCTTTATTTAAAGAAAGGACCTTGATCTTGTTTGATTTCTACTCCCAGTTAAGTTCTATGACAAGAAAATCTTACTTGGCTTCATTGGGAAGATCTGGGCTTGGGCCAAATGCTGTAGCTGCGAGGCCTGCGCCGAGCTGAGGAGCAGAGCTCCTCGCAGCGGTGTTGCAAGGTGGCTCTTGTGGCTGGAGCGCCCCTGGCCCTGGATGTGTCCCCAGGGATGTCCCCAGGAGGAGCMCGGTTCATTCCTGCCTCGCTCCCTGGTGGCCGCTCTGTGCTCCCCCGGCCCCGGAGCTTCCCAGGAGCATCCTCTTTTCCCCGTAGTCCATAGCCACAGAAAGGAACAAGCTCAAACCAAAAAGARTGGAAGCGTTTTAGCAAAACGAGCAGAACAACTCGCTACCAACACACTGTCTTTGCACCAAACTGAAATAAGATCCCTCTCTCATTAGAGGCCTGATTTATCTATGGCAACCAAACACATCRATCTACATCCTTGAATGTCTCGGGCAACATATCACCTCAGCATGCATACAGTTTTATTTGTATTCAGTCATTCTGAGTGGGGAAAACTGTATATTCCCCGTGTTTAGTCAATGAAAAGTTCTTTCTTTTTTTTTGTTTGGAGCTGGGAGGGGGGATTTTTGTATAAGGCATAACTTTTTTTTTTCCTCTGTGTGTGAAGATTTTATGTGTTCATCTACTGATTCCACATATGCTATTATTGTAAATATTTAACATTTCTATTTATTATAGTGTCTCCATTAAAAAAAAAAGAACACTGCTGGCTATGATAATTTAAACGTATGTCATGACCTGTGTTGTATATATTCATGCCACTAGTGTGTTTTTTATGTTTAAAGCAGCGTAAATATAGTTTTATACAGTTCCATAATGTTATTGACAGCATAAATCATTTATTTATTGTTAAACCTTCTTTCATATCTAACAAATAGGGTGCGTGTTTTACCTGAGAGTATTTTATTGTGACATCTGCATAGCCTTAATTCTTTATAAACTTTTAAAAAAGGAAAAGACTGTCCACTTAAATACTGTATGATGCTTTAATTAACACTCCTTATGAACTTCGTGTTCAGAAAGGAGATTGAGTTTAAAAGCTAAGGAATGATGTTTCCTTTACACTTCACATCTGGAATGAGCCTTGTTCAGGAATGGAAATACTGGGAGAACCAAAATGCCTCCTGGAAGAAGATACCAGTAAACCCTAGAAAATGCTGTCCTAGCTTAAAGTGCTGAAATAAAATAAATAAATATCTTTCAAYTCCAAATCTCTGGGAGAAACAAAACATACTAGTTTTATCTCATGTAGAATTTGCAGCCAAATAAGCTTGTTTAAAGAAAAATGCATATGGCTTTAGAGAAAGCTCTGTACCTTTCACACTATTATTTTCCTTAAACACTAATAAATGTTTTGAATAAGTCTGTGCCTGGGTTTGTTCAGTGGGAACGACGGCGCTCAGGGGGGTGAGAGGGAAGGGCAGGTCCCCACTGGCTGGGATGGGACTGGATTCCCAAAGCCCCTGGTGCTTTGGGAGCAGCATCCTCTGGGAAGGAGCTTTGCATGGAAGGGGAGCAGGGCTCCGCATGCGGGACGTGGGCAGACCCGCTCACAAGTGTGGGTTCCAAAAGTCCCAGAGCTCAGATGTGTCCTGCAGTAACGACGGGCAGCGGCTCCGCACAAGGAGGGGACGGGCAACAGGAGCGGCTCTAATTCCACTCGCACGTCGCTCCAGCAGCGCCCAAGAGGCAGCGCCCAAGGAGGCAGCGCCTGCCCCAAGCCTGGGTGTCTATGGGGATTTCAGCAAGGCAGAACCACSACAGCCTGAGACTCACAAAGAGCAAACCCCAGCATTAGCTTTTGGTGCTGCCTCTGAAGCCGACAAATAGTAAAATAAAAAAAAGATGGCTTTTCCCCTTCCATTTCATACTGTGTCACTGCGTAGGCAGTGAGGCGAGGGGGGAACTATGAGAAAGCAACTCAGAACATAAGGCAGGGACTTTTTTAAGGCTGCTTGCATGAAAAAGCACATTTTTAATGCTCCTTCTGTGAGGTTTAAAAATAGCTAATACAGGCGAAGCCTGCGGACGAGATGGACTCCGGGAGGCGAAGCGTGCCGTGCGGCGCGTGGGAGCCGGCGCGGTTCTCGGCCTCGGGGTGCAGCCCRGCCGAGGCACCAGCTGCCACGAGAGGTGACGGCGCTCGGCGCCTTCGGGCCAGCTCGCAGCCCAGCTTGGCCACAGAGCATCATTAGAGGTGCTTCCCCACAGGCACCATCAGCGACCCACCCTGCTCCCTGCAGCGCTGCCCGGGGAAGCCATCCTCCCTTCCCCAGGGCAGCTCCCCTGCTCCAAAACGCGGCTGCTGCAACAGCAGCACCGGTGACGTGGCCGTCGCCTGCCCGCAGGAGGGCACGTCCTGCAAGCAGAGTACGGACAGAGCTCACGCAGACGGAGCAGAGGGAAGCAGGAGCCCGCAGTGGGACCCCAGGGCTCCGAGCGGGAGCCACCTCCGCGAGGGAAGGGCTGCATGGAGGCCCTGGGCACCGCTGCCCATCTCTGCCGCTCGCCATGGGGCGTGCCTGGCACGGGAGGCTACGGAGCAGCCCTGGGAAACGCTCTCAGTGCCCACGCGGGGCTGGAGGGGTTCACCCCGCCGGGGCTGAGCCGCTTTGCGAGCGGAGGAAGACGAACCGAACCGAGGCCACGCAACCCGCCAGCGCACGTCGCACACCTGGACAAACCCCACCAGCCTTCCTACCTGTGGCTGATGGGATTTGTTACCCTATGGGCTCCCAGAAGAGTAAGAATTCCAGATCCTAGCCTGCTCAAGCTACCAGAGCACTCACTGACCCATATGGCAATCCCGAGGCGTCACCCCGCTCCGGGGGCTCGGCGCTGCCCTCCTCCTGCCCAGCCATGCAGGAGTTAACGGCTGCTGGGAGCCCGGGAAGCCTCCTCGGCAGCGCGCTCCGAGCGCTGTTTCCTGACACCTCACCAGAAACAGAGATCCCACTCAGTTTTCACTGCTGGCGACGTTCGCGTTCCCATGTTCTCCTCGCAAGCTCCCGGAGAAGCTCCCAGCTTTTCCACGCTTGCTGGGAAGAGACCAGACGCTCTCTGTGTATGCCATGTCCTGGGCCTTGGAGCAATCCTGAGCATCACACTGACCTGCCACAGTCCCCTCTGCTGTCACAGGCCAGAAAGAAGGTGGAATTCCAAGTGAGGATGCAAGGGAGGAGCAGGTGGAGGGGTCCTGGGATCAAAGCTCCCCTGGCGCTTCCCAAGGTCCCTCCCATGGCTCTGGCCTTGGCTGAAGATTGGGGCCAAACACAACTATATAATTAGTGAAATCCTGACAATTTTTGTTTCTGTACATTTTCTTTAGTGAAATCTGGCCCTGCCAGCCACGCATCTTGTTTTGAAATCAAAACCTCATGTCTCTCTTGATCGCTAACACAGAACGGGGACTCGAGGGTTTAAAGACATGACAAATTACGGGATGCTGCAGGGGCTGTGAATTCCCGTCTCCAAGGATGCTCCCTGTCACAGCCCTGACCTTTCTGCAAATGCCTTGCTCTCTTATAACAGCGCGGCCTGGGGTTTATTTGGAAATTCCTGTAGAGTAAGAGGCGGCCCCTAGAAGGGGCACTCCGGGGCTCTGCCGCGGTGGGGACAGGGGGCCTGTCCAGGCAGTCCCATCGTGCGGCCACGACACTGCCCGGATCAGCCCCATCGCGGGATGCCGTGAGAGGAGCCTCTAATGGGGTTGAAACCGAGCCCGGGCCGGCTCGCACGGGACCTCGAGAACTACAGGCCCCTGCAGCACAGGCAGGGCCGGCTCCCACCGGCATCGTTGGGACTGTTGCGCTGATGGAAAGACCAGAACGGCGCGGCCCCGCGGAGCAGCGGCGCCCGCTGCAGCGCTCCGCTCTCCAAGCCGACGCGCCCCTCTCGGAGACCACTTCCGTAGCTCACGTTTCCCTCCGTTTGTACCTGCCTTTCTCTGTCCCACAACGTTCTGCACTGCACTTGTCAGCCCTGAAGAAGCCCGCTTCCATTTCAGCATTTCAGGCTCTCCTTCTTCCCCAGGGAAAAGGATAAAAAAAATGCAGTGGGAGGTGTGGGGAAGCTCAGTGAAAGCTGACAGTCAGAAGAGACTGGGAAAGGCCCACAGAGCAGCTTATTTAGATGTCCTATTTTAAGACAAAGTGAAGAAGAATTATGCACGTTCAGCATTTTGTTCAACTGACAAGTCACTACGGAACCAGTTTGCACAGGCAGGAAAGGACAGACCATGTTCCCCGTGTCTACCAGGACACACAAAATCAATCTCCTTTTCAGCACGCTTCTCAACAGCAATCACAGGAGTTATACAGACGTCCCTCAGCTCTGCTACCTGCATTTGCTGGTCCACAAACCAAACCTAAGTGAAGGGGCAACCAGGGGTCTGCAAGGGCCAGTTAAAAACATTTTGGCCTGTGCAGAGTAACGGGGATATCCCAGAGGATCCGGGGGATCCGCACAGAGGTTGCGGGTCCCGCAGATTTTGGGAAGGGCCCGTGTGTTTTGTTGCCAACTGCACTACGGGCACCAGTGCGAACTGGCCACACTCTGCAGCCCAGGGCTGCGGACGGAGTCTTGGATAATAATTACCAGCTCAGTCGGGGTTTCACCAAAGCCTCCAGGGAAACCCCTCGTGGACAACAGCAGGACGTTAGGATTGGGTCCCCGGCTGGTGCTGGGAGTCTCTGAAGCCCTCCTAGCTGCACAGCCTTATGGAGAAGGATCTTGAGAGCAAAATCAGAAAATAGACGAGGCTGAAAATAACCTGTTCTCGAGCATCCCACATTCGGCGGTGTCTGAAGCTGAGGCACGGCGTTGTTATTTGCAGCACCGACCGTTTGCAAAATGTGCAAGCGCAGCCAATTCGTGCTTTCTTCCTACAGTATCTGCAACTGCATGAGCTACCCCGAATGTAACAGAGGACATAGTTGCTGCTCTTAAAAATCTGAAGTAAAGTGTGCTGGGCTTTATGAAATCACATACCCCGTAGCTTGAGTTCTGCCCATGCTACGCATAACGGCTGCCCTCTCCCTTTTCTTCTGGTGAGGACAAACAATAAAGGAGCACAACTTTAATAGAGGAAAAGAGGTCAGACCTCTCTTCCAAGGACAGAACAGCAGCTATACCCTTCCAAAGGAGGCAGCAGGATGCAGCATTTACGTGAGTAAATACAGCAGTAACTGTGGGCATTAGCTTAGACACAGACACACGAAAGGGCGGAGTGAAACAGGGCCAGGAGACGGCGCTGGGCGTACGTGACGATGCCCTGTGAGCACGCCAGCCCAGCCGGGAGGCTGCTTAGGACAGGCTGTTCTTACGGCATTGCCAGGCTGACCAGCAACAGGAAGAGCATTAAGGTCCGGCTGACCAATAAATTGGGCAAACCCTCTTTCATGGGATCGCCAGGCAAATTTGTCCACAGGGAAGGTCAGATAAACACACAAATGTTGCAATTCATTGGGCTCGGATTCCTCTGGCAACTCACCTGTTTTTCCTTCCGTCTAGACCAAGGGTTCAATGGATGGTGGGCAAATACGGCTGGTGGCCTTTAGGGACCCTCCCTTGGGAGAGGTGACACAAGGTGACCGTAACGCAGAGCTGGCTCTGTGTCATGGGCGCGCATGGACGGAAGAACAAGCCTGTTCTTGTGGCGGGTCCAACCTGGATAGATGTTCCCGAGCAACCTGGTAATACATGGATCCAACAAGATCTGGGATAGCTTTTCCAGCAGCTCCCMGGTTTCAGCTGCAATCAGCTAAAATGCCCCTTCCAACCAAAACAATACACAGGGCCCAAATGAACTTTGTGGTTGTAGCAAATTCCACTGTTTCTTTTTTTGTTGTTCATATAAAAATGGCAAAAAAGGACAGAATCCAACCAGATCAAAGGRACAAGGCGGCGAAGAAAGAATAAAGTCATAAAAACATTTAATCCTTATCCATAGAGTCATGCTGATTCCCACTCAGTCCCATCTGCAGACTGTAAATTTGAAGCAAAACCAGAAAGAGAGGGAGAGAGAAAGAATCCATTAATAGTCATGGCTGCGTCTGTCCGGGGGGTTCTATAAAAAACGATCCAGGAGGCAGCAATTCCCTGCCAGGGCAGATTTCCTCTTGCAGTCCTGACCAAGGGCTACCAGTTAAATTCAGTCCCTCTCCACCTAAGACACGACCGCAGCCTGACAGACACCCAGCAAGGACGAGTGCCTCTCTACCTCCCTGGGAAGCAGCAGGGAAAGGAAACGTGCAGAGAGCTGGGAAAAGGCCCTCTGTGCAGGGTGTGCCTCTGCCAGTGAGCTTTGTCTCCAATGCAGACACTTCTGAAGGCCAGAAATGTAAGGAATTAGGGTTCTTGCAGAGCTGCATTGATAAAGCCCATGGAGACGCAGGGGGGATGTAAAGCAAGGACTGTATTAGGTGCCCTTGACTGCTCTGCYCCCCTTTTGCTGGGCAGCTGGACTCACCACCAAACGAAGGCCACGCAGGAGAGCTACCCTGGCTGCACAGAGGGAATAAACCCCATCTAGAGCAAAGGGGAAAAAATACCAAACCACAAAGCTGTGGGAGCAATTCCTAACGCGCTTCCCTCGGCGCACGCAGGCAGGAGGGGTGAGCGATCCCGGCCCTTGCCGGCCCAGCTGGCTCCAACCCGCAGCCTCTCGAGAGTTCCCAAAGCCAGGGCAAGAGCTCACCAGAGAGAGGCCCTGGGCGCTGACGCGCTGCTTATTTCTGGCTTTGAACTCGAGCAACCTGCAGCGTTCAGGGCCGGGCGCTGCCGCTCTCATCAGGTGTTGCCCAGGGTCCCCGTTCCAGCGCTCCGGAGAGCGGCGGCGCCTGCTTTACATCTGACAGCAGCACAGCTGAACAAGGGAGAAGCAAAACTAATCGTGCGGAGAAGGGAGCCAAAAAGGGATTCCAGCAACATGAAAACCAGAGGGAAATGCCAGAGTCGGGCTATCTGCGATCGCTATCTGTGACCCTTCATTTTCCAAGAAGTAGCGATGATAAGGCAGCTTTGTCCAGGTGAAAGATATCAGCGGGGCTAATTGTGGCTGAGCAGATGGATTCTCATGGCAAGGTTGTTATCTGCCCGGATTCCAGCTCCCAGTGGCTGCTGTCACTGCTCATAATATCCAGCAGCAATAGCGAGAGAGGAAGGGAAGGGAAGGAAAGGAAAGGGGGAGAGGAGCGAAATGGCGAATAAAAGAATGGGGAAGGAAAGGAGAAACAAGATAGAAAGTAAAAATAAGCGGGGAAGAAAGGGAAGGAAGAGAGGATCCCAGTCGTAAAAAAGAAGCCGAGATAAATGGGAACCTCTAGTTGCTCCACAATTTCTTTAAAAATGAATTTTTCAAGAGAAAGAAGGGCAGATGGTGGGAGCTGGGGCTGAAGCTGTGCTTGCTGCTGCACAGAGGTGGATGGACGGCAGGAGAGAAGCCCCAGCTGCCAAAGAGGCACCTCGCTGGGTGGCGGGGGGACAGGGAGGGCACCCGGTGGAAAACCCGGCTTCATGGAGACAACACAACCCTGCTCTTCACGGCTGCATCCTCTGTGTCCCCCGCTCCTCCTGTCCCCATCTGCCAGCTCCACGGGAGGGACCCTGCACACACAGGATCCCCTCTCGGAAGCGACGGGAGCCTCGGGACGGGCAGGTCGTGCTCCATAAGAGCTCCGTGGGTTGGCAGCGCTGCAGGRCAGCTCCTGGGCAGCTCCGTCCGCGGGAGCAGAGGCGGCCGCCCGGCTGGAAAGCTGCTCCCTCGCGGCCCGTGCGGCTCCACCGCRTTTCCGAAGCTCGGGCGGCTTCAAACACGTGCGGAGGCTGGACGAGCTGCCCCCGTGCCGGCCCGCGGGGACTCAGCACCCATGCAGAGCTCGCCCCGCACGCGCCCATCGAGTTGGACCTGTTGGACCTGCTGCCTTGGACGTGCGGGTCCAGGCCRTGTGTCTATTGCTCTTATTATTACTCAGCAGAATGGGTAAATACGGCACGGGARAGCCCACGGAGAGAAGACGTGACTCGCCCCAGAGCCATCGCTACGGGTGAAAGGAGCAGTAGAAAMAGAGAGAAGTGTCTTGCTCGAGATCCTGCAGCAGGGCAACGGCAAAGCTGAGGGCATGATGCAAGGAGCTCCAGCGCTGCCAAAACGGAGCTGTCAGGAGCCATCTGATACGTGCTGGGTTATGCAAGGCGCCCACGTGGGGCTGGCACACACGGCACAGGGCTGCCCGGGCACCCGTGGCCTTGTGGAGCATCAGACAGAGGCCAAGTAGGACACTTAAGTTTGGAAAACTGACTCCATCCTAATTCTGAGAGTACGCTAAGTCAAACTGCTGGGACGGTGAGAGCCACAGGCTGCAGCCAGGATGTGCTGAAAGGCTCAACAAGCTTCTGACACAAATAACTTTGTTTCTGCAAGCACGGGGGGAAAATGCTTTCTCATTCTAATTTAGTCAATTAGTTYTGTTCAAGTACTTCATCATTCAGATGTTAACTGAAGACTTGAAAGCCAGATTTTGGTTTTCCTTTGCTAGACACGAAGCAGCATTTCAGAATAAGTTCTGCTAGTGCTAAACCCCTGGAGACTCTGATCTGCAAAGATACCTTATTTAACTCCCCCTTTGAAAATAAAAGCACCTCCATAAGAAACCCCGGCYGTGGAGCCCATTTCCACAGGGAAATAACCCCAGCTTACAGCAACGCAGGGCAGCACCGAGACCCGCGACGGCAGCACCGGGATGTAAGGCACAACAAACTCACGGCTTTTTTAACTCTACCAGCCCTGCCAACCACCCGGGCTCAGGCCAGAGCTCGCCCAGGCCGCGACATGGGAGAGGACACGGCTGGTGGCAAAGGCAGCAGCGCACGCTCGGCTCCGACCGGGACCGCAGGGACCCCCCAGCAGCACGAGCTGCTCTGTGTGTGTCCCCCCCGCCCAGCGGAGCAATTTCCACCCGTCCAGAGGAGCCGTTTCCACCCGTGTTGCCATCACAGCCCGGATCCGTGGAGCGCCACGGAGCCCGTTTCCCCACGGGGCTCCACGTGCTCCCCGCAGCTCCCGCTCGCAGGGATGAGCCCAGGCCTTGCAGGGAAGGCCGCTCCAGCGCGGTGCTGGCTGCGCGCTCCGCGGCGCCGGCGGGGCCTCATTTCCCTATTCTGCAGCACCATCTTGCAGCAGGAGGGAGGAAAGCAGCGTCCGCGCAGCAGCGCACGGGGCGACCCCACGGGCACAGAGCTGGATCCCAGCTACAGGCAGGACCCAGCAGGCCGGGCAGGACCTGGAACGTTTCGAGCAGGGGTGGAAGCTTGCAGCCTTGAGCAGCCCAGACACGCCGGCCATCAGCACTGGGGTGAGGAACCCCCCGAGCTCCCCGCCACAGGAGAGCCCAGAAGCACCACGATTTATGCGGACTCACTTATCCTTTTTTTTTGTGGTACCAGTTTTTACCACAAACCCACTGCTTAGTTACATCCGCAGCAGCGCCAAGGAGTTGTAATTTTTTCTAAACTCAGCGTATTGCGAAGGCCACAGATTGTATTCGGGATTACAATTGTCACACAGAATTTCCCAAGTTATTGGCCTTGTTTTCGGTTCCTGTTTCGCTTTCATTCGCAGCCCCCTCGTGCCCTGGACTCGGCGTGTTTCGGCTGCCAGAGCAGCCCCCAGACCTGCTCCAGCCCTTCCCGGCGCTCGCAGTCCCGCTGCTCGCCCTCCTGCAGTACCTTGCTGCTTTCACTTGAAGGCAACCTTGCACCGCGCACTGGCACCCGAGCAGCGGGCCGGGGCAGCGCCACGGCTGCCGGGCCCGGCGCCTGTTCCACCTAGGGGAAGGTGCAGGTGGGAAGAGCCTGAGCCCCGGGCGCAGAGGAAAACCGGCCTCACAGTTCTGCTCTTGTCCCGTACATCCATGTTTTCCAAATGTGGATTTTCCACTTCAGCCCTCCGTGATTTCCGCAGATGGTCGGCGCYGGAGCAAGAGGAGGCCTCCCTGCATGCTGCTCCACGGGCTTATTTTGGCTCCTCTTCACCCAAAACACCAGCGGTTACCACAAACAGCAGCAGTGACAGGGACAGGAGCTTCATTTGGAGTGAGGACGAGAACAAGCTGGGAAGTTTGGAGATAAGAGTGATATTCCCTAATCAGCTGCCTCCGAGGAATGTTATCCCGGGATGCTCGGCGAGCCGGTTATCTTGGCCATTAGTGAACTTGTGAGRGACAGGTGAGATACCGGCCGACGGGCAGAGGGCACAGGCAGCGGCTCCCGTCGGAGGCAGGGAAAAGGAGGAGCACGACGGTTACAGACCTGTCTGCCCAACTTGGATCCCTGGAGAAAACGCTGGAGGAAGGAAGTACCTGGGGGAAAACAAGACGAGTAACAGCCCCCACGGGCTGGTTGGACYGGGGGATACGGCGGGTGGTGCAACACAGGAACAGACTTTGTGCAGAGAAGGAGACGCGAGGCAGAAACAAACGCCTAAGCGACCAGGGCATTAGAAACGTCCCTTCCTTCCACTGCTGTGAACAGAGACACGTCTRAAGGACACACGTGCACTCCCCGACACTGCTTTGGAAAGAACAGCCAGTAACGTTGCTCTGAACTGCGCCAAATTGATGAAAACACTCCTTTAGGCATAGCAGCATTTAACATTTTCTTCTTTTCCTTCTGCCCAAAATCACCATCTGGTAATAGGGTTTCTGGAACGGAGCCGTGTCCCTGGTTTCTGTTTTGGGGATAAAGTGGTGCCAATTTCCAGCAGTTCRTAGGAATGAAGAATGCAGAATATAGTTCTCCTCCAATACATACGTAGGCTTGAGGTCTAATTTAGATACTGAAATATCTGCTGTGAAGCAAGGTTGGGACTKCAAAGCWGTTTTCTCTGTGTGCACCCTCTGTGGCAGTGCAGCCCTACACACAGTCTCTGGGGTAAATTTTCTGTGTTGTCCAATTTACTCACGACTTACCCTAAACTCACTGCATCCAACCTGGCTCGACTTTCATTTAAAATTTCCAGAAATTTTCATTTAAAAACGTATGACACGAGATCCCCTTCAGATAGAGTGGGCRTAATTACTGTTATTTAACTTTGTTTTCAAAAGCAGAAGAAACGAAGAGGTTTTTGGGGCAAACGTCCTGTTTTAGGGCACGGGGGAGTTGGGGAGGACAAGGCAGATGGTCCMTAAAGGCAGCACAACCTCACTTTGCCCATGGGGCTCTGTCAGTTGTGGAAGCAACACCTGAAACCCTTGGGAAGCCCTACAGTGCCATGCACATGCGTGGCTGTCCCTAACACACACAGAAGGGGAAAAAAGCCACATGGAACATCCTGTATTTTTTCCTAAAAACACGTCTTTTCTGTGTCTAACATCTGGGAGGAAGAGCTTAGAATATGTGATGAAAATATCCTGACATTATTGCTTAGAGACGACACGTGGCCCAAGAGCATTTCCAGGGAAAGCGCCTCAGGAAGAGCCAGCGCTGCAGGACACAGCGCCCCTGGGCGCCCCTGCGGACRGGGAAACGCGGGAGCAAACACGGAAGCCCGGGAGAAGCTCACTGCTGTTTTAGTCCCGTCCAGCTATAACTGTGCCACCTTTTATTTCCATTTATTAGCTCTGCTAAAATGCAAAACCTTAAGCAATATTTAAAAACCATCAAATCCTGCCRCTTCTTTTCCAAAGGCACAGAAAACGCCCACATTTCGGATTCRTATTTTCACCTATGCATCGCTTTCCCTTTGAGGAGATGAGCGGCTCGCGGCCGCCAGACCCCAGCTCGAGGAAAATACCCCRATTGCCGAAATTCATCCCCTCCCATAGGCTGCCGGGCGATAGCGGGATACTCGGATATTCCGAGTGCCATTCCAGCGTCTAAAATACTAGCTGGTCTCGCCTTGTAGTGATGGAGAGGAACAATCCGGGGTATTTTTAGCAGCTCTGTAGGACAGGATATATGTGGCGAGCTGCCTCCCGCGTCTCACGCATCCTGCGTCCATGTGTTTCCCAGTGCTRGGACATCGCTCCGGGAGGATTTAGTAGCTCTGCTGAGATAACAGCAGCCCAGTCACATCGCTTTCGAGTATAAGACAGCCACTCAATCCGCGCTCGCTGGTTAATGTCGCTGGCAAAGTGGAACACGGACACGGTCCCCTGACTGAGTCGGCCGCAGAGGTTGGGTTATTTGCAGCGCGGATCTTGCTCCCGACGCCGTGCTTCATTCCAGGGCAGTTGTTAGTCTTGTGTTTCCCTGCTCCGACAAGCACCACCCAGACAGGGTGGGCTGCAGTCTAATAACRTGCCCCGTGGCTTTGCCCAGCAATCGCTCCTCTCCTCCTGCTGTCCTCGATGCTGTCACTTTGTACGGGGCTCCTCGGCACCCGCCATGGGCATGTGGGGTCGGGGCTGCATCCACAGCCCATTCACAGACCACCTCTGCAACTGGTTCTGTTCTGGCAATTTCATGTCAAGGATGGATTTCATGTGCTTAAAAATGGGGAAATTCTGTGCGCGGGAACTCGGATCGACAAGAAGTGCTGCCTGCTGAAGCTGGGAACGAGCCCAAGGTGCTGCAGTGGTGTCAGAAGAGGGAAGACGCTCTMGGGTGGCTCTGGGGGCAGCTGGACCTGACCGCGGTCCCGTGGCCGTGCCGAGTCCCCTCTCTGCCTGAGTCTGCCTAACCCCRAGAAAAGGAGACCCCGGCAGCGCCTCGTCTTGGCGAGAGCCTTCYGCAGAGCCCGGGATCCTCCCGACGGTTGGGAACGGCGAGCGCCGCTCTCGCCAGGGCGGATCACAAGCAGCCGCTGGCAGCAGCGGCCGCGCTCGTGCRGCTTCCCGAGCAGCACAAGGGATGACAGATTCATATTAATTCCAGTCAGCAAATTGATTATAAATACTCCCCCGGCCAGTTGCCACCTGATAGGACTGTCTTTGAGTCCTCCAGCTGTGGGAGGGAGTTGTCAGCTCTAAATTTACCCACGAGCACGCGTTATATAAATCACCCCGTGCTGCCGGGCAGACGCTCGTGCCGCGGCCCGGCCTGGATTAGGCCGGAGCCTCCCGGTTCCGTGCGGAGGACGGACGTCCCGCTGCACTTATCTCGGGCGCCGGCGGCGGGACGGGGAGCGGGCCGCGTTTGACAGGACGCGGCGGCGCTGATGCGCCGGCCACGGCGGTCAAAGCGAGGCCGAGTTCCTAAAGAGATCAAAAGCTGCCCCCACCTCACGCCTCCCCGAGGGCCTCCACGAGGTGACGGTTCCTGCTTCCAAGGACAGCCTTTCCCATCGGGATAACGCACCGCCAACAACCAGCACGAGGGAGCTCGCTGCGGGGATGGGGTGTCCAGGGATGGGTAGCGCTGATCCCGAGCGAGCAGAGGTGACGGTGTCTGCATGAGCGGCGGGATGCGGAGCGCTCCCACGGAGACGCTGCTCACCTGGAGGGTGGTGAGACGGACGTAGCCCTTGCAAAATGGGAAGTCAGGCAAGGAAAACAAGCAGGGAGCTCCATTCCTGCCGGCTCTGGATGAGGGCAAGTGCCTGCAATGCAGGGAAATGCAGCAGCCCCCCGGACCACGGGTCTTCCACATGCGGAAAAGGATCTGCCTGGGTAGGACAGGTCGGAACTGATCGGCGTGGGGCACGTACCCAAACAAGCCCATTTGGGTGGATGTTGTCCCGAGTGCTCATGCACAAAAGCTTGCCCGGGTCACCCTGGTTTGGGACAGCCRCAGATAAAACCTGCCCTCGGATAGACAAGGGCCTGGACTCACGTGGCTCCCGGGCTGGGTGAGGTTTTGCTCCCCTTTGAGCATTCTTGTGCTTTCACAGCTCTCCCACACGGCCACGGCTCCCTCGTCTTTGCCAGTGAGGGATATGCTCTGAGCTGCTCTGAGCWCTTTTGCCCCTCAAACCTAAATTGCACCTGGTCGCTTTCTGTCCCAGCTGGGTGTTTCTGGGGAGCCTCAGGGAAGAGCAAGGTGAGAATAAAAATGAGAAARTCCTGGGGATCTCTGCTTTGAAAAATGAGTGCACCTCTGTGCCCAGGTGAGGACTTGCCCCATGCCCCTGCATCAGGAATATGCATTTTTGACTCCTACATGAAAATCTCCCTAAAAGCCACCCAGGAAATGAAGGAGCAATTAGGAAAGTCCTTCTGTGCAGTTTGATAGCTTGCTGTGCAACAAGGCCGGGAGCCACACACTGAACGGGAAGGATAAAACCAAACACTGAACGTGTTACACGAGCGCRGCTCATCCCGGGCGCTTTGTGAGCCTTTCTGCAGAAAAGGGAGGCTAAAGAGACCCCGGGTGCGGTCTGTGGCGACGAGCAGACCCTGCRGAGGGCACATGCCGAGGCCTGACCCGCCGCTCGGGCACGATTCCTATAGGGGATCCTGCAGCCGGTCGAGTAACAGGCTGCAGGTTTCCAGAGGCRGCTCGAGGCYGAGRCTGCYGGGGCTTATGACAAAAAGCGCCCCGAGCCAACACCAGCTACTCCCATCAAAACGCAGAATACGAGTGCGTATTTCGGGACATTTTATCCTGCTGGAACTTTAATCCAGCTAACRCTAACACGTCGCCCCGAATGAACGCGGTGGGAGCGAGAACAGGCGCGCGTGTCAGCCAAGGACCCGGAGCGACGCTGCCTCCATCAGCCGCGGGGACCAGCCTGCTGCCTCCTTCCGCATGTCCCCAAACATCCCGGGAATTAGCCTGCCAAGGAGCACATCCATGCCCAAATCCAGTGCTCCCAAGGCCAGGGATACACCATGCCCTCCACTTTCTATTTTGCCAAAGCTTCCCCCACTTTAAGCTCAGAGCTCTGCTTAAATATGAGCTACAGGATCAGGTTCGTATTTTGCAAATATTATTCTTATCTGATGGACTTTGGCATCAATGCGAGCAGAGATAGAGACGCTGGGATATGACACAGTGGTTCTGAGCATGGCTGTTGTTTGTTCATCTTTTAAAAAGYGGGGAGGGAGAAGGAAAAGGATAGTTTAGAATTGTGGTTAAACACATTTTTGTCTCTAGAGGCATTTAGGTTTTTGCCTTTGCTTTGTTTATTCTTCTTTGGGCCTAAGTAAAGTCATGTTTTTTAAACACAGGACATCCCCCTTTCATTTTTAAATGCTGAAAATCTCYGGGTCGCTCTGGATAGGGCTCGGGCTGCGCAGAGCTCAGGCCGCTCTGCCAGTGCTTGCAGCCAAATATATCTCTCCGAGTGTTTTCTCGTGGCCTCAGAAACTATTTATTTTTTCAGTCGTTCCACTTGGATGTTACCTTTGTTCACTCTCCAGGAACAGTTCAGTGCCGTGACTTTTTCTTTTAAATCATGGCAAGTAACAGAATTCCTGCTTTGGGCCTCAATTGTTATGCTTGAAGCACGGGAATGAGCCTTGTAATTCAGGTATCGAGGCAGCACCCAGGGCCCGCGCTCAGGGCACCCGCTTGTCCCATCGCCAGGACAGACTCTGCCAAAGGGGGCGGCTGGAGGCCACAAAGCAGCTGACTCCAAAATACGTGTACGGGGCTAAGGGCAACCAGCCTCTATAGACACAGTGAAAAGGGTATCAAAAAAGGCTCAATATGGGGCTCTAGGGGGTGCTGGGGGCAGGCAGCGGCTGCAGGGGAGAGCACATCTGGGACGGAGCAGCGGAGCTGGACAGCCCCGACACGGCCAGATGGTTTCATCATTACGGAAAAAAAAAAAAATCTGCTGGTGCCTCTTTGCCCGGAGAGGCTCTGGAGGAGGAAATACCCTCTTGAGCTCTGATCGGGGCTGCGCATTAAAACGGTGACGGGTMGGGGACAGAAAAACAGCAGAGATGGAGAGGGGGGCGATCCCTCTGACCCTGGCTCTGACATCCGAGGCGAGGGTGCCCTCGAGGGCCGCGCCGCCACCCGAGCAGCCGGCTCCCGAACGTGCTGGGGCCTCGGGGCCTGCGGGATGGGCCCCCGCACCCACTCCCTCGTCCCCGCGGCTCAGGCAGGTGCTGCCTGCGGGCGCGCCGGGATGCAGCCCGCGACACCCGCAACTGCGGGTGCGGGGCGACACRGAGCAGCGACACATCCCCCGCCCCGGGACACATCCCGCGTCCCGGGGACACAGCCCCAGAACCAGCCCCCGGCCACCCGCGCGGCTCCCCCCGGGCCGGCTCTCCCGGCGCCCCCGATGCTGCCACGAGAAGGAAACTAAAACCGAGCGGCGAGACGGAGGAGAGCGCTCAAAACTGTGATAAAAAAGCCGAGAGCGCGAGCAAAAWATATATATATATATAAAATTAAAATACAAACAATCAAAAAGAAATAAAGCCTATATACGGCGAAAATTATTGTTTCGTGCGTTTCGCTTTTTTTAACCGACAAATACAAAAGGCGGCGGTTCCGGGCCGGGAGCTCTCGCCCCCTCCGCCGCTCCGCAGAACGGGCCGAGGGACCCAAGGCGGGAGGGACCGCGGCGCCCTGTGACCCGCGCGACGCTCCCTCGAACCGCAGCTCGCTGCACTTGAAACATAAACCGGGCTTCGGAGGGCAGCAGAAACTTGGAAAAAAAAAAAAAAAAAAAAAAAGAGAAAAAGAAAAAGGAAAGAAAAAATATAATCGAAATATTTTTGCAAGATTTTCATTTCTTTCCTTTTTTTTTTCTTTTTTCTTTCACGCTCTTTAGAAACATTTTAAATCCGGTGAATTCTGTACTCATCAGTGCGACAAAAACTCTTCCCCCAACGCGCGCACTCGCCAGCTCCTGTCTCAGGTATTTTATTTCCGCGTGGACGGATCCGCAGCCGGTTTCGTCTTTGCAAGAAAAAGAATAAAATACAAACGAAGGAAAAAAATCGTGGAAAGACTCGGAGTTCTAATTTTACGGCTCATAGGAGAGAAGCAGAAACGGGACTCCCCTCCTAGAAGAAAACGACCGACTCCCCGTCCTATTCCCGCAGAAACGAAGGACGGATCGTCCCACTCCCTGCGGGGAGGAAACAAGGGCGGAGAGGCCCGATCCGGCAGCGGGAGGGCAGGGGCAGGTGCCGCCTTCGGGCGAAAAAGAAAGAGCGAAAAAGGGGCCTGGTTTAGGGAGGATTTTTGTTTGTTTGTTTGCGTGTTTTGTTTTCTCTATTTTTTTTTTATTTATTCACCTTTTCCCTGCTACCCGGAGCCGCACCGTCCCCGGGAAAGGCAGGAAGGGGATCTCGCAGAAGAGCGACCGAGATCCCCCTTCGCTCCTGCCCTTTCGGCCGCCGATTTCACGGCGCTGCGGCCGTGGGTCACGGGCGGAGCGGGCCGGGGGCGGGGGTCCGGGTTCGGTAACTCCATCCGCCCCCCTCTCCTTTCCGCTCGTGCCTGGCGGGTATTTGGGGTTTAAGGCCCTTGGGSTGCCACAGACCCCGCTACGTCCCGGGTGCTGCACTCGGGCTCAAGCCGCTGTCGCGTTTGCTTAAGGCGAAAAGCTCTTCGTGCATTTCGTTTTCTTGTCCCTTAAATAACTGCGTTCATCTGCCCGCTTTGCAGCCCCCCTCGAGACCTAACGACCAAGACCTTTGGTAACGACCAGGGCACGTTAGAAAAGCTGCTTCTCGAGCAGAAATTCACAGCCTGTCCCGGCGCAGTCGCTAAAACGCGGTGGCTCCGTGAGTGCCCAGGCACGGGCGGGAGGACGCGGTGGCAGCTCCCGTGAACCCGGCACAGGGAGGAAAAGGAGGTTTAAAGTAAAGGAAGCTTAATATAAAGTTAAATAAAGTTTTGCATTCGTGTGATCCGCTCCCAGCTCTCGCTTCGGCCAGGAAAAAAAAAATGAAAAAAAAAAAAGAAAAAAAAAAAAAAAGAAAATGGAAAAATCGCTGGCAGGGCAGGAGCCGCTCGGATTCCGCCCAATCCCTCTCCCTGCCTGGGCCGTCAAGGTGAAAACCCCCCGAGGCCGGAGCGCGGAGCGGGGCTGCACGCACTGCGGCACATGGGCTGCTGCGGGAGAGGGTGGTTCGTTAGAGGCAAAAAAAAGGGCAGAAAAAAATACGTATAGCAAGAAAAAAAAAATTTACTTCAGTAGCTGGGGCGAAATGAGGTGCCTGGGCAGCTCCCGAACCGCTTCCCTGAGCTGGAAAGGGAGCGGGAAGTCCCTCGGCAGCCCCGGGGAGCCGCGGCCACCGCAAGGGACCCGCGGGCGACACCGCAGAGCGAGCGAGATGCTGAAGTGGCCCCTTTCTCAGAAGCCCCTTCCCAAGCTCAGCTCGCGCTTAGACAGGGGTTAAGCGGAGAAGGGTCCCCGAGGCCGCCGGGGATGCGCAGAGGTCCCGGCGGCTCCTGCCGCCCGCGGCGGGAACGGGAGATTGGCACGAAGGCGCTCCAGGAAAACCCTAATAGGCTATTTCGGGACTACCGGCTCTTAGCAAATCTATAGCACCTGAAGTGTTAGCACTCAATTAGTGACAGGGTTTCAAACCCCGCCGTTTACCGGGGAGGCATAAACAGAGTCCCCGGGAGATAGCCGGGAATTAGAGCGAGAGGGAGCCCCGCACATCTTAACCGTCTGGGATTAAGAGCAGAACTTTTTAAAAGGCTCCATCTCCCTCTCTCTAAACAGTCCGAGGTGTCGAAATCTCCGGGGGGAGGATGTGCCCTCCGCGCCTAATTGAGGGGCAGGTTGGTTTTCAGCGAGAAAAGCTTTTTTTTTTTTTTTTTTTTTGGGAGCCCCGCACATCTTAACCGTCTGGGATTAAGAGCAGAACTTTTTAAAAGGCTCCATCTCCCTCTCTCTAAACAGTCCGAGGTGTCGAAATCTCCGGGGGGAGGATGTGCCCTCCGCGCCTAATTGAGGGGCAGGTTGGTTTTCAGCGAGAAAAGCTTTTTTTTTTTTTTTTTTTAATGGCATTTAGCGACTCAGACGAAAACCAACGAAGGAGAGTGCGAAAATTCGTCCCTAACCCGGAGCCCGGCTGAGCCCGAGCGGGCAGCGGGAGCGCCCTGAGGGCAGATCGGGGCCGATTCCAATTTTACCCCTAATGGAAAGTCCCGCCGGGGGCCCAAAGGCCCCCGTTTGGAGCCGATCCGCGGGGCTCGGAGCCAGTGCGGAAGGGACAAGGGGTGCGGGGGGGGCCGAGCCCCGACCCGCAGGGCCCGCGGGCTGCTCCGTGTCACTGGCTTATTCATCAATCAGCCGGACACAGAGCAGAGCCGGCCTCTCTTCGCGGWGTGTTTGCTTTTTCACCAATTATTGCGGCCCTGCAGCTCTTTTTGTTGATACAGTAGTTCTAAAAAGTGCTAATGTTCATTTATCAGGGGGCCGAGGCCGGGACTCCCACTAGTTGCGATTCTTCCAAAAATATAAACACGCGGAGAAGGGCCGAGGCTGAAGCCCCCATTTGTTTCTAAACCGCAGTATTAAAAGTGATGCAGTGTTGAAGATAAAGCGGAGATAACGGCGTCTGTCTCCCATGAATGTCTCCCCGGCGCATTAATGACATTCCAAATGATAGTCCCGGCTTATCGCTCAATTAATCACTTCCCGCTCTGCGGAATGAGCGGCCGCGAGGCTCGGGATCCGCGGGAAGCCCCTCGGTTTGCAATGGGGACCGATGTATCCCTGCAGCTCCTGCTCCCCCACTGGGATCGCGCCCCAGGGTCGCCCTATACCCGGCCCGCTCCTGGCTCTTCCCGGAAAAGGCTTTTTGGGAGCCGGGAATAAGGGCTATAACTCGGGCTGAGTGAAGGGAGCGCTCCCATCCGCACAGGATGCATCGGCAAGGCAGAATATACAAACTATCTCTATAAATATAGCATATAAATTGATTATTATATTATATTATATTATATTATATTATATTATATTATATTATATTATATTATATTATATTATATTATATTATATATTCCCACTCCCGAGCCGCTGCCTGGGCAGCGTGGCCTCCAGGGCTGCCTCGGCTCCCGCCTCCCCTCATTAAACCGCAATATTTCAGGCCGCCCCGTGCACACTAATCGCTCCAACTGTCATCGCAAGATCCGGCTCCGATTCGCCGGCGGAGAAGCCCCCAGGACCCCGCAGTGTTTCGCGGCGGGAGTTTTTAAGCGGCTCGGGTGCTTTTAAGCGGCCCTCGGGTGCCGTTCCCGGCAGCGCCAGCCAAAATCCCCAGCTCGTCACCCCGGGCGGGAGCCCGAGTCTCCTCGGGGACAAGGACGTAGGGGATAAACGGGGGGCACAAACGAGAGRGATGAGCCCCGAGGGGCTGCGGGGGCCGGTGGCCCCGGCGAGGCCGCGGACCCGGGTTTTTACCCGCCCCTCGGGGGATTTTTTTGTTTCTTTCCTCCGGGGAGGGTCGCAGCGCGGCCACGAAGGGCTCCGAGCGCCCTGCAGCCCTGCCGAGGACGCGCCAACTCACCGCATCCATGGAGGGCTTTTCCCGGGCCCTCTCCTTATCTCCTACGGGCCTCGCGGGGCGCACGGGGGGACGGGTCGCTGCCCCGCGCCCTCGGCTGCCGGCCGCTCCGCAGCACACRAGTCGCTCAAGGGGGATTCTTGGTTGTCCGCCGCCCTCCCCAAGGCAGAGCGCGCCGCGACGCCCCTCCTCGGCGCGGGACGCTGCCGCTCGAGCTGGTTTTAGCGACGCCGAGGGCGGCAAGTGAAGGAGCCCCCGCGAGCGGGCGAGGGGCCCGGCCCGGGGCTCGCAGCCACCGCCTCTGTTCGCGACGCCTCCAACGCGGGGGTCCGCAGACACCCGTGTCCCCTCCGCTCCCGCATCTCCRTTCGCGAAGTTTCCAGCCAAACCCACCGACATTCCCCCCAAAACCCGGGCGGAGGCTCCGTGGGGACCCCTCTCTCATTAGGATTTTGGAGGCGCCGCATCAAACTAGGCGTTTAAACCCCAAGCACCGATCCCCTCGTGAATGCGCTTCACGCCGCCGAGAATTCCCGTTTTCTGCTTCCTGTGATCGGATATTGCAGAACACTAAAAACGAAACCTCGGCTCTTTTTGGTTAAAAAAAAAAGAAAGGAAAGAAAGAAACAAAGAAAAAAAGAAAAAGAAAAGAAAGAAGAAAAAAGAAAAAAAAATCAGCACATATTTTGCTGACGGTTTTCTCCCGGCCTGTTTATTTAATCTGACTGTATGATAGATGGCATCAGATAGTGGCTTTGTACACACTAGGCTATTCTACTTTTTTTTTTAAATGGATCAACAAAACTCAGCGGGGAAAGCTGGATAAATACAGTGCCGCCCCTTTAAATGCACGAGGATGTTTTGGACATGTATTACTATATTAGGTGACACGCAACTTTGCATCTCTCCCACCATCACTGCAATGTTGGCCAATCGAAAGCTAAAGTCCCCCCAAAAGTGCCTAGTCCCTCCTTCCCCTCCCTTATGCTCCGCCGCTACCTGCGCGCCGCGCACAAGCGGGGGCTCCTCGGGGGCTGCTATGCGCCCCCCCGGCCAGCGCCGGCCCCGCTCCGCTCCTCGTCCCCCTGCCCACGCGCGCAGGCCCCGCAATGTTCCCGAGCCCCGTGACGAGCACCCCCTTCTCGGTCAAGGACATCCTGAACCTGGAGCAGCAGCAGCAGCAGCAGGGCGGGCTGGCGCCCATGGAGCTGCCGCCGCTCGGCTCGCCCTCCTGCCTGCTCGCCGCCTGCAAGCAGGAGAGCTGCGGCGCCGAGGCCCTGGCCGAGCCGCTGGCCGAGCCCCTGCCCCGCGGCGCCTTCCCCGGCGCCTGCTACGCCAAGAGCTACGCGGAGATGGGCCCGGCCAAGGAGCCCGGGCTGGACAAGAAAGGTAAAACGCGGGACGCAGGGGAGGGAGGGATGGAGGAAGGTGCGGAGGGAGCGAGCGCGGGCCCCGCGCGCCCAACACAGGGCCCCGCTGGCGGCCGGGGCTCAAGAGGCTTGGAGCAGCCTCGGGCCACGGCGACAGCTCGGCCRGGGAGGAGGAGCGGGGCGAGGGAAGGCGCCTTCATCTCCTCCTGGCCCCGCCGGCAGCAGTGACGGGAACAGGCCGAGGACAGGGTAGAAATGAAGAGAAGTGTCCCCGCTCCCGGCCGGCGACACGTCCCGAAAGGCCCCCGCGGGGCCCAGGAGGAATGGGTCAAAAAACAGAGTTTCTCGGAGGGAGGCGAGCGGGGCCAAGGCCGCTTGCCCGAGGCTGCGGTGGAGGGAGCAGGTTCGGAGCAGGAACCCGGCCTCGGTGCAAAACAGACCGGAGGAAAATCGCTCCTGAGGGAGCAGCGAGGAGCCCGGCAGCCCGCAGAGCTCCGTGCCCAGGGCACACGGATCACCATCTCTTTTAGGGGGAGGGTTATTTTATATTATTTCTTTTTGAACCTTTCTTTCCCCTCGCCCGCTTGTTTCGCTGCAGAGCTGTGCTCGCTGCACAGGAGCCTTGAGCAGAAGAGCGAGCTGGACGATGCCGAGCGGCCCAGGCAGAGGAAGAGGAGAAAACCGCGCGTGCTCTTCTCTCAAGCGCAGGTCTACGAACTGGAGAGGAGGTTCAAGCAGCAGAAGTACCTCTCGGCCCCCGAGAGAGACCACCTGGCGAACGTGCTAAAGCTCACCTCGACGCAGGTGAAAATTTGGTTCCAGAACAGAAGGTACAAGTGCAAAAGGCAGAGGCAGGACCAGACGCTGGAGCTGGTGGGGATGCCGCCGCCGCGGCGCATAGCGGTGCCCGTGCTGGTGCGCGACGGGAAGCCCTGCCTGGGCGACGCCTCCGCCTACAGCTCGCCCTACAACGTGAGCATCAGCCCCTACAGCTACAACGCCTACCCTGCCTACCCCAGCTACAACAGCCCTTCCTGCAACGGCAACTACAACTGCAGCTACCCGTCCGTGCAGGGCGTGCAGCCCGCGCCGGCCGCCAACGGCTTCATGAACTTGGGCGTCGGGGACTTGAATTCGGTGCAGGCGCCGCTGGCGCAGGGCGGCGCGGGGCTGCCCACGCTGCACGGCATCCGCGCCTGGTAGGGCCGCGGGACCCCCGCGCGCCGCGGGCGGGACGGGGCGGAGCAGGGCGCGGAGCGGCTCCGCTCCGAGCGGGCCGGGGAGGCAGAACTCGGCGCGGGGCAGCCCGGACCCCGTCTGCTCTCCCTGCACGGGGCTTTTGCCCCGTATTTCCCTTCCCTTACTTTTTTATTTTTAAATTTTTTTTCTCCTTTTTTTTTCCTTCTTCCCCCAAAGCATCCGCTCGTTTTGCTAACCTCGTTCCGAACAACCGCCCAGCGCCAGCCAAGCCCTGCGGACTTTTACTTTTTTGTTTGTTTTCTACTACTCTAATAATTATTGTCGAGCTTCACGTGTAATGTTTGCACTTCCCTACGGTCACTGCTGTCCGGCCCGCTACGTCTCGCAGCCCCTCGGTCTCCTCCCGGCGCAGAGGGGGGTCCGGCGRCGGCCGCCGTCCCCCGGCCGAGCAGGGCAGCCCCGCAGGTGCCGCCCCGAGGCAGCGCTGAGGGGCACGGGCTGCTCCCCGCCCGCYGCGCCCCGCGTTGCTGTACGCGCTGCTGGAGGCGGCGGCGGCTTTTGGCATTAAAGAGAGTGGCAGAAAAGCGCGCGGCTCCCTCGCCTTCCTTCCGCACGCGGGGCCCTCCTGCGCCCCGGGAGATTTCGCTTCTTTTCCATTTTCTTCTTTCCCCCTTTTGGTTTCACTCCCCACCCGAATTTGTCGAATTCCCCTTCCACGGCGCGCCAGGGGTCCTCGCGTTTTTAACGGGGATTTTCCCCCTCAAAAAAGCTCATCTCCAGAGCAGCTTTCACGGGGCAGACTGGGCACGGGCACGGGATGATGCGCAACCCTCATCCACCCGGGCTGGGTTCCCCTGCTCCGTGTCCCAGGAGCTGCCGCCTGGGCCCGTTTCTCCCCCCCAWGCCGCGAGGTGGGTGGGGGGAAGAAGCGCTTTTTTTTTTTTTTTCCTCCTTTTTTATACAGTAGTCACTATCAAGTGTCACTTATTGGGAGCGAGGAACAACAAACACCSTAATTCAGCGCAGTCAAAACATCCTCCGAGGGTCTGAGAGGCTGATAAGGCGCTGGGGGAACCTGCCACCTCTCCCCCCTCAGCCCTATCGGTCCCATCAGTAAACAGGGCTGGAGCCAGGGTGGCTGTGGCCCTGGGACACGGCAGGAAAGGCGCGGGAGCCATCCCAGGCCTCCATCCTGCTTCCCAAGGGATCAGTCCCCCCAGCAAGTTGGGCTGTGCCAACAAGGAGCTCCCACCTTCCCCCCATCTCTGCATGCAGGAATCCCGAGAGCGCACAGGGACGCTCAGAAAAGGGCAAAGCCCGAGTTAGTGCGAGGGGATGTGTCAGGATCAGCCAAACAGGCTCCATTTGTGCTCAGAAAGCAGCCCAGACTGGGGGCCCATAGTAAATGCTCTCTCAGGATGAGCTGCACCATAATCCAGAAGCAACCAGGATAGAAATAACTCCACACACCAGCCCAGCACCCCTCTCACTCCCACATACTCTGAATATCCTTTCCCTCCTCTCAGACCCCACCACTTTTTCTTCCTGTCCTCTCCCCACTCCATAAGATCCATCTCCCAGGGAGTGTGACTGGGCCTGCGGTTTCTCCACCAAAGCAGCTCTGCACACAGGATTTGGGTCCCCTTTCCAGGGCTTTTGCTACACAGAGTCGTGCCAGGGATCAATGTGCCTGAAAGACCCTGCCCRAAAAGCAGCTCACGCTCCCCTCCTCCCTGAGCCTGCCGCTCCTGCGGGATCTGCGGCCCAAGCAGATGCTCAGTGGGATAAGAGAGACTTGGAAGGGTGGCCAGAGCACTGGAGTCGATTCAGGAAGCGTTTTGGGCAGTGCACACAACTGCAGCTGGCTGAAAGAGAGCGCAGTGCGAGGAGTGCAGCCATAGGCCTCGCATCAGGCGGGTTGGGGGGAAAAAATGAGGGAAACATGGAGTGAGAAGTGGCCCCGGGGGCTGCTCTCGCCCAGGGTCTCACTGCACCCATGGGCCTGGCCCAGTTCTGCAGCCCACGGCACGGCCAGGCCTCCCAAATGCACCAAAACCCAAGGGCAGCAGCGCTCGCACACCCCTCTGCCTAAGCCTCAGGATCACCACGGACAGGCTGGGGCTATGGTATCCCGGAGAAGAGCACAGGATACTGATACTGCCCTGGGGAATCTGCAATTCCACGTCCTCCCGGGATGTGAGGACGTGCTAGGAGGTATGGGAAAGATATGAGGATTTATTAGACATTAAGATGCATGTGAATCTGGTCTCACTGTCCTTCCCCCAGCTTCTCGGACCAACATAACCCTCCACCGACATTTAGTTCTCCGTTCTAGACCAGCTATTATCTTTTTTCCTCTCCAAATAAAGAAAAGTTCAGTGTCACCAACCACAGCTGAAGGCAGCAGGAGCAAGTGAGGCTCAGCACCACTTGTGTTCTCAGACAAAATAAATCATCTCTATACAAACTCTATGGAAAATACTCATTTTTAAAAGTAACAAGCTAAATAATGAGCAATCCCACCAGCTGCAGAGGACTGATACCAAATCCCATCTTCAGCAGTTCCTTAGAATCTGAAGTAATTGGGTTTTATTTTCTCCTGTAATTCCTGAAGTTTCTCTGCAGCCARAACTAGTCCTAAACTCAGTAAGTTCCTGCTCAGAAAGTTACTCTGTGGAGTCAGAAAACAAGGAGATTTGGTGCTGGCAGGAACTAGCTGAATAGTTCAGTGTTCTCGCGCGCCCGGCAGGAAAACAGCAGATAAACAAGCCTCTCTGCTAGCCCCCTGCTCCTAATTCATCTCACTGACAACAGCTTAGATCAGTATCAGCTGTAAGTGAGTTCTTGCTAATGGGGATTATTAAGAAGAATCAGCACCTTTAAAATGTGCTTCCCCATTGCCTCCAGTGAGCAGGGAATGGGCTGCAGAGGAGCCTGGTGCTTCATTGCCAGACAGTTATTCACTACAATACAGATTTAGTTGARGATCTAAATTTTGCTGCAGAAAGAGGGGAAGGGAGGTTTGTGCCAGCAGAAGAGGGGCCACGGACAAGACATTTGTGAGAGTTAATCGGTCGAGTGACCCGGGATGAGTAACTGCCTCTGTAATCATTTCAAATCCAGGCACCTGAGAGTATCTTCTGGTATGAAAGGCCCATTTAGTGGCAAATCCATCAGCTAAAAGCCTCTCTGAACCTCTGTTCCTCCTCTGCTTCCACACTAAAGGGAATGTCACTGTCCTTAACTAGTTTCATCAGCTTTTTCTCTGCCAAAATAACTTGCTTTACTAAAAAATAAACCAACTCCAACTCAGTCATTACAGAGGTCACGTCATACCGCTTCTTGCRCTTAAAGGGATAATACACCAACCCGGTACAATTTTTTCCCCCCCCTCTATAGGTGCTAAAAAGGCTGTTTAAGTATCTCTTCCCTGATTCCACCATGCCTCGTGCAGAAGTCCAAGGGAAACTCATTGGCAGCTGCAGGTCGTCCCTGCAGATTGCAGTGACAGGGAAAGCGGGACCTGCTCGGGCTCCTCCATCCTGCACATGCTTCTACTGCACAGACTGGAGCCTGGTTTAACACTCCACAGGACACACCAAGGCAAAAAAAMCTTTCCTGGACACCAGCTGACCAAAGCACCAAAGAAAAGCAAAAGCAGAGTGATTTTAAACCATTCCTACGTGCTGCACAGCTGATGCATCAGCTTCACCAAAACTGTAAAATATTTGTTATGTCATTGCTGCTTAAAATAGCATTTGCACAAAGCCAGGGCTAAAATACAGGACCACAAGCGAGGGGACACGGGTGGCTCTCCCAGACCTGGGGCAGGTAAAGGCATCTTACTAGCAAAGTAGATCAGTGAGGTAGGGCCTGACACCACCATGGACCGCAGGTGCCCCCATGGGAGCCACGCAAGTCATCTGCTTAGTTGGATGCTCTGGAAAAGTTAGTCACCCATAATAAAGGGTGCAGAATTGCTTGGTGGCCCGAGTAGCTTTGTTTCTCCAGGCTGGCCACACTCGCTGGCCTTGGAGAGTCACCCTGGATTAATGTTTGTGGAGATCTCTAGGCTGGCGGTGAAAAATGTATGGGTGATATTATTACCTATTGGGTTAGGTCTGTGTTAACAGGAAAAGGARAGCAAACTTCTAAAGTATTTGAGTCTATGGAATGCTTTAACTACTTATCACAAAGAAAGACCAGGTATTTTACAGTTTTGGCCCCTAAAACTGATTTGTTTAGCAATCAACTTCAATAGCCAAAAGCAACTACTCTTAAAAATATTTTCTAGGTCTTCCCTGTTTTGCAAGCGGTAGATAGGGTRTACTCTGCTGCCCCTCAAATACAGCAGAGTTGATTCCAGCAGCACAGGCACCTYCAAGCAGGACATATTGTCCTCTGTATGCTCCTGCATAAACTCTGACCAAGTCCCAGGAGCAAGTCCTAGAAACCGCCCCCAAATCCCAGCCRTCAGGCTGGGCCAGGCATTTTTGCACCACTTGCTATCTGTGAGAAAGAAAAGCTGCTTTCAGAGCAGCCTCTGCAGCCYRTGGAGCTGCAGCCCACAGACATGGRCAGTGCTRCCCAGCTGCCAGCAAGAGACACTGTTAAAAAACAGACCACAAAAGAGAAAAAGCCCTAAAGCCTCAGTTGGATCAGCAAGTTTCTTGCTCTTCGCAAGCAAAGCTTTCTCCCAGCAAAGCTTTTCCTAGGGACAAAGCGCACGAGGGCTACCGTGGAAGTGGATGGACACACTGACACCCGGCTGCCTTTTTGGCATCCTCCCATGCTGAAGCCCCAGCATCTTTCTGCTATTTATTCCTGGTTACGAGGGCTGAAAGTTTCTATACTTGCTCTGGGCTGTGGGGTATTTTTACTTCCAATCTGAGTGTGTTTTTATGCCTGGAAAGCAGTGCATCCCCTGGTTGTTAATGGGTATGGCGAGTCCCATCCTAGAGCCCTGTGCACATCCTGCGGCCAACAGCTCTCAAAGCAAGGCCAAAACAAACTGCTTCTCCTAGCCRGGGTTTCGAAAGCACAGTCACTGCTATTAAGAGAGACCCTACACCATACTGCTCATCCAGACCTCGTCCTTCGGCACCTGGAGTTAAATTCTCCTTTCAGGCACACACAGGCAGAGCCCCAAAGCGACTACATTTGTCTGTTTTGACATCAGGTTGGAGACCATCGCTGCTTAGTCCCGAGAATTCACATCCTAGTGACTCCTTTCATAAGGAMAGCATTAGAGCTGGAACCAAAATTTCCTGCCCAGCCCTCAGCACTAACAACGTATATCACATTTTGTCTCACATGCTCAAGAATTAGTCTCTGAGCAATGGGCTGCATGTAGTTACTGCTTTTCACAAAAGGCAGGAGGGCAAAAGACAATTCTCTCTAGTGCAACACACTGAAATGACAGGGATAATTGTAGTTTCCAAATATCCCGCTTGCTTTTCTTTCTTTCCCAGCCACATTTCAGCCCYTTTGCTCTCAATATTCCGGCACTGAAAACACGGCACCCTTGCTCTTTGATCAGCCAGCGCGAAGCCCTTTCATGTCTCGCTGTCTTCATTACCTTACGTTTTAATTGCCGGCCTTGCACGCTGTGGGCAGGTGGTCCAAGGTCGCAGCGGGAGATGACGGACGGCTCCTGGCAGCGCACGGCCACTTGTACAGGCTGGAATCGCCCCGGGAGGCCGCGATCCCTCCCGCGCCGCCACCGCATCCCATGGCCTCAAGCATCTCTTCCAGAGCCTCTTGGAGGATCCTCATGGGCAGCACTTCCTCACTTGGGCATTTTAAAACACCGTGCAGGTGCCTTTGAATTGAAATCACCATCCCTACAAGCTGCTGGGATCGCSCTTGGGTGAAGTGACATATCCAGAGACATTGGGATTCACTCAGAAGGTTRTGGGGAGTTAGGGTTGGATCCCCCCAGGGTTTGGTGCTAACCCAAAGCTTGGCATCAAACTCCAGCACCAAAGCTGAGTCCTGCTGAGTAAACATTTCTGAATGAAGACACAAAGTTTCAGATGCCACTTTCAGTCTACATTCCCAAGGGGATCGACAAGACTGCTCCGGACACACACAGAGGATCCTTTCCCAATCTGGGTTGACAGTTCTGTTGTTGAGACTAGCAGAATACAGCAACATCAGTCAGACACTGACCGTACCCGCYTGCTCTTGGCTTATACATAAGCCCATCGCTACCACAGTGCGAGTGAAGGTCTCTCCTCCTGCGCATTGGGGTTGCTGCTCTTCCTTTTGTGGTAGGAATTACTCAGGGCTTGCTGAAGGACAGTGGTATTAACTATCAGGTGCCATATTACCACTTTATGCACTTGAACAGGGAAGTTAAGAGGTCATGAGGAGCTGGATGCTCTACACCGTGTTACACAAGAAATCAGGCTAGTTCATTGCACTAGTCCCACTTGCCAAAAAAAAAAAAATTGATGGAGCAAATGGATTTCCAAATCAAAGTTTTGTCAACATAGATGTCAAGACACTTCTAAACTTGGTGCAATTCAGACCCAGACTTAAATTCAGCCTCGTGATCTCCACGTTGGTGACTCCCCTGCATCAAAGGATGCTCATCTGGTGTTTTTCAGGGGCCTGTTTCAATCAGGTCTCAGTGAATAATCAGAACAGAGCAGAGAGGTTACTTTGCTAGAGCTGGACACTTATTTGCTGCCGGTAGTAAAACATGCCCTTAAAACAAATGCAAAAACTGATGGTTTCAAGGACTCCTCTCCAGGAGAGTCACTAAGCCAGCCCTCCAAGATCCGTCCTGAAAGGCAGAGGGCTGGTGAACTGCACAGTGGAGGGAAATGCCTCCCRACTCCTCTTCCTCCCCAGGGCTCCCAGATGACCATTCCTTTCATTTGCCAGGCAGCTTCCCTGGCCCCACACAGCTGTTCCCCATGGCCACTCCACGGCCATGGAAGGGAAGACACTGCAGCTCATTAGCTGCCCTCGGCTCTTCTTCCTTTCCTTTTTCCCCCCTTCTGTGCAATAACATCCAGCAGAAACCTGGCAGATTTTGGGGGGTGCCCAGTCAAAGAGCACCACTCTCTGCAAAACACATTAGCCCAACGTGATCAAATCCAAGGTTTTCTTTGAGATCCTTCCCTTTGCTATCAGATCAACCAGGACAYCAGCATCCCTTAACTGGCCACTCAAAGAAAAACAGGAATGTTTAGAGGAGATTCAAAATTAGTTGAGGACACGTGAGCCACTGAACTTACTTTTATGTGGGTACTTATTTTAAAACAGAATCAATGCCACTTTCACTAAGGGATACCCTAATAAGCTGACGAGATTCTGTGGAAAACTGAGGGGGGGAAAAAAAGAATTTCTTTTCAGAAAGCACTGCCTAGATAGATGGAGGGGCACCGTTTATCTGTGCTTCTTACCACTGCACTTCTCGGTTAGCGTTTTTCAGGGAACTTAGAGCCAGGGAGATCTTGAAGTCAGGAAATACCATTTTAACTCTAGACTTGAYGTTCGTTTGAGGCAGGATTTTGAGCAAGTCACTTTGTGCCTGTGCTGAGCGGAGGTTTGGAGCAGAACGGGTCTTTTCGGCAGCTCCGCAGGCTCCAGTGCTCCTGCACATGAAGTGCATGGAGAAATGGAGAGCACTGGGACGAGCAGGGAAGCTTCTCCCAAGGGAGGAGCCACCATCTCATATGGAAAACGCTTCCCAAAGACCAGAGCTAAAGATAGGATGAGCGCAACCGGGAGCTTTTTAAAGCAGCCGAGCCGGTCTTATCAGCACGGCCCTGGCGAAGAGCGGAGCTTTCCCTGAATACGGCGTTTTAGGGAGCCCGTCCTTCCYGTGGCAGCCCCCTCTGCTATTGCCTGGTGTAAAACACCCGCACAGAGAYGCATGGGGCTTTAGAGCAGCCCAGTGACCCTTTCCCTGAGCCATTGTCCCTGTGGTCCCCTTGGCAGGTGCTGCTTTTATGGTTTTGACTCTTGACCCTGGGCAGGACAGCAGGTCTACCCGCCTGCCATCCCACTCCCCTCCGACCTCTTTCCTTCCAACCTAGGAGATGCTTTAGGCAAAGGGCAGTGCAGTGATAGATTTGTCAAGACCAAGGGTCAAGTTTATGTTGATCTACAGGTGTCAGGAGTATATTCATCCCAGGATTAARGTCCCTTGAAGGTCACCATAAATCCTCAAGGGGATGAAAATACCAAATAACTTACTTGCAGATGTTCCAGGGGGAGCCAGATAAGGTAAARCAATCACTGCAGTAAGTGCTAATAGGCATGGCCAGAGCAGCAAGCAATGCCATAATGCTTTTGCTCCCAAGGTATAAAAAGGTGAAAACCTCAAGTATTCAGGCCCCTGTCAAGGKAAAATAAGGACATTTGTTCCAGCTTAACCTGGCATACAACTACTGCGCTCACAGGACAGAAGACAGTCCAGTATAAACACTTGGTCCTTTTTGGTCTGCACTTTCCAGGCCTTTCCTTAACAGCTGCGGATTACGCCTGATGCAAAAACCCTTTYGCAGAGATAACCACTTCACAGATGGAAAAAACATTACAAGCAGCAATGGAGATACAGGAAAACAACTGTCCTATTTTTTTTCCAGACTCTCAGCTAATGCCAACACCAGCATTTTCCAACAGGTTGCACGACAGCGAGTGCAAATCACCACCCTGAAGCCAGGGGCCACGCAGACTTTCCAGGGTTTCCGTAACCCAAGTGTTTCGGCTGGGCAGTCACCGCAGAGCGAGATGCTCCAGCCCTTTATCGCGTCTCCGCTGCCCGCGGCGGTCGGGGCGAGTTCTAATTTTAAAAAGCAGTGATATGTTGTGCCGCACGCCAGCACGCAGCAGCGCTGCCGCGTCGAGCACGGTGCGAGGAGCTACCTCACCAGCTTGCCGATGGCTTGCCAAGTTTGTCTTTAATTTCATGGGTAGTAATCGAGAGTATTTCCATGATGGAGCTAAAATAATTTTAATAAAACCTAACATAATAATCAAGAACAATTGCAGCCCAGTTCCGCTCTCTCAGAAGGAAACCACTTAGAGTAAGTTCAAACAGTACATTTTCCTTTGGAATATCCCACAATGAAAATCAGAAATGGAACAGATCTCTTAGGAATTAATAAAACTGATCGATATGGAACCAACTCACATTTTAACCTAAAGACTCTCAAGTCTTAGGTTAAGACAAGAAAGCAACATATTGGGCTCTGTTTATARCATCTATATTCTGGCAAATAGAGCCCTGTTTATGAGAAGGAAAATACTTATTATAGGAACACTGTGCAGTAAGTATGAGWGCAGGACACCTTAGCTATATTAGACAGCTACCACTATTGAAGCACCAAGCTTAGTCACCTCAGGAAGGTTTGCAGCACATGGTGGTCGCCAACACGCAGCTGCACCCAGCACTGGAGGAAGGTTTACGCCTACCCTTGCTAGCATTTCTCCATCGTATTTAAGCCAAGCACCCCAGAATTCACCTTTTCTTTGTCCCAGCGAGCACTAGCTGGTCCAGTGAGTGCTGAAATGGTGTGAGGATTGGAGGAAGTTTATTTCACAGTGCTACCTAGTGGTGCCCGGGATAATCCATCAGGGAGTGAAAGCGCCGTCTCAGTACAGAATCACATGGGGAATGATGCACAAGTAGGAGTCAGTCCCAAACCACCACAGCTGCCAGGGAAGAGCAGCAATTGTGTGTTTAGGTGAAAAGCAAAAAGGAACAAAGAGAATAACACGACTTGCAAGCTGATCCCTGCCACGTCTGACGGGATATTCACACATGCACTGCAGCTACCCCCGTTCACAGCCCCACYGCTGCACGAGCTGCAAGACTGATCGTTCCTTCACTAGACAACCCGTGGAGAGGAGCACAGCAAAGCTCAGTCCAGGGTATCCAAGACCCGTCAGCAAGTGCCCTCCCCTTCCTATCCTTGCGCATCATCAGGGTGCTAATGCCAGCAGCCAGGTTTTCATATAGGCCCCCAGGTTTCCTGCCAGCTCGGGGGCACTCAATGCCCCGAGCCACAGAGCCTGCCTGTTTTGCAGAAGTTTTCCAGCCCCATCCTCAAGTTCCCAACGCTGCACGGGAGCCCAGCACCCACCGCTGCTGCCTCCACACCACCTTCCTCATCCCTCCATCCGCCACCAAGAGCGGAGCCAGGTGTGGGGCTGCCAGGCTGCAAAGCAGCCAAACGCTGTTAAAAACCGTCTGGGCAGGCGGGGAGCGGAGCCTGGCAGGGCGCAACAGCAGATCCATAACCTTGAGCCTGAAACGGCCGCCCAACGCAGCCGTTTTCCCATATTTAGACAGGGGAGAAGGGCGCTCGCCTCCCTGGGCACTGCCGTCGCCAGATGAAAGGAGCCATGTAAGTACTAAGTAGTATTAAGTCACACGTGTAATATATATTTATGAGAATAATACGGTCAAACAATACCTAACAGTTTTTTCCAATAGCRACATTTGTATAATGCCATTGACACTCAACTGCTGATAAGTCGGACACACTTGAGGAATTTTAATAAGCCTTTGAAAAGGTTTAACTGATGTGAATTAAGCCTCGAGATAATTTAGACACAAGGCCATCATTCTTCAGTTAAAAATAATTGATCCCGAATTTAAACGCCACATCTTCGGCCCTGCTACACAAACRCAAAGAAAATGTCATTTGTCACCAGCAGCATCTGGGGCTGATGGACGTGTTCATGGCACAAGCTGCGGCTAATCCAAGCTGTGTACGGGCCGTACAGGGTGCAAGCAGCTCCGCTTCCTCCAGGGACTTCCCCTCAGCCCCCATCAGGTTTACAGACCAAGAACCTCACAGGACAAGGATTCAGATACTYCATTTAATGATATTTTCAGTTATTATTGCTTCAGCACTCAATCCAATACCCTGCGTTTTGTGGGGGTGGCTTTAGGCCGGTGTGGAAAGGACTCGCATGTATTTTTGTAGATTAGAGCCAAATAGTATCATTCCACTCACCTATGTAGAATCAAAGCCTTTATCTAGAGTTTACTAATGAATACAGAATTTCTATTTTTGCTTTTGGAAAGCAATGTCATCCATGCAGTGCTTTTTATTTCAAGCATTATGTTTTTAATCAACTATTTCTCCCCTAAACCARGGTAAATTTTGTAGAATCCCCTAACAGAGGTGTAATTTAACATCTTTTTGTCACAGTGATAAAATCAGATGCTTTTCTGAAAAACCCTCAACATCTCTCCTCTGTCTTTATAGACTTGCAGCAGAGCAAGTATCATCCCAGCAGCTGTGAAGCTGCTCACACCAAAGTCTATCCAAAATCAGGAGCTAAACTCTGCTGTCACCAAAGATATTGACGTGCAGACCAAATTACTTTAAACAAATCAAAGAATAAAAGAAACAATTTTTTTTTGACAGTTTTGAAGGAGCAGCCACTTTGTTGGCACGAACCATTCACTCGGGGAAAGCCGGCATCGCCTGCCATTGCTGCAGCATCAGCACCTCGGTGCCACGGGCAGAGCTGTCTCCCTTCAGCAGAGGCACCGCTTGCTTTGGAGCARGGTGGCACCTACAAGAAGCCAACAATCCAGGCAGAAAACCTTCACCAAAAATCTCATGGGGACGGTGAGAGCAGCCCCGAGAGGCGTCAGGGTGGAAAGCGCCCCCGTACGTGATCCTGAACCATCGCGCTGTTGAAAAGGAGAAAGCAAAAAGCTTTCATGTTGTTCTATATATACGCACGTCTATCTATAGGGCCGGGTGTGCGCTGATCCCCAGGGAGACGTTCTCCCTGCCTGCCCTTGGGGCGCTTATCGCGGCGGCAGCGGGACACATGCGGCTTTATCGCCCGGGCGGGCTCAGCGCAGCCGAGTGGCATTTTCCTTTCATGCCGAAAGCGACACCGAGCGCGGGACCGAGCGCCCCGGGCCCCGCGGCGCTGCCCGCGACCCCGGCCGGCCGCCTCCGGAGCGGCAGATAAGTCGGATGCGCCGGGCGGCTCTGATGCGGCAGCAGAAGACAAAGGTCGGGTGCGATACRATCTGCTCGGGCTCACGTTGCGGGGGTAAAAATAAAAGGAAGTCCAGGGGGAAGGAGGGGACYGTGGCGGTCCAAGTCACGCAGAAAHGTCCCCTGGCCCCAGAGATGGATCTGCCGGGTCTGCTTTCCCCAGTCCCTCAAATCTGCGTTAGCGATTTGCTCATCTGCAGAAGCCAAACGATTCTCACCGTGCCCCAGGGTCCTGACACGACTCCCAGGACGGACGGACACGCAGCGACTACAGCAGGATGCACGGGGACAACGCGCYGCTGCACGGGCACCGCGAGCACAGGCACAGCCGGCTGCACCACTGCAGCTCATGAGGAGCAAGTAGGGAGCAGAGGTACCCACTGCCCCAGAAACGAAACCAGAAATGTCCATACTAATACATCTTCATGGAGAAGGAAGAAATACCAGTAGGTAAAGAGCGTATAAGCAAGTCCCTSGATCCATTTCCCTCTTTTCCCCTCTTATTCCGACTTCAGACACGTTGCATCACTGCTGTATTCAGCAGAGATCTTGCTATAAAGCACATGAAAGGCCAGCACCCAAACCTCACCAAGTCCATAAAGATTCCCAGCCCCTTCCTCAGACTTCCTTTACACAGGAGCCCATCAAGCCYACAGGGTACCCACACAGGATCAGGGCTCTTCTCAGCCGAGTCCCACCTGTGGGGCTCGGCCCCAAACCTTCCAGAGGCCGGAGTTACTGCAAGAGCCAGGACTGCAGCTTGGGGGGCTGTCACCTTGCTGCACAGAGCAGCCCAGCCCCGCTTCCTTCTGCTACGTATGACTTACCAGCTAATAACAAAACCTGGTTTATTCAGTGCGACAGTCTTGGCCCAACTAAGCAAACACCCCGCTGCTGGGACACCACCCGCATCAAGCCCTTACACRAAACGGCTTCATGCAGCTGTTAAGTGACACAGAGCCCYGGATGTATTTAYATGGCTGAACCCCCCCACCGCCACRGCATAACATGAAGGAGGGAGCAGAAGGAGCAATATCCAGTTCGGGAAGTCCTGGTTGCAATTTGTTTTGCACAKTTGTACTTTCAATGCCATTTCTCCTCTTCCAAGTTTTCAGCAACGCAGTACACAGGAAAGCAATATAAGTCAAGCTCCATCACCAGACACTGTTTTAGGCTCTACTAGCCCGCTTATATGTTTATAGATCAGCAATGTATGCCACAGCCATCAAATCTTAAAAACAAACAAACAAAAAAAAAAACCCCACACACCTCAAAACCTCAGAATTCCCTCAAAATCCTCACATTTTCAGCAATCAAAAGGCATTTTTCTGTAAAAAATGGATGTTAAAATTTTCGTGCTTGAGAAATGCAATATTTCCACACCTGCCAACACTATAGCAGAGCCCAGATAACTACAGCTCAAACAAAACACCTCTCTTCTGCCCAATTAGTGCTCAACATTAAAACCGTTACGTTTTCCCCCCCAGGTTTACGTTAACCACAAGCACCACGAGGTGGCCCCGCGTGGGAGCTCAGGGACCCTCGGCAGCCGCTGCCCGGCCCTGGAGGCCCCTCCGCAGCCCCTTCCCTTTCACASGAGGGCTCCCCACGCGCCTCCTGCTCCCACCTTGGGGCCCGAGCCCGTCTCCTTCCCTCTGGCAGCGCTCGTTACCCTCACCAGGGCAGACCCAGAGGGTGCAGGGCCTTGGACAGCCATTCCGACCCATCTCTGAGGAGCCGGGTTCTGCTCTGCGCCTCACCAAACCCAGGGGTACCGTGGGCTGCCGAGATCGACTGCCCTGCACGGCTCAAACGCCACCTCCACCCTCAGAGAGGGTCACCCCAACTGCCCRGTCAGCACAAGCAGCAGCAACATCCCAAAAGGCAGAGAACACAGCAAACACCCCCAAAACCAGACATGAAGAAACAGATACAACCTCCTCTGCACCAAACTGCTCCATTTTAGGAAAAAWTAAACACAAGCACCTACCTTAGAGCCAGGAGCTGCAGAGACAAGGGCACAGTCAGACTACCTCCTCCACCTTCCCCAGGTGCAGCACATTTCCAATCAGAACCGCACCAAATCCCCTGCTTTTCTCCCCAAAAGCAAACAGCTGGTGCCACCCCTTCTCTGCTGATTTGTGCTGGAGCCTGGGGGTGAATTCACAGCACCTGTGGTGGGACCTGCTGGGGCAATGGGAAGGTTCTTCTCAGCCTTTTGCTTCCTTGTTTTTTTAATTATTTCTGCTGCCTCTCAGGACTCTAAGTTTAAAATCAGCTTATGCAGAGGCTATGGTCACAGAAGACTTGAGGAGGGTTTTTTTTTTGTTTTGTTTTGTTTTTTAATTAAGTCCTGACATGACAGAAAATTTGGTCCTTGAAGGTCCTTGACGGTCCTTGACAGCTGCTTTTTGTTCTTGGAGTTTCCAGCCGGTCAAGGTCTGAAAGCTAAAATTTCAGTAACAAGATGAGAACAGTGCAGAAAAGAAGACCTGCAGCACAGGGCGGTTTTTTCCTTTTCCTTTTCTTCCTCTCAATTGCTACATTGTAATCCCCATACAAAAAGACCATTTCTTTAAAGCGAAATTCACTGCAATTCTGAAATTCTCACCCTGGCGAGAAGGCTCTTTTTCAGGGGTTGTCTGTATTCTGAAAGGAACAGGTAGCAGAGGGAGCGCATGGGGAAGTGCCTGGGGAGGTTGGGCTGCATCCCTGCTTACGGCATCGCCTCTCACCTGCCTCGTGCTCCAGCATCTCGGAGGGACCTAGTTTTAAACTGCATCCTCAYGAGGGAGGAAATATAAACCGCTAGTGTTTGACCACCTGCAGGTTCTGCATTTTGAAAAGACAGGCCAGTTTTCATCAAAACTAGCCAATTAATTAAAACAAGGCTGCTATGGCTGGCCCAGGAACAGGAATCTGCAGCAGGAATTGTTACTGACTGCTCTGATGTTGCAGCACTGCATTGCTGTTTGGGAAATCTACTGCACAGCAACTTATTTGAGATATGTTCATATGCTAAAAAATCTTGATGTTGTAAGTATTGTTTGCATTTAAATCCTTCCCAGACCTGGGCAGAGCAAGCCACACATCTGCTTGCTGCCCTAGAGGTTTTACAGACCTGTGTGTTCTGGCTGGGCAACCACAGCAATCATGCAGGGCATTTCCAAGGCATTCCTTGGGAAACAGGGCACAGGGGAGACAGCYTCTATGTAGACTCTTTGGGGAGCCCAACACTGAATCAGCACAGCCCTCGCTCGCAGGACACAACTCCTGCCTTTGTAGTAGCCTGCTCGTGGCAAAACTGCTCCTGAAGAGAGTATCGTGGAGCAAGGTTTCTGCTAACGTGTCAACTGTCCGGAGTATCTCTTCTTATGGAGAAAAATTCCTCTAACATTCAACAATGGAACAGACACATTCTTGATTTATTTCAATCTCCATGTAATTCAACATGCAAGTGGTTGCTGAGGAAGGATGCACTCAGATGCCTCAAATAAATGATACAGAAAAAGCCACTTGCATTCTCTCTAATCTTGAGACTTCCTCTGTTCTCTCTAATCTGGACTTCCAGAGAAAGAAAGAGCTCGTGACAGGTTTGCACTGCTGCCCTCTGCGGGACAGAAGGGCCRTGCTGGAAGCTTTCCTTGTCCCTTTGTGCTATGCCGGGCCAATGCTCTTCGGACAAAGGGCTCAATTTTTGGAGCTAGATGAAGAATTCCAGCTTTATTGTTTAGGGGCACAGTCACCTATATAGCTGGCAGAATGCTAAATGGTGCCTGTCGACAAGATGGTACCAGTGGGAACCTAAACACAGACAACTTGCCCACCAATTCCCCATTAATTTAAACATTGTTGTTTACTTGATGATGTATTTCTTTGGATCTGTTCAAGAATGCCTTGAATAAATTCTCATTATTATTTAAGAATATTTCTAATTCTTCCAGAATTAGAATATTTCTAATTCTTCCAGAATTCTTATTTCTATTTCTTCCAGAATTTCATCAACAGAACCAGTCAACTTGGATGTCAACCAAATTCCTTCCTAGGAGGCAACACCAGCTTTGTCCATCTCTGATACATGCAAGGTGCTACATGAGGGTGGCATGTTACTATTCACGATATTAAAGCAAMACAGGCACTCATCACTTCAGTACAAAAGGCAGCCAAAACAATCACTACAGAAGATTCTACTAACTGCAAGAGCATCTGTATAAATGAGATTTTTTTTCAAGCATGCAACGTGTCAGCATTCTGCAAATACAAAGTGCTAAGTGGAACCTAGCACTTTCTTTTCTTTTTTTTTTAAAAAAAAAAAGCACCCAAAAGATGAACGATTTTAAGAGATCAATAGTGCAATTTTCATATACTGCATGAATTAATAGTGGCAATTAAATGGATGAGGTGTCCATTTTTTTCTTTGGTCAGAGCCCTCGAAGGCCAGGCGTGAGCAGAGCCAGGCTATGTGTATGCTACGATCTCAGAAAAAAACATTTCATAAGCACCTGCTGCTTCAAGTGTTAAACAGACATTACAGAAGTCATTCAGGCTCTGTCAGCCCCCTTGTACTTTTTCTAAAACAAAACTGAGTTTATGTTGATACAATAAATAGTTTATTAGTGGAATGCACACGAGTTTGTCTTCCATCCTTCATTTAGTTCTCAGCATCTTCCAGTTACATACAGATGTCTATGCAACTTCCAGCCCAAGCCAAAGGCCAAAGTGCACTTCATGGCAAAACRGAAGGAAGGGAAAAGCTTAAGACTCCGAGGCACCTCCGAGCGCCTAGTTCATCAGCTGTGTATCCAGTTGCCCAAGGCTGCAGCAGACAGGTGCTTCTTCTTTCCACATTTAACTGCTCCTCTCTGATTTGTGCTCATTAAAGTTCTTCAGAGGCAGGTCTCCTACTCCATTCAGTCAGTATAAAGTCATGCTGGCTCTAATGTTCTTTCAGCTATTGCCATGTCCCTTCTGCGGCAAGCCTTACCATTATTACACCATCCCTGATATTTCATAATAGTTCAGTAAGAGCGCTGGACTTTTACAAAAATGGAAAGAGTCTTTTCTTCAAAATATAGAGCACGGTGGCCAGGAATAAGGCGAGGGCGAGAAAGATGAGAAGCTTGTCTGTCAGTTCCCTGCGGTTGTACTTCGTTATTAGCTTTCTTCCCAACTGAATTGTCCCAGACATGGACTTAAATTCTTCATTTGCTTCCAGGATGGTTCGTGAAGAATTGGCTGAAATGAGGGGGAAAATAATACTTCAAAAATACCTGACAAATGAAACAAGCACACAATATTTGTTGATGCAGATAGTGCCCGTGAAATCCTAGTGAGTCAGGCTAACTTATGAATAACACAAATTTAGACCAAGCTCTTGCAGAATCTCACTAGTCCTGATGTGCCACAAAAGAAAATGTAAAGCAAATTAAAAGCACTGAATGGATTAAAGTTCCCACGTCCTGTTACCAAATTGTGGTTTTTTTTGGCTTGTTTGATCAAATCTAGTTCACATCTTTTATGAAGACAGGAGCTCTGTGGAARCTAAGTGAAGAAATAACAGAGCTAGAACCACTAATGTAAGAGATCAGCCTGGTTTCAGCAGCAGCAAGGCAGGTCAGTGAACTGAAACRATCACCTCAAGCCAGAACTCTAAATTAGTGTGACCTGAGGGCTTTACAGAGCATGAAAAGGCAGCAARGAGTAGTATGAGTCCCTTAACTGTCATGTTCAAGATTTTTTTTTTTCTTACTGTTAACATTTTTGACAAGTACAACTTACAGTTCTTTTGATTCTTCCAAGTGAACAAGATGAAATCAACTAGTGGAAAAACATATTAACTGGTGTCGACTAAAGAGAGAATTTGAGAATATGCCAAAAAGCAGCATGGATCTCTGCCAATTTTGTTTTCTAAAAAATAAAACCAGCAATCCTGCCTTCCCTCTYCCAAACTACTAAATGACAAAAAACAACACTCCAGGAATACCCTTTGTCTTGCATTACAGAAAGTATATCCTGAACGGGAGTGAATGCAGGCAAATCACCCTCTATTGAACCAAATGACTAAAAAAARGTCAAATTCCAAGTTGTCTAGTTCATAAAGACAAATATAGTAGAAATACTTAGGTAAAGTTTTCGCCAACCATGACATCCCATCTTAAAGAGAGATTTTGAATATTTAAATATTCTCCAAAATAGAAAACCTTTTTCTTTCCATTGTTAAAGTAGAGCTTTGCTGCTTCACAGCTGTATGCATTCACTGCATCCTGAGAGAAGACTCACTCTAAAAAAGGACAATTCGGAAAACTACTGACTTAGAAGCCACAGCTGGCTTCGGTAAATGATTTGGATAAATTCCAAGTGCTGTTTAGTCAGAAACTCGGTGACAAAGTGACTGCCAAACTGTCATTTTTAATGAGAGAAGAAACATGCTACTTCTCCATGAACAAACTGTGCCCAGCTGCCATCCTCAGATGGGTGCGGGGGAGGAGTGTAGGAAAAAAAAAAAAAGCTTTATTTATACTTTAAACTATTTTCTCTTCTACCCACAAGCACAGCTAGTAAGRGGCCCAAGCAACATGGATCTAACTTCTAAATGGTTCATAACTCACCAATTTCAACAGGTCCTTTGATTTACTGTTGTAGGAGTCTAAGCTAAAGCTGGGTTGCCAGTCCCTGATGCTCTGCTGTCAGAGCAAGCAACTTTAGGTTCAAGTCACTTGATCCCCACATCTTAGTCATCCCAGCTGCAGACTCTGCAGACTGGGTCAAGACAGTCTTCCACGCATACTCAGTTTCCTCCATGTGCAGGCTTCTACTCTGGTTTTTATTGTCTCTTTCTACTGCCACATGCCTGCCAGGACAAGAGCACAGAGMAAACACACTCTGCACACTGCAGAAGATCACTCTGCTTTTACGTGGAACTAAAACCAGGGCTGTTCTTCCCGTCCCCTCCTGTTTACTTCRGGGCTGAGAAAACATCATGAAATAGAAAGACAGACCAGTAAACACTTTCAGGTCATGTGCCATTATTATTTGCATTTCTAGCCAAGTTAGAGGAGTTCTGCTGGACACTTCTTTAACTATCATCCTATTAAGTTTAGAATTAGCAACACAACTGTCTACTGTGCTCCACACCTTGACAGTGTGCCTCTGCCCATCCTAAAAGAACTACTGCGAGACAATTCCATAATTCAATCCATAACCAAACATCCAAATTACACTCGTACCTAGGGTCTGCACAGTCTCCTCGCTCTGTTGGACTTGCTGGGACATCATCCTACTAATGCCCATCAGACTCTCCGTGATGTTGCTTGCACTCTCTGCCAGACTCTCCTTTGTAGTCTTTCTGAAAGGGGAAGGGAAAAATCTGTCCAAATATAATCAGATAAYTTCAAAATAACACATTTTTTCCCTTTAGAACTAGTGAATACCACGTCTACCATTTCAATCTGCTATCAAGTTATAAAGGGGAGAGGTTTCATACCTTTGTCTTAGGGTGTCTCTTCCCTGCAGCAGCTGATCCTTCTCCGAGTTGTCAATAGCAATTTTGCACGCTAAATTTGCCTTTCTCCAAGCTGCCTGGTTGCTGAAATCACAAGAGYATGATGTGGTTCATAACACACAGTAACACACTGCAAGCTAGAACAAGAGGCACTTTGCAGAGGCACTACCATAGCGGAACACTCTGCAAACATACATGAACTATATGTTATACCACCGAATAATCAGAGTTTCCTTTGGTCACTTCTCCTGCATCTATCTTTCATGGGGCAAGGGAACGATGGACACTCTGTGAGTTGTCAACAAATGGGGTCTCAGGCCACTGCCTAGATGCCTGCACTGCTTCAAGGAGATCCAACCCAACAGACCACAAGTAGGGTCACGAGCAGAGCGAAGGAARGAGAACGAAGTCCCACCCTTTCTGTCACTGATCCGCTCCCATGATCCTGGCCAAAATGGCTCTGTGGCAGCAACCACGTTTGCAAAACAGGCCCCAAAAGATGCTGCGCAAGAGTCGGGTACCTCTAGATTTACCTCCCTGCTGAGAGGGGCCCCGCAGGCAGCACCCGCTGCCCGACGCACCTGAGCATTTGCTTTTTATGGTTTTCCACCTCCTGCAGCAAGGCTTGCTTCTCCGATTCTTTATCTTGCTCCTTTGCCATCTGCTCGAGCTCCTTGGAGGGAAAGCAGAAACACGGAAACCAGATCAACCGCTGTCACCACCCGCGAGTCACCCCTGTCCCCTCACGGATGCGGGACGGAGCCAACACCAACATTAGGACCGCCACGTCCCTGCCCGCAACCGGGGCTCCCTCAACCCCTGCGGCTCTTCCCGACGGGTCACAAGCGCCCCGCAAGGAGCTCGCGGTGCCTCGGGGACGGCTGAGGGGCGGCGGGGAGCCRGGAAGGGCCGCGGGAGCCTCACCTGGAGGCGGCCGCGGAGCTGCCGGAACTTCTCCTTCACGGCCGCGTTGAGCTCCGTGAGGGCGCTCAGCGGCCCCGGGCAGTCGCGGATGTCCTGCAAGGCAACGGCACCGGTGAGCGGGGCCCGGCGGAGAGCGCGGGGCGGCGGGGGGCGCCGCGTTACCTGCACGGCYGCCTTGATCTCCAGGTCGAACCTGACGATCTCCTGGTTGCAGACCCGCAGYGGCACCGACGCGGCCGCCGCCATCTTGGGAGCAGAGGCCGCGCCGCCGTCGCAGCCGCTCGGGCGCCGCCTGCTGGGCCGGCGGGACCGGGCCAGGCYGGGCCACGGTGGCGGCACCGAGGAGCCGTGTCCGCCCGGCGCCTTCGGCCTCGCGCAAGGGCCAGGTGGCAGATCCAGCCCCACATGGGGATTAGGGGAGTAACCCCGCAAGGGCAAGATGGCGCCGGGAGCTAAATGGCTAAAGTGTGGTGCCCAGACCTCTCACCACTGTGGTGCTGTGGAGCATTTTTATTTCCCCTTCTTGGCGTTAGTGATTAATGTATTAGATTGCTAACACCACTTCATAAATTATTCCTGTCATGCTCCCTTTCAAGGAAAACATAGGCCACGTGTGGGTCTTGGTGTCTGCAAACACCCTCCATTTTGCCCCGTGTTCCGCTGCTCCTGCGCTAGGCCGACGCTGGGTGCCGGGGCAGGAGACCGCGTCGGCCGCCGCTTCTAGAAGCCTCTGAAGGGACCCGGTGGGTTTCAGGCCAGGCTCCAACGCTCACCCCGCGGCCGCGCGCGTTGCGGGGAGGAAAGCTGTGCCCAGGCCCACGTGCGCGATGCCCTTTCCCGCAGGGCCCTGCAGGTAGGAGAGCCCCCGGCTGCGCAAGACCACGCGTACAAGCACCGAGACGGTCCGTGTTTCCTCCACGATTTTTATTTTAAATTACAAAGGATGTTGCATACATTGATGAAGTTGTATCTGAATAGAAGTGCTAGGGATCGAGGGTGACAGAGTAAACAAAGTCAATAGTTAAATTGTGCCTCTTTTCAGAAAAAAAAAAAAAAAAAAGAAAAACCGCACGACTATTAACCAACATTAAACATTGCAACTCTTTAACAAATCATGCTTTTAACAAGGTAAATTTATTTTCTAACAGAGACAAGACTTCCGGTAAGTTTCGCTGAGCTCCAGTTGGAAGGTGATGACAGAGTATCAAGGACAGCATCACAGTGGTGACTCCGGGCGGAGGCAGGGCAGGGTGCAACAACGCCTGGTTCAGAACGCCTCCTTCCTCCCTTGCCTTCCGGCCACCCAYGTCTGCGTGTGCCATCAGCCTTAGAGTGCACTCACCCACAAAACTGAGCAACCAGAAATTTTACKTAGGTGAAATATTCCAGGGCAGGTGATTCAGACTAGATCTTGGATTTTTCACCAGAAGATTGTGTCGGGCTGCTTTTGTTAGTCCCAAATCCAATTCCAAAGTTTCTCTTACAGAAGCCAGTTTACTTATCTAAATTTGGGTTAATTCAGGCACCTAAGTATCAAATATTCTCAAATGAAGAAAAAATAACACTRATGTTATCTAAAGATTTTACTTTTTTCTATCATTATTTAAATAAAAAGTRTCTTAAAGTAGCTCTTGCTTCACTTTTAAGCTGTACTGCTCGTTAGAAAAACAATCAAAGCGTAGTCAGGATTTGCTCTTGTGGAAGTTTGTGAATGTCTAAAAGGCTGAGAGTATTAATTCAGTGCACACGCACCTTCTTACCATGCTAGAAGCATTGGGGGGGAAAATACAGCATATTGTGCAATGTAAATSAGAGAAAAACAGACATTTTTTGTATGCTGTGAAGAAGATAAAACCTAGAATGCCACTTTATATTCACGACATTTATATTAGCCCCAATTTATATTAGGAGATATTCAAAAGTGGTGTTTTCTCAACCTACTAATGCCCTTAGCACAGTTACAAGGAGAAGCAGTCACTCGGACCGTAACTGTTTGAAATGTACTTCACACGATCCCTGGGGGGAACAGAATAAACCTCAGCTCTGGGCAAGGCTGTGGCAAGAAGCCCAGASCACATATAGCAGCACATTGAACTGGGTGATTCCAACTGAAGCCTCCAACTTAAAAATGAAGGAAAATCATGATTAGATGCAKTCTCACAATTCAGGTCTCAAGGCCAAATACAGATCCTAACATTCACGTCCCATAATTGAGTTTTGCCTCAACAGAATTTCAGGAAGACTGGCAAGCACGTTTGAGGAATAGATTTGCATTTGCTATTTCTGCTGAAGGCAACTTGTATACAACCCTTTGAAATTCTCCTGATAAAGCCTTTTGCAGCTTTAAAAAAAATAGCTACGTCTAAGTGATTTATGGAAAAGAAAAGCACATCCATTCTTTACATTTTGTGAATAAGCTGTTTTATTAATGAAGGCAAGTACTGGATAATTGTTTTAGGGGAGGCATCTTGTTTTTCAAACAAAATCCAGATTGACATCACTGTATTTCAGAAGCACCTGCTTCCTTTTAAGTTAGTTAAAAGACCCTTCATTCATTCTACATTTTTTTTTAAACCTTTTCCTGGCCCACTTTTCTCAGTATGAAAAAAATCTGCTTTATGTAAAAATTGGGAAATGAACACATCAGAACCTGACTCTCACATCAGCTTTACAGTAATGCAGCTTCATTAAATCACAATGATTTAAACAGTAAGAAAATCCACCCCACTCACACACAGAGCTTTAGTTACAACTAACTCGCTTTCATCCAGAAAAGTACTCAACAAGTATCAGCAAACRTCTTCACTAAATCACGGAAGTGAAAGTGTTAGCAAAAGGGGTTTAGGGCTYAAAAACACCCTCCATGAGCACCCCTAGGTTTTGCAAGGCCATTCAAAAACTGGTCTTCCATATAAATACAAAATAACTACTGTTGAGAGGAACTGAAATCAAATCCACCCCAACTCTCTTCAGGATGCTTTTATCAGCTCTGATTTGCTTTCAGAGGGGTTAGGGTCCGAGAGTTCAAGGGGAATGAGAAACATTTAGGTCTAGATGTACAAGTAAGGCACAATATAAAGCCACATCATAATCCATCATGAAGGAAAGGGGAAAGGACAAGAATCATACATGGTACAGTAGAACAAGCAGTCCATCCATTGGAAAAGTGTGGCACCTAAACTCAGACTGACGAGATCTCGACAAGAGCGGTTAGGACAGCATGCTTTTAATATGGAAACAAACTCTAGAGAATCCAGTGTATCAGATAAAGGAAGAGCTTTTGTTTGTATTAAATCAAAAACGTGTACTTGTTTTTGGATATARGATTAAAAGTGAATAATCACAATGCCTACACTCAAAAACAAACAAAAAAATCCAGGACTTCATTAAGATCCACAGACCATGTATGAACACGGAGAATCTTTAGAAAATAGTCTTCTCTAAAGATCAGCCAAAAATGCATGCCACAATTGCCAAAAAACAGAACATGTACATTTGCTGTTTTTATACCCTTATAAGATTTTTGTTTGTGATAAGTATACACTAAATGTATATATTTTAATGACACTAGAGGAAGCAGATTGTTACTGGCATTAAAGTACAACCATTTCTAGACGGTTTAAATGCCACAGAGTCCCCTGGTTAAAATGTAAAGCTGCACAGCTTGCCTATGTCACCTTTATGATAAAGTTAAACCAGCAAAAGGTCTTCTCTTTACTCTACATTTTACTGCCAGGTTTTATTTATATCAAGTATCGCTGCAGCATTCTGACCAGCCCAGAGTTAGCAGCAAGTGGCAGGAATCATATAAAACGCAGTTTCTTTTTTTTTTCTTTTTAACAAAGTGCTTTTCTAAGATATACATACATATAAATAGGTACAAAATAAAGTGTCAACATTAAAAAGCTCAACTATTTCAAAGCTTTAACTTAAAATAATACATAGAAAACACTGAAATGCAAGGTATGGAATTCACTAAAGGTTCAAAGTCTACCTTGAAATGCTAGACCAAAATCATATTCTGGTTTTCAGACAAAAATAAAAAGCTATAAAGTTATATTTGCTCAGTATTCCTGAGCAGTAAAAAGGGGACTTTTTAATATCTTGTCAGTTTAATTTGTCACAAAAGGTTTACCTGATTGCAAAACTGTTTTCGTAACATTTAGAAAAGCCGCCTTGTCTGCCCGGTTTTTGAGGAGAACATAAGGAGCTCTCTCATCTGAGCAGGGTGCTAACACCATTCGTAAGACAGGAGCACCAGGGCTCAAATCTCAGTACAGACAGGGCTGAGCTTCCCAAGAGACATTCCTTGTCGAGGTTTACGGGCTGTACGCTTTTCTGGAATAACTGCAGCAGGGGCAATGCTCACAAGCAGAATACATTTGACCTACTACAYAGAGAAGCAGCCAACTCTCACCTCACTCCAAGAACAACAACAAAAACACCTGAAACAAAAMCACCCAAATTCCACTYGGATTTTGCATGCCTTAAGTGGATTTTCGAAGTTTTGCCTAAATTGCCCTGGGTATTTGTTCAGTCTCTTGAAGGAAAAACTTCTGTASAGCTCAGTAGTGGTATTTTGGCCTCCTGCTCCCTTTTGAGTTTTCCAGACTATTCGGACACAAGGAAGCTGTGTGCACACTCGCAAGGAGGCGGCAGGACGGCTGCCTGCGCCGGGCACTCTCACCACACTGTCACCGATTCAGACATCTTTATAGTACAAGCTCGGATATAAAAATAATCTACATATAAACAAAAAGGTATCACAGTACAAACAGACAAACTAGAAATGGAGAAATACCCCAAAGGGAGCGGGGAGAAAGCCTTCATAGACTTTGCATTTTTTCAGCAGCTACATTTGAAAATATTTGGTATTTCTATTTTCAGTAAACAGTGTTCTGTCATTTTTAAATAGGGTGAGAAAAAACAGGGGAGAAAGGGGAGGGGGGAGGGCGGTCCATGAAACCAGAGAATGATCTTGCCTTGAGATAAAGGACTTTCTCATCGAGGGCTAAAGCTTTTAATCTGTACTTTAACACTGACTACAAAGCCAACTCTTATTAGCAGAAGAGCAAATAAGAACTGTGTGTTAATATTCCTCAATCATAGAAACTACTGAATTAACAAGAATAAGTCACATATAAGTTTGAAGAAGCTAGTTTTGAAATACCTGTACAAAAATATAAAAGTCTATAAATTTTTTTTTTTTTCTTTTTAGCCTGTGTTGATCCTTGGAAACATCACATGCATAATAATACATCAACTGGAAAAGTGGCAACTAAGGAATTAGATATTTGTAGCTCTTTTTTTTTCTCTTTACATATATACACATTACAATAAAAATAATTTTATTTTGGTTGTTTGGTGGAAGTATACTACAACAAGCTAAATATTCTTTTTTAATTCTCAAGGTTGAAAACTATTTTACCAATAGCTTACTAAAATCCAAATATATTAAAATCTCCTACAGTAAGTGCAGAGAAAAAAGATTTAAAGACTCCGAGATGGCCACCAACTTATCTACCATGGAAGCGAACTACAAGAACAGCAAAATAATATTGTTATGTATGAATGCTCCTTCTGTAGATAATTGGACCCAAACAAAAAAATTCACAGTTCAGTAAGATCCCTAACCCTGACCTTTAATTTTTTTTCTTTTTTTTTCTTTTGTTTTTACATTCAGTACAGTATCATATAAGCTGTGCAAAACTTTACTTAGACTGGCAGTTTGCCATATCAGTTGCATTTGTCTTTGGTACAAAAATAAACAATCGCATTAATGTGCAAGTATTTGTTTTCTTCCGGCCAAAGTACCGAAATTAAGTTTTCTAGAGCCATCTTTTATACAATACATAGACTCTGTGGCATATATCTACATTTTCAACATAGTCCTATATACATTCAAAAAATTTAAGAGCTGGAACAAATACATTAAAATCTATAATCTTACCAGCTATACATCTTGGTTTTCCCTCAGGGTTTTCTTCATACAAAAACTTTACCAGCTTATACTGATAGCTCTCCCTCCAAAATACAAGGCACAAAGAATATACTTTTTTTTTTCCTCTTACTTGCACAGACATTTAAATACTATATTAAGCTCAGAAAATTAAATTCTTATATGGCACACTAGCTCTAATGCCATGTGTGCTATGTACAAGTTAATGGATGCAATGAAAGCTTACTGTTTATTCTTTTTTTAGAATAACATAGAAAATCTGATAATTCTAAAAAAAAATCCTTAAAGTGACAGCTTTATAAAAAAAATGCTTCCTCTTATTTTACTTGGAGCATAAACCTGCTACAACATCTGGCTTATGCTAAAAAATTTCACTAGCAATAACATTGCTAAAACAAAACTGATATCGACTGGTCCTARATAACTTAAAAAGAGTCCTAATCTCTCTAGTTAAGCCTTAAGCAGCTTTCAAACTATCTGGTTTATGCTCCAAAAATGCTATTAAGCATTTTTTTTTTAAATCATGCTTTGATTTCATTTACTACACTGTTATTTAAAACAATGGAACCTAATTGTAAGTGTTTAGGTAATGCTAAGGTGACGTGCAGACCAGAATGCAATTTACAATGAAGTATTTGACAACACAGGTAAAATCTGACCGAGGAGAACGGGCGAAGGGACRTCTTAAACTTTTGACATTGGTATTCGTAGCCCTACAAGGCCACCAGTGGGGTCTCCTTCTGCAGTCTTCTCTAAAACTTGGTTCACAAATTCTGATGTTTGTCCCGCTACAGGCAGTCCTTAAAAGGAAAGTTAATAGCACACGTTATAGGATTGCTCTTATTTGCAGGTGAACATTTCACTCAGCRACCAACTAAAAGGCCTAAAAAGCTAATAAATGTGCAGCGCTTCTTTTATTTTCTCTTTTCCAAAAATAGTTCTTGATCTAACACTCTATAAATTATACATCTCTTCACATACATGCAAATACATTAACTGCTTACCAAGAGTATCTTTAATGAGCACATTCAATTTTTGTTCCATGTTGACTCCTCTATCATCTTTAGGAAACTGCACGCGATTAACAATTTCTTGTTTAATAGAGTTGATTGCAAATAGTAAATTATCTGCAAAGTAAATAAAAAACTAGATGAGGATTACACCATATTCCCTCGGGAAGAAAAAAGATATTCAGTTGTCCACACACTGCCATCTAGAAGAAGTGTTAAACATGTCATAGCTTACTTACTGTAACATCATAGACAATGCAAACAAAACTATTACATTATTATCTGTAAAGTAGCTCAACACTGCAAGTAACCCCAATTATGTTCACTCTATGAAGCAGTCATCAGCATTGCTTTCTCTATAAGCTGCCAGTTATGACCCAGGTTACATGAAGATGCAAATCAGAGCCTTGCATTACGAATGTAAGAAAAACTAACAAGTGAAGAGTCATATTTACCATATTCTGTGTTGAGACCCCAGAGTTTTACTTTGTTAGCTTCATACTGGGCTTTCTTCTTTAGTCTACAAGCCCTATAGTAAGAAGAATTAGAACATTTTTCAAAATTTCCAGAATACTAAGAGCATCTCTTTCCATTAGCCACACGAACTTACTATTAACCAATACTTGCAGGGCTTTGATGTACAAAATTATCTACTCAATCAGGCTCACTGAAAGCATGCTGCTACCTATATTTGATTACATTTCACATTTTCTCACTGCACTTGCCCTGCAACCAAGTATGCCAGCTTCTAATGGAAATAAATCATTAGCTAGGGAGTAGACAAGCTAGATCTCAAAAGCCTCAGTTGCCCTGCTTTTTGATAAACATGYAATAAACCTGCCATGGGGGACGCAAAGAAGAAGCAGGTTCTCTCAAGACAAAAAAAAAGTTAAGCCTTACTTGTGCACCTGAAGTAATCCAAATTTGCTCATCTAAGTAGTGCTAACTAGGATTTACCTCGAAGCCAATTTGTTCTTTTCTTTTCTTGACCGTGGTCTGGCGGTTAAGGGAAGTTCACTGACTGGTGTCAGGTCACTGATCACCTTATTCAGTTTCCTCAGCTCATTCCCAATCTGTAGAAGTTTTCTGGGATTTGGAGTCAGGTCTTCAACATCAGTCCTCCGCGACTTCTTTGCTGCRTATTTTCCTGTTTTGAATATGTAGAAAATTGAGTTGGGAAGTAACAGAATAGGTATACAAACCTGTGATAAACATTCTTAAATCTGTTATATTTTGGTGTGGGGTCCTTTGTTCAACACAGAACAACAGAATTGAATTGTGTGATCCCTACGCCTTTCACAATAGCATTTCCAGACAAACAACTTCATACAATTCATATTATATCCAGATCAGATAAGAGCAAATACTGCTGGCCAGGATGGAAATGAATTGAAAGTGATGAACTGTGCACACAACAGTGCTGAAAAAGGTATGTCACAAGTTCAAAACCACKTCTTTAGCCCCAACCCTAACTTTCTAACAGGGTTCAGATAGCAAATTTTCTTTCAAAAAAGACGCTTAAATTCCTAAATAATCTTATTCCTAAAACTCTGCACTAAGAAAGTATATAAAGATCTGGCACTGCAATGACCTTCAGAGATAATCATGTAAATGACCCAAGAAAGGACTAACCAAACTCGTTCAGATGTATTTGACACTATTTCAGGCCTGGATTTCCCAGGGAAACATAMATATTCTGGATACAATTTGTACTCCTTATGATATTCTGCCACTGGTCCATGTCTCTGTCTGGATCRTCTCTGAAAAATGCCAACTATTACAGATGCTTCAATGAAAAAGGTAATAAGAAAACAAGTGTAATTCCTATGAGGGACTTGTTGTCAGTGATGCTACTCATGCTAGAAGGACAGCAAGTTGGCCATCAAAAAGTTATAGTAATTAAACAAAGTTATTAGATCACTAGGCTTAAGCTCCTAAGACGGTATTTTGAAGAAATAGTTTATTTGCAGAAGAGGGAGTGCTTCTCTGAGTTGCATTTGCATTGGTGAGAGGAACAAGTAGGGAAATGCAAAAGAGAACACTTACGTCTCATTGCCCATCCTTTGCTTCCTGTTGCAGATAAAGTGAACTTGGCATATGAGATCACTGGCAGCTTATTTCTAATACAAACAGTACTGAAACTATCTAACAGCTTCCAGGAGCAAATATCAGTCATATGACCCACCCACGATGTTTACAGTAGCACAACTGCAAGAAAAATTCCCTCGGAGCTCCCAGCAAGACCCTTGGAAGTTACAATCCTCAGTGCATCCCCCTTCCTCCTCAAGGAACCACATGGACAGGAACCACTGTGTGCTCACTGTGCCTTCCCTGGCTGCAGAGCTCCACTCTGAGCTGAGCAACAGGGTCATCAGCATTTTAAGGGTTTATTTGCATGGCCAAAACACAACTTCTCAGCAGTGTCAGGTGYGGCAATTTGGCTACACAGGCTTCAGCCTTCAGTGAGGACATCCACTTGTAACCTGGACTCTGTCCTTACCATGGTGGAGACCGTTCTTCTGATACATGTTGCTTGGTAGMGTATCCCGATCCCACTCGGACGGCCTCAGCATTCTCTCTTGCTGTGATGGTGTTAGTTGCTCACTGTACTCCCAGAAGTATCTTCGTTTGCCTCTTTTCCGACAGGATATTGCAGTCATTTCTTTTAAATCCTCCACAGAATCATTTTCATATCCTAAAAGAATGCATTGTATTGCATTTGGGTTTTTTTTAGTGTTTACAAGACTGTTTCTAACCTTTTAATTATAGACTGAGCTTTTGAGAAATTAAGAGCAAAACGACAAGACAATGGCCTGTTTCACATTATCCTATGGACTCAGATTTACCCTCAACTGTTACCAAGTATTTGCTTTAAATACAGGAACAGACATTCTGCCAGTTCTTCATGATGATGGTTCTTCATTTGCTGAATACAGACMAATTATTTATGCATTGAAAGCCCCTTTCTGCTGTTTGATGCCTTAAGACTCATTGCTCTTCTCCCCCACAATCTTTCTACTGTGGAGGAGAGATGGCAGCTGTTGGACAGTGCTCTTCCACCTTCAKCATTTGCTCCTTTAATTTGCAGGAAGATAATCCTACCTCTCCTCCACATCTTTAATTAGTCTTCAATCACAATGTGCACAAACAGAAAAGGAGAATCGAAATAAAGATGGATTAGCAAAAGACTCATAATCAAAGCAAAATTACTATTGCATCTTGCATTTAAACCACTTTGGGAAATAAGCTGAACTATCCATCTCTATTATGCACTAAAAAAAGAGCAAGTCCCGGTACAGGAGGCTCTGCTATCAGGACTGTGCACTATGTTTGTGAGTAAAGAACATACAAACCAAAGGGACTCAAACTGCTCCATCGCTTTCCTCTTTAGTGGGATGAAGAGAAATGATCCACAGGAAACTACACAGTATTTCACAGTTACATTATGATGTACTTAGTTTAACTGTTCTTGAAATACATTGAAACTAGAAGGCCACTATGCAGATTGCAACAAAATGTTTAAACCACATTTATGGAAACACTTTTCCACCCCTTAATTCTTACATATGCTTTATAAAATGAAATTAAGATAACCCGTGTTAAGGAAAAAAAGCACTACACTGTCTTYTGCACTGAAATACTGTATATAGTATGTTACTTTTAATAAAAAATAACATATTTCAAAACARCACATACACTACCGAAGCTTAAAGAAAGCTCACCCTCTAAATGTCTGCAARCTTAACAAGCCTTGGCCCACATGCAAAGCTCTGCATCGCCTTTCACCCGCAGCACAAAGAAACACATTCTTCATTCCCTTCCCTTCCATTAGTTTGTTTGCGCTTGAGCAACAAGTTGAAAGAGGGAAAACAAACTTTCTTGTTTTGGTCCGACTCTCCCTCACCTTGCACTCCAWGGTAGGAACAAAAGTTGGGTACAGAAGGATGAAATCCATTCTAAAGCTGTTTCTAATCATTACATCAATATCTTTACTTCGATTCACTAATTTACATATAAAAAAGGGATTTTAAACAAAATGAATAGAACAGAATTGAACAATAAAACATGCTTACTGAAAAACAAATGATCTCACAAGGTAAAGGGATCAAAATCACAACATCGGTATCGTTTATCAAGATAATAAAAGAAATGGTGCCCAAACCAGGCCAATAACCAGGTACACASGCGCACAAGCTCGCTACAGAAGTTCAGTGTCAAAAGGAGGGTTCATGTACAGCCCTATACAGCCCTCTACACAACAGCTAAGGAGAGCAAATAGGCTTTGGTGAAGCAGGGTTTCATGCACTCTCAGAAACAGGCAAAGAGGAGTAAACAAAAACAAACTMCATATAAAATATGTACATCAGAGGGCTAATAACAACCAAGCAGGTCTTAGCCTATCTTCACTTGAAATTTTTTGTTTTCTGAACTGATTTTGGTTTCAGTACCATGAAAGGTTAAATCTTCCAAGGCCACAATTATTTTCAGACCATATTTGCACAGTATTCACCTCAACTCTGAAGGTACCAGAAGCAAAACAACGCTGACAAAGCTACTTTTGTCGGCCAYGCTCCTCACTGCACGGCACCACACYGGTGCATTTAGGTGCCGGGAGCGATTGCTTGGCAGTAAAATTTCAAAGACTGCAAGCAGTTAATACAATTCCACCGGGTGAAACCCCATCATTTTAATAGGACGCCTCTTTTTCAAGATCACCGGCCTTTGTGTGCGCCGTGGCTCCATGGGCTGCAAGGCACTCTGTAGCTCAGCAACTGTGTTTTATTACAGAGAGCTGTAATAGCAACTCGAAAGTTTGTATAACAGCAAGGACAGGGAGCTCAATGCAGAGGAAGGAGGAAAAGATTTTAAAATACTAAAATACTAATAAAATATGTTATGCACATATAAAAGTAACATGAGGGGCATTAAACACTTAACAAGTYTAATGCCCACTCAAGAGATCTTTATAAAATAACAAATCTATCTTAAGAGTTCAACATGACAAGTATTAGTGTGCCTTAGAGAAGTTGYTTTTTTAAAAAGGGAAAATTTCAACTGCCTTTTTTTCCACCCTGAAAGTTACGCATTACCAAATGTTTGAATATCTCAATTCTTCTACTCTACTAGAGAGCATTTAGAAAATGTGACTATTATATCCCCTATAATTAAACTAATGCTTGGTTACAGTCCTGTCCCTTTCCCTCCATAGATTTTTACAGAATGCCTTGTTACTTTATGGGTAAAGGTTAGCTCTTATTTGTGTTGTTAATGCTCCTTTTCTACATTCAGAATAGGAAAAAAAAAAAAAAGTATCCTTAGCAGACCCACTGCTGAAAAGCACCAAGAAATCATTCCACTGGTTTCAATGACATGTATTCCTTGGATTCTGTAGAAAACCATATGTACAGTAGGACTTACATAAAATATGGAATTATGTCACCCAGGCTATGATTTCATAACAACTATTAGGAGTTACAGCTCAGAATATATTCAAAGCAGCAGCCTACCAAAGCATGAGAAAGCTCTGCACATGCTATCAACCCACCAAAAAGCAGAYAACGATTGCTTGTTGTACCTTAGGCTACAAGCTGGGTTTCCTATAATCTCTATTATKGTTTTTGTTTCATGATTATAGTTTAACAGGGAAAACACTTATCCTGCAAAGCTTTCATTAATCACATCTTACAAAGCATTCAAAGTCTACAATGAAAGCTGGTATCTTAAGAGCAGGTGGTTCATCTCTGACTATAAAGCATTCCAAAGCATTTTTCCACTCAGTAGACATAGATTCATTAACCGTAACAAACCCCAACACTGCTGGTACCTGGTTCTGAGAAAGTATCACTGATGTCATCATCTTTATCATCTTCATAATCTTCTTCCTCATCATCATTTTCAGACAGCTCGTGCTCACTGCCAAATCCTTCATCGTGGTCCTCATCTTCAATATCTTCTTCATCCTCCTCATCTTCTTCAGGGTCTCCTTTGGTTGACTGCTCACCCAAACTGTCCGTGACAAAAAGAGAATAGTTGTGCTCTTCTTTCTTCTGTGAAGAATCTGACACTGAGGTGGTGGCAGAAACACTGCTCTCTCCTGCAGCAAGTCCTGTGGTTTCTTGGGGTGGACTGATGAGCAGCTCTTGAGTTTCTTTAAAAGGCAAAACGTTTGCAGTACTGTGACTGTGGGGGGACTCTACTCCTTTTCTTTCTTGTCTCTTTGCTACAGCACCACAATAGCAGGTGTTTTCCTTTGCTGCATCYGCATGTGCCTGGCTCAGCATGGGTCTGCTCTGTGGTAAAGGATTGATCTTTACTTTTGCCTTTTTAACATAGTCTTTACATTCAACATGGACGTTCACCTTCTCGTTGCTGTAGACATTGCTCTTCACCATGATTTGTGTGCTGGAAGCAGGCTGAGTTGCAGCTTTGCTCGCCTTCTGAACACAGTCCGACAAAGGTGCCTCAGCCTGAACGTTCTTGGAGGAACAGACTGGGGCTGCAGCTCTGCTTGCAATTTTTTTGCCAGGTAACAGAGAATTTAAAGGGTTTTGCTTTACACTAAAAAGTGAATCTGGGTAATAGAGTGAATCAGAAACAGGCTGGGAGTCCTCACTGTTAAGCTGAGCCAGAGTTGGTGTTTTGCTGATCACTTCTTCATCTTGATATGGGCTTGAAAAGTCATCAAGGCCCAGATAATCCACCTCTTTTGTTCCCCAGATATCACAACTAGTTAGTTTAGTGTACTTAGTTAAGTCTTCACAGTACGTATCCCACTGCTCCCACTTGGAGGTGAGAGCAGCTTCTTTGTCCAGGATATCCGTAAAAGACTCCAAGCTCTCAAGATCTTTGCAATCCTCCATGGAAAGTAAGTTGTCTCTGGAGCTTTGTTGATAGTCCATTTCTCTGTCCTGTACACAATAAGACAAGTCAAAATTAATAATAATAAAAAAGGTCATCTCTGTTCTCTATTTAAATGGTAAACAATTGCAATGAAGTATGACAGACTGATAAAACATGAAGACACCTCATCTATCAACTACAATCTTGTTTTGACAGTCCGACTGGAATCTAATTTTCATGTTCCAGCCACAGACCCTTCTGAAGAGGCAGATAAAGACACAGGTCAAGGGCTGATGATCTTTCTTCTGATATTGCAGATTTACCTGATCACTAGGAACTAAATTAGGACCAACCTCCATGAATTTCAGATACTAAAGATATCAAAGTGCTCTAGACTTCACTAACCTACGCCAAGCTTTCCTGTGTGATAAACAGAATATGCTCAACTTTACCAGTCCCTGGAAAGCCTCATTCTAGGTGGAAGGATTCAGGAGCATGAACTTACTTTCTCCTTTTAGACAGGGAAAACAAATGAGTGCTAACATAAGTGAGTCAACTTTTATTTTGCTTCTCTTGCACTCACAGCTTGGCTGAAGTAGCATTAGCTGTCCTTACAGAAAGTGACTGTTGCAACTAAGAGTCTCAAGCCCCATTRCACAAAATTGACACAGCTCCAATTTGAGAGTTATATGTCAAGCCTTCCCTATCACCCAGCTTAAACGTGAGTCTATTCATGAAGCATTTGCTGGACGAGCAGTTATGTTCTTCCCTGATGAGTAACAAGCACTAACGAATCCCTATCTATCATTCTGGAACAGATATTCTTTATTACTACACAAATTCAGATTGTTAATCAAGGACATGGAGTTATATGTGCACGTGAACACACAGGTGACCTACCAGTTCATACATGAAGTCCGGGTCTGAACTGCTTGCCAAGAGATCTGTGCTCATCAGAGTCTGCTCTGAAAACACATGGCTCCGAAAGGCGTCCCCAAAAGGAGGGTCCATTCCGCTCACACTGGGCTGCAATAAAATTGATACTGCATTTTGACACAAGCTGTAAAAAGGCTTATTCTTCACTTCAGCAGAACATAAAAGATTGTCATTTCATTCAGCTCTCTGCAGCCTCGCTTGCACTTGGAGTGCTTTTACCTGTACAGATAAGCATGTCATTTCTCAGAGTGAGAGAATATGCTTCAAGAGCCAGCTAGGCACATTCACCACTTTAATCACAAAGGACACATTTGTATTCATCATGTAACTTCAAGAGCATTGCTCATTCATTCCTTTTTGTCGGTTTAAAACTCTCATGTGTTTGGCAAGTTTCAGGATACGTTAGCATTTGTAGAAGGCAGCAGAGAGTACTGGCAGGATCTGGGAGTATCACACGCTTTCAGGGCCTTCATCCTCATATACACTAAAGCAGCGTTGGCTGCTTTCAGAACCATTAGGATTTGTAAAACCTTTATCTGAGATTGTAACTATAGCAAAATTTACTATAACTGACTTGTTTTACAGCCTTTGGACTAAGTGGAACTTTGCGAAGAAGCGTTCCGCAGCAGGACGGGCCGTGCAGGGCGCAGGCCGCCAGGCTAGCTGCGACTTCCACTGTCAGAGCTTCCTCTCCCTTCCAGACACACTTGCCCGAGGGCTGGATGGCAAAAATACTGCTCTGCTCATTCAGGCCTGCTGACCTGTGAATCACTGCAGTAATAAAAGGTTGTTTTCCAGGCATCCACCCTCACCAAGAAGACAAACTTGCTAAATTCTGCTGCGTGAACAGAGTAACAGGAGCAGCAACTCAGATTCACCCTAGGTACCACCAGGACATCCCTAATTCTGTTCTATATTCTCCCTGTGGATGTCAGCCAAATACACTCTTAAACTATTTTTATTCAGAGAGCAAATATTATGCAGAGAAGCAGGTAAGATCATAAGATATCAGACTTACCTGAGGCATCTCCAAGCCCAGATTCCCCAAATCCAATTCCAAACTTCTTGTTTTATTCACTTGTAGATTTCTTTCCAGCTTTAATTCAGTCTCAGTGAATTTACGCAATCCATGCAATGATTCTTTTCTCTAGAATAACTTCAGTTCACCAACATGGAGCTCTTCTACTTGTAGACTTCTGTGTAAAAAAGCAGAGCAGCCCCCCAAGGAGATAAGCATCCCTTCATCAAAAAGGTAGTGCCTAAAGAAGGAACAACCAAAATGCAGTAAGGACAAAAATTTCTCTTGAAAACTGAATATACCTCATGCTGGAACCTCTAATGATTTCCATCCACTGCCGTCCTACATCAAATGAAAAGTTATAGATGCTACAGAAGAGAGTTCCCGGGCAAACCTTTTCAGCTCTCTGAGTTACACTTCATTGCCTTCCTTCCTCACTACCTAGACCACAGACAGATGGGAGTCTAGTTTCCAGCTCTACAGACATATGAAAAGTCTGCCAAATTGGAAAAATGACTAGCATACGGCTGAGCACAAAGGAGAAACAGTCTTTGTGACTAATGTAACAGAGCAAATAAACTCTAAAAATATCTCAAACGAACGTCTCAAGCCTTAATTTCAGAACAGGCAGCAATGCTGCTTCAGCACTGCCGCCTCCTTTGCTTAGAGTTTAAGGCACCGAGGCACAGATAAGATTATATCCCTCACTCGGATAGCAGCATCTAGCGGCAGAGGGATTTTCAGCTCCACACTCACGGCCCAGGCGTGGGGGAAGGAAACGCCTCCCTGACGGGATAACTAAAAACTGTGCCAAACTCAGAGGTGCCCAATAAAAGCTCTCTATTAAGTCTTCTTTTAATTTCAAGTAAGGCACAGGTTAACCTGGATGTATTGAAATTACCAAGAGACAAAATGGACTGATTTATCAATTCACTAGCTTCTACAGACCCATTGCTACTTTGGAGGTGGATCTGTGCACCCCACACACTGCTTAAATGTGCCTCTGACAGAGCACAAGTGACCTGCAGAATAGCTGCTGTCCTAGCACTACCAGCAGCAACCACAGCTCCGCTGGACACAAGCAAGCATGATGCTCATAAGCAACAGGAAGTGAAAAGCACAACGCATGTATCAAAAATAACCCATTCATCCATCGTATCCAACACCAGCCCCTGACGCCACCACACGGCCCCGGGAGGCCGCTTTGCTACCTGCAGCAGAGATGCTCGGAGCCCCGCTGCCGCTGGCACCCTGCAGCAGGAAAATATCTCTGGTTGGTTATATTCAGCATAAATAGCTTGAGACTGAGGTAAAAACAGAGGTTATGGGGGAAAAACAAACTTATCAAAATGTACTGCTTTTCAAATACCGTCTAAAAGAGCAAGGAAACAGAAACTGCAAGTCCAGTTCTGCACAAGTCACTGCTCTGGGCAAAACCCTGCCAGCAACGCTGAACAAYGCTGGGCCCTTCCAGGGCTTGTGTCACACAGAGGCCAGTCCTGAGGAAATTTTCTTTCCACCCTGAAACTTCTCGGGAACTCCTTCTACTCACACTAAAGTGACGCCTGCTGTGAAGTTTGGGTCCCGAGGCAACATGCCCCAAGAACCCGTCTCCCTTCCCACGGCCCCCATAAGCGGCTCTGGGACTGGCTCTTCCTGTGCTATCAACTTTGCATAAATGACACTTTGCAAACGGGTCTGATCTAGGAGGAAAGGGCTGTTCTATGACAYGAGTAACCAGCTGATGGCTGGCGTCTGTGCTGCGTTTTGGCTGCAACACGCACCTCGGGCGACTGCACCGACCATCGCACACGACTAGGGCAGGACCTATGAGACTGAACCTGTGCTGCACCCGTGCCAACAACTGACCAACACTGCCAAGCGGCAGCAGCAGGAACCTTTTGTATCACTCACAATCCCCCAAAACACATTTAAGCTTTGATATGATTTTCCTAGCTCAAAGACTGAAGTAACCTTTAGCTATAAACTTAGAGCAGCATCTTCGAATGACAGGACACATCCGTTCAAAGAGGAATATCAGATAATCTGGTTTTCCCAAATCCCTTTAGAGTTCTTTAGCCTTGACATTTCCTAGCATTAATATTTAAATGTTATTTGAATCTCATTAGGACCAATGCCAGAGTTCTACAAGATAAGGTTTTTACTGGTAGCTCTGTGGAGAGAAAAACGTGGAAGACGACAAGAAACAACAGGCTGGTTCTGACCAAGGGTCTCATCTCATGCTGAGACACTCAATGCCCATCCTCATCTATGAATATTTTCTCATGAACTGGTAAATTAAGAGGTATAGCACCTGTCAACCACACAGACGGAAATACTGATGCAAAATCGGAAACAGTTGCAAAGGAGAGTAACTTTATAGACCTCCCAGTTGGAAGTCCTGTTTTTTACAGAATTCATTGYTATTGGCAGTGTTAGCTCAGGATGGAATTAGACCAGAACAGTACAGATGTTAGGGATCTGTAATGAATGCAAGTCTGGAAGAACTGAGAGATCTGTGGCAGAGCTCAAGAACAGCAGTGCAAGAACCACTGAACAYAAACACAGCAGCCAGAGCTACAAAGAGCATCTGCCTTGGGACACTTTAATGCCTCACATGCGTAAGGATTGGGGTGAAACCCCAGGGCTGCTTCAAGGCACCGAAYGCAAGCGGACATGGGCAGGGAGCTCCTTTTGCAGCCGCCTGCACTTAAATCGGATCATGGTGATTAGGGAACCAGCTCCGAGTTCTGGGTTGTTTTGTTTGTGTTTCTCATTTTCTTCTTCCTTTAGAATTCTTGAGCCAAAGCAGCGCGCAGCTGTATCCCTATTTGTGAAAGAAGTTGGCTCACCAGGAGCATGATGCATCTCAGGAACTAGCCCTTTCWCTCAACCTCTAAGAATTTACAGCACTGATGACAGGACACATAAATAYATTGCTCACGTTTTGCTAAAATCCCGAGGGGCCATCAATAAGTAACCAAAAACTGTGCAACAGAGTCAATAATTTATTAATCTACGACCAAATCCTACAAAAATATTCCTGGCATTTGTATCTACCTTTGGAAAGCACGCAGATTAATCGAGGTCCCAAGCCACGCGGGGAGTCTGACCTTCAACGGTGCGAACGGCCGGTGCGCTGCCCGACACGAGCGGGGCAGCCGCACATTTAAACACAGCCAGGAGCTCAACGCTGAACGTGCAGCGTGAGACGAGGGACACGCGGCAGTTGTCACACACGCGCCATTCCCGAGGCCACTGAGCACCCCTCAGCACCTCCACAGAAGGCCCCGGGAGAGGCACCAGCTTTGGGGTGACCATTCAAAACACCCTCCTCACTCACCTGTGTGAATCACTTGTACTGCAGCTGTAACTGAAGTTGCTATTTCTGTCTCGGTTTAGATGTATAGTTAGSACAACCTAAGAGCATGGCGAGCGTGGCTACACCACTTCAGTGACTGCACAGTAGCTATTAGCACAGCAGCTAAGTGCTCGTTACAGCTAAAGAACATTTCACGAGCAATTACACTGTCGTGATGGTGACTCCGCACCATACAGCGGAATTCTTCCCAGCTACRTTTTCGACACAGAACGAGAAGGCACCACTGCAAGCTCTGCCGACGCTAGACCTGTGARCCCACGTGGAGACGCTCACAGCACCGTGCCCGGTTCGGAGGCGGCCCGAAGTCTCGCTGCCCGTTCTAACAGAGCAAGCGTGCCCGGCGYGCTCCTGGCCGCACGCGGGCCTTTCGTGAAGCAGCACAGCGAGAGATGMGAGCGCGTCTCCTCTGCTTCTGCTCGAGCTTTTTTCCTTCCACAGTTTGTGCCAATTTGTTTCTTATTACAGAACATGCTCTGCTCAGTGCTGTTTTCAAGAGCAGAACATATTTTTCTTATTGTTTCTGAGTGCAATGTTTTTGTTTTTTCCCTTCTTTCTACATTACTCTTCAACTGTTACGCAGTTAAAAAAAAAAAACAAAAAACAGTTTACTTCTTCATCCCCACCACAAAGTTGCTCTTATTTATTTATTTATTTGTGTTGCCGGTAGGCAGAGACACTCTGGTAAAGGGTCCTACTTTCACCCACAACAGCCTCTTTCACCTCCTGTGCAAAGAAACCAAGTCCCTCTCCCTTCCCAACAACGCATCTGTATTAAAACGTCAGCATAAGYACCCAGCACTCCTCCTTTGCCTCCTCTATCCCAAGGGCACAGAGCTTAGGACATCCAGATCCGAGGTCTGACAGATTGCTGCCCTTAAAAAGAATACTGAATACTGTTTCACTTCTCTTATTCTGTTCCCTTCACAGGAGGCAAACTGCTCATTGACCATCTTTGCTCCTGTTCCTCCAYTGATTTGTCCCCCCAACCTCTGCTCTTCGTTCTATTTGCAGAGTGCAGACARGCTTCAGAATCTGTACGTGCCACCACGGAACAGGGCGCCCGCTCCGGAAGCAGGYACAGAACTCCAGGCACTATTTTCTTTTTTTGCTTGAATTACTACCCTAATAYATGAATTAGGGTAGAGTCAAATCAGAGACCGAAAACAAAAGCAAAACAAGACAAGAATTTAGCTTGTGAAATCCTGGAATATCCCTAAATGAGGGCTGTTTCTGGAAGCGTTTTTTCCCAATGGTACCATTCTTTCATGATAAGAAGTAACTCCATAATGCTCACAAAAAAATCTTAAGATGAAGGAATGGCCTGATCTATTCAACTTTTTGTAGGGCAGAATTATGTTCTGCTGCTCTTTGGTTAGAACCAGGCTATCAGCATGAGATGCTGCAAGCCAGCCAAGCAGATCATTCCACTTACTCAGGATTGCTGAACTAGTAAGAGGGGCTAAGTCGGAAGAGAAGTCACAAACAGCATCAGGCAAAAAAGGCACAGAATCAGAAACAAATGCAGGAGCTCAAAATCAGGAGTAAGATTGTTTTTTTCTTACATAACAATGTAAATGATTACAACTAACCTATAAAATCTAAGGCTTTCCAAACTTTCTTGCTTGGCAGAACAAGGCCAACTTTACGAATTGCAAAAGATGCTTTTACTTTCAAACATCATTTCATTAGGTTTTGCAAGCCGTTTATCAGGGACAGGTAAAGCACGGGAATTTAAGCCTGCACATTCACTTWTTTATACCCTATTATCTGCTTATTAGTTAGACTGAACCTTTTACCATCATAAATTCCTATTAACGCTGAAGAAAGCAGAGCAACCCCTTCCGTGCTCGGCTAGGCTGAAGGCTGCAGAGCTCTGYTGGAGCTCTCTGACTTACCCCTCACGCTGATCGCTCTCCCTGAGCATTGGCATGTCTGTGCCATAGCTTGCCCGCAAAACCAGCCATGGGAAATACGAGCCGCATACAAATTCTGACGCCTCATTTAGGTTGTCAATAACAAAAAAGAGCAACTTTCTAAAGCAGCTGCATCTATCCYTGTGGAGTTCTTACATATAAAGACATGAATGTAATAAATAAAAAAAAAATGCTTAGAAACCACTTGTTCGGGCAACCTCTGTTTAAATATTAGGCAACTTTTTATTACACTCTTTAAASTATTTTGGGACGTTTCAACCACGACTTGATGGGGACCCGGTTCCGCGCCGCCGCCTCCACATCCCCGAGCGCCATCGCGCCGGTCCCGCGCGGCGGCGCCGGCCCCGGGGCTCGCGGTCACCGAG
>PTEX01000092.1:973372-1150108 GCA_003342815.1 Eudromia elegans
CCCGTCACGTGAGCGCGGCGGGCGGGGCCGCGGCGGCTCGTGCCGCTCCGCGCCGGGAGGTGAAGGGCGGAGGCGGCGCCGCCCGCCCGGGGCCTCCCCCGCGCGCGGGGAGCCGCGAACGAACGTTCCCCTTCCCAGGCGGTACCGCGACAAGTCGTGTTTCAGCGTTACGTCTTCAAAAACTCACCGTGCGGAGAGAGTTCCGTAATCTGCTCCATTTCCTTCTTGGAACATGCAACTAATATCACCGTGTGCGTGATGAGGCYGTTCCCTTCGCTTCCCGTCCCTCCTTCAGTTTCAAACCTCAGGAATCATTTCTACAACCTCTTTTGGTTCTCTTGTTGCCACAAAGCAAGATGTTGCTGCTCAAGGCCCAATACCTGCATGTCCATTAGGCACCTGGGACTCAATCTGTCTGCCCCTAGTTCCTGCCATCACACAAAATAAAAACAATAATGATAATAAAAAAGCAACCCACACCTTGGAGCAGTGCTAATTCCCATCTCTTCCCTAGCGGCTCGTTCCATAATCGTGATGCAGACAGTCTGCCACGCAGCATTCAGCAAAACTGAACCAAAATGTTATTATCCTTYATCTTCTCCATTATTACCTGACAGCCGTTTCAGAGAAAACATTATGCGTGCAGATAAACAAAAATCCCTTGATCTGGAAGCACAGAACTATGTGCGCCCGTGGCTTGTTTGGCCAGGCCTTCAATACCTGGTTGCATCAAGTTCACCCCAGGTGACACATGCCCTTTGAACTTGGCTTTATTTCTCCCATATCTTCTATAATAGGCAATAACTCACAACCTAAAAGAGAAAGYTTCTTAGAAAATTTCGTAACCAATATACTTACAGTAATTTCTCCGGCACAGGATATTTTCCTGTTTCCTTTCCACTTTAGATAATCTATCTTGTTAACCTAATTTTAAAAACAGTTGCACAGTCACTATTCCCAAGGATACAAGAAGCTTTTACCTTGTCCCTGCACCTGTTTAAAAAGCTTTATAGAAGTTCACGTGAATTGCATTCTTTTGTGAATTATTTACCACACAGTCAATACAACACTATGCTGTACAACTTTTTACACGTGAAAACACTACTGTCAGTAGTAGATAATTTGGGAARGAACATCAGAATTTCCAGTCCCAACATTCATCCTTCTTAGTTACAGTAGCTGAAGTGTTCTTATTCCTTTTGCAGTTCACACTATCCTTTTTTGACTACTGCAGGTTTTGGCTTTTTGTCAGGAGCTAAGTTTCTTCAGCAGCACCAAATACAATCCCACTGAATGAGTTAGCAATACTGTCCAAAAGGAAAAYGGGAACATGAACTGCTCCTTTAGAGCTCTGTACATAACAATAAGGCACAGTTATACAGTTTTGGAGAAATAATTGCTGTTTATGTGGACATGATTTAACAAGGTAAGAAAATATACATGATTCATGTGTATTCCTCACATGACGTTCATGTACGGAATAAGCTTTGAAGTTACTCCTTAAATAATTATTTCTTTTTCCCCAACTGCTACTAGATTCCTGCCCCTAGAGACTGCTGATATTGAGGAGCCTCAGCTAGTTTTCATCTCTGCCTACACCATCTTGTGATTTATGCTCCATGATTCCTTGAAGCGTCAGACAGCATAAAATAGCTGCTGTTTTCTGATCAAATTGCTCCTTACTATCTGTACCCTTCACAACCGCCAGGTGGTAAATCAATCTTTCAGGATCACTATTTATGCCTCATTCACAGTAGTCGCGTCAACTGTGTTACCCTCTCACATCACATAGTGAGAAGCTCACGGAGATGAGGTTTAGCACTCGCTTCCACCCACAGCTCTTCCAGCAAGGCTGTTGCTATTCTAGAACCACCTGAGACATCTTGATATGGGCAGCAGCTGGTCTCATCTCATTACACCACTGGACTCTATCGCAGTTCATCTGCACCAGCTAARATTCTTCAGCTCAGCCCTGGCTATCTATTGTTTGATTAAAACCACAGAAGAGCCTATCAAAACTGTTATACATGGCACAAGAACATTTTGTATGAAGTAGAGGATTAGTTTTATTTCCAGGTATGCGATATTTAAGACTAATTTTCCCAAGGATACATCTCATTTTAAAAAATGCATGCCATCGAAACGTGGCAACACTGTTTCTCCTCTCCTTGTACAGTTTCATTATACACATGTTTTTCAAGTGCAGTCAAACAGAACAGGGGTGTAACAGCCCAGGAACAGACAACCCAGGATCTCYGAGATCTACAGTACTCATATAGCCTGTGCAAAGTGAACAAAGATGATTCTACATACTCATAAAAATTTTAGAAATTTCCTTCTCATTGGCAGTTCATTAGCAGACAAAAAAACTCATGGACAAGGAGCTATAAACTGTATTAGGCACAGTGTAAAATGTTATAGTAGGAAAAATAGGAAAAAAATACAGGGCTTTAAACAAGCCATTTTGAAGCATAATATAAACTTTAAGGCATTAAAGCAGCTTGGTATCCAACCAGCTATGTTAAGGGCATCTTTGGGTCAGTGGAGTTTTTCATCTGGAAGAAATCTCTTCTTTACCTGCAAAGCAAGAAGCAATTTAATTATTCCTTTCCATGGACATAAATTATTAGTTAAACACTYGGTCGTTGAGTTAACCACAACTATTTTCATTCCACAAACACAATAAGAAGCGTTGAAGAACTGTAGAGAATTCATCCATATGGAGCTTTAAGAGTAATTTCTGATCCCATTGCTTAAAAGTGGCTACAACTCGTCTTTACCACAGCTACAGAAATGTCCATGTTCTGAGAACTAGGATGTCTGTGTATATCTATCCACTCTCCAAGCCATTAACTTGATCATACAGACAAGTTATCATTGTTTGAATTAGAAYGACACCAAGCAGTAAGCAAGCAGAAATGCCACACATTTCTAATTGTGCACAGATTAATCAAGCAGGCACCTGCCGAAGCTCCTCTCCTGTCAACTAAAATACAATAACCATCTGGGTGCATTTTCATTCTGTCCCACTGGTAAAGTAATATCAGTTTGCTTAGACTATCTTCATTTTAAAATAATCTCTCTCAACTCTGGGAGTATTTCATTCTGTAACCCTTTGCATCCTGTCTGTGGCTATCCACCTAAACCTCACTTGAAGGGGAAACTGGAGGAAAAGCACCCAAGCAAAACATTGCGCACTCTGAATTCTGGAAAAGCACGTCTTAAAAGTAGGAAATGCTCAGGCAAACAAGGAACTGTACTATGTTTCTGTGCAAGGCCGGAGAGATGTATCCTGACTCTTTCAGGTGGGACCAAACTCGCAGCTCAGGGCTAGTAGGAAATTCAGCGGAGCCTCTCCGGGGATAGGTGGGTAGCAGTGGAAGGGAGGGCACGAGAGCCTCTTTCGGATAGGCAGCTTCCTGCAATGAGGCTCACTTGGCAGTGCAAGGGTTTTTCCAACAAGATACAATATGCTGTTAGAGGACATAAGATTCTGCACTAAGGACAAGAATGATCATGATAGTCTTTTTTTTAAAAAAAAAAAAAAAAAAAAGAAACCTTTCCTGACGATGAGAACGTTAATTTTGTTCCAAAATTAAGTCAATGAAATTGGATCAAAGATTATAATAAATTGCTTTGTATAACAATGATGTGTGCTATTCTCCATTAAACAGTTATCACCTCACATAAAATTCCTGGCCATCCCAGAAAGCATCATYTCCCTCTCATCTGCAGTTCAAATTTATTACAAGTCCTTCAGAAACCCTTTCTCKGATTCTTTTAGCAGTTTCCTAGAGAGCGAGAGCCACTTCTCATCTACAGTTTCTTCTTTCTAGTAGCAGTATATAGTTCACTTGTTAGTCAGAAATCAGYTCTATTGTATAGTAAATAAGAGCAAGGAGTGATAAAAGGGTGGCATGATTTAACCCAAAAGATGGGTGCATCATGCTACTCTTAGTGCAGATTTTATATTTTTGCTATTTATGTCAAAAAGCCTGTCTAAAGCACAGTAGCACCAGTATTCTAATAGTATGAACCAGATAACAACTATCAGGGTCACCTATGCTTAAAGTTACACATAGACTATGATTAAAAAAAATTGGAAGTTAGGTATTAGTGCTATACACAGAGAGGAGATCAAGTATCATTCCAAGTCAACAGTTCAGTCCAAACCTTCATGGTATCCAATCAGGCTCAACACCCAGAGATCRTTTTTTTTGTTGCAGCCTATAGAAACACAGCTTTAATTTCCAAAATTTTCAAATTTCTCCTATTTACATAATAGTTCACACTCTCTTGAACCCTTAACATACCAAATATATTTATAAATCTGATTATACTCACCTAAAATTGCAGGGTAGGACAGACATCTTTAAGGCCAGTGATATCTAAGATACCAGATTGTTTCATTGCTTAACTGCGGCCCAAAAAGAGGGTTGAGTTGAGCCAGAATCGCAATCAGCCAACTGCAAGACAACCCCCCAGCCCAAAAGAGAGAATATCAGCCAAATCACATGGTTTATTATACCGGGAAAGCTTGTCTAGAACACAGGTACTATTGAAAAGGGAAGGAGCATATCCAGGAAGTTCTACTATCAAATCAAACTTGCTCAAGCTCACACACAAAGACTGCAAACCAGCAGGGAAGTTCTGGTACTTCATTCTGCAGTTGGAATCATAATTTGTCCTACTCGATTCAAACCAGCACTGTCAGAAACACCTGGTATTTTCTTCTGCACATTTTTCCATTGGAAGGGACATGTTTTTGAAACAGATAAACTCAGGTAATTGCGGTTTCAGAAGAAACATCAATGAGAAGGTCCTTAATGCCTACGAAGCATCCTTTAAACAAAGGAAAGGTTTCCAAGACAGAGTCTCTCTTCTTTGCTGTCATTTTCAGTGTCTGATAGCCTCCCCTTGCAGACCAGGTATAATTTTCATAAGAGCTTGAACAAAAGCAGGTTTAAACCTGCAAGAGAAGTCAGAGAAACAGGGGTGTGAAGCAAAGGGGCACTAAACAACAACATCGATACGACAACAAATCCCAGACCATCATCATCGTCAGCATCCTCATTTAAGCAGCTGACGAACTAACCCAGAAGCCGCCACAGCCAGAACAAGAGCAACGTAGTTTGTGGAAAATATCCAGGAAAGCTAAACAGAAATAAATATTCCACCGTTACAAGAGTCAGAAGAATAATASGGGTGCTTCCATGAATTTAAATCTATGTAAAAATGCTAACTATATAAACATATTTAGGGAACACACTGGCTCATCCGCCTGCTATTTCCAGAACGCTTTGTAAGGAGGAGGAAAAGCAGAGCAGCTTTGTAATGGGAGCTGCCACAAATATATCAGAGTGCTTAGACAGTCATGGAAAATTCCACATGAACCTAGAGGCTCTGACCAGCAAACGTAGTGCAGGTCAACTGAGAAAAGGCTACAATAGCCATAGGCAAAAGATGTGGGTCAGACTTAAAGTCAATCAATCCTCTTTAAATTTCCAAGTATTATTTTCCAGTTTACTTTCAGTTCTGCTCAAAGTTGGACTCTGCTAGAATCAAGTGTTCTGCCCATAGTAATCTATCAACCCAGYGAGCCTTGACCTCCAAAGTTTGGTGTGCACCAGCAAATGAAACCAGTCACTCCCTCCAAAACATGGATCAGATACCACAGAGCAACTAAAACATCAACAGGTCAACAACCAGAACAGCCAGTAACCCTTAAGTTGATATACTTTATTTTGCTATATAAAGTGAGGACAAAATAAAGGTGGACATATGATTTCAAACTATGTTAAATTTACGTAAGGTAGAAGCAAAGTAGGCCTTAAATCCTATGAAGTCTTTTTAGCAAGGGTTAGCTTCCAGACACAAAGGCAGAGGGAAGGGGTACCAGAGCACTGCACCATCTGCCCTTAACACCCTGGAGCAGGCGGAGGCCGGGAACAGCGAGCGCCTGCTGGAGCCCAACGCTCACCCTCCCACTGCGTGGAGGGAGGGAACGACACGCACGGGTACCTCGCCTGCTGGCACTTCCCCAGATCAGCTGCAGCGTGGCTGCGGGGTGCACGAGCTGCAGGCGCCTTCCAGGGTGCCCCAGCCACGCAGCCAGGCTTCAGGCAAGAGCTGTTTTCAAGGGCTCTTTGTTGGGACCACGTTGGATACCCAACTTCAGAGCCACGGCAGCACCGCATGTAGCCCAACACGACCTCCTCCCTGYACTCAGGTCTAACAATTAAAGCTGTCATTAGGTGCTGAACCTCATGAYTCCCTGGTCTTCGAGATCAGTCATGAAAAAGCTTCTCCCACACGTTTTGCTTACCCAGTGCCACTTTATACAGTAATCCATCACGAAAATGTAAAACGAAGCGGGACACAAAGTAAAACAAAGCAAGCCTCTACATCCCTTGGGTAATTCTGCAGAGCTGCTAAAACCAGGTTTGGCATCCAAGCCACCCACAGATCCTTAAATTCTCCYGGATACCAGTTGCAACAGTTAGTGTTAATTATCCAGCTCATGCAAGGAAATTAAAGTCCCTTATGTTCTACCAGRGAGATTTTAAAAGGTCTTTCTGCCATCTGTCTCTATGCTGCATGTTGCAAATTAAGGTCCTGATATCTGTWTAAATGTCAATTCAGGCAACTATATTTTAATCCACTTAGAATTAGTGGCAAATTATACAACCTTTCAAGCATTCTGTTTTCTGTTAAGAATAACAGGGTACTGTTTTATGATCTGCTTTGCAAACAGCAAAATAAATTTAGATTTTGACAGTACCTCATGAAAATGGTATAGCCTAGAATTTCAGTAGAARCCATAACTCCACAAACACTGCCTTCTAGCCTGGTATTTTCCTGAGGCTCCATTATCTCCTTGAAAAGGCTTCTCTTACAATAGTTGTGCAAAGATGATGTATTTACCTATRCAAAAATTTACCACAGAATAACCAAATTAACATCACATAATCCATATGGTTATTCAAAATGAATACTATTACATATAAATGCAGAAGGAAATKACTTAAGTTCAAATGTCACTACTTATATTTGAGTTAATTGGCATGAACTCAGTTAAATGAGAACTGATTTTGCAACCATGTTTTTATCAAAAACAAGATTTTTTGTTTAGTTTCCACCAGAAGGTTGACACAGAAAGCAYAAAAGTAGGTCCAACTACCAGAGTTCTGCATAACTCTACAAAGAGGTGGATGGCAACACCAGCCATTACCAAGGATACGAGTGCTAAGACTGCTCCCGTGACAACAAAACGGATTACTTTAACCCTAACGATGCATCCAGCAAAGAACCCCCAGAATCCATGATTTTGGGCTTCAGAGATACAATCACTGTATGATGAGSAAAGCTCTATCTCTGAATACTGGTCAAAAATCTGCTCTTCGTTATATTCTAGAAAGAAAGACCTACACATTAATTCACATTGTTCAATATAATTCTTGAGGGCTCAAGACTTTAAGAGTCTGCTTCCTCTATTTTTTCAACATGTAATTGGACAAGTCAAAAGGAGTAATGAAAATGAGCCACAGTCAACATGATTAAGAGTGAGAGAAATCAACTCATTGGTCATGCAAAAAAACAAACAAACAAACAAAAAACCACAGTCCATTAGAACTGTCAGTACAAAGCTTGCTATGCAGTTATCCAGAGGAGGACTTCAAGATTYCACGTGTCAAACACCCTAAACTGGAAGTATGTCTCAAGGTTTAGAGAACTCAAATATCACATTATTAAACTGAATCAAACCTGCATAAGCCAGTGCCACAGGCCAACCCAAGCTGGAACCACAMAGGCTTTTCCTGAAATAGGACAACATGGGAAACCTGCTCTTTAGTTGCCAGTTCCTAAGCATAGATGTCTCAACATTTGAGATAATGAGCTTAATATGTATGCGTAGGGTATGAATAATGTAGAAATAYTCAGGCATTTTTASTGTTGTATTAAGTATCTGTTACTAYTCAAGAAAAAAWCTGSATGATAGTTTTATCTCAAAAGATGATTTAATGATTTACCACAAAAACTCTACCTAGACTTATATCAATTTACTCCCCATAGCAAAATCATTTCAAACATATTTTACATTATTTCTGCATGGTACTTTGATAATATCTGTCCCCATTTTTTTTTCCTTCTCCTCTCAGAAGACAGAAAAAAAAATCCAAAGAAATAAGTTTGAATTCCAGTGCAGATTTCACTCCAGGTACAGCTGGCTCACCTCTTCATAAAAACACATTGTATGAGAAATGCCTCAATAAGACTTTTTTTCCTACTAATTCTTCTAATAAAGGCAGCAATAAACCATATTGTGCACATCAAAACAGGAACAGCCTTACTGTGGTGGAGATTCATGAGTCTGTCACAGACATTATCTGSTATAGATACCTATATCTTACACAGAAAACATTCTCATCTGCTACTCTGATGGATTTAAAGACCACATTGTAAAGGATCAAACTAAGAAAGCAGAGGCCATCAGTAGCCTTAAACTAGTATTACATTAGAAGTGTAAGAGTGTAAAGAATTAAGAAGAAAAAGAAAAGTCAATGCTTGACTGTGAATCAGCAATTTTTTTGAATCAACAAATCATTACTCAAAACAGTTATCAACTGGAAAGTAATAACAGGTCAATATAGAGCAATATTCAGGAATATATTTCATAGGAATTCAAGTTCTACCTAAATGCACTATCCACTGCAGAAAATATCTTATACAGTGGGTGGAAGGCTTTTTCTAGAAACAAAATACAAAGATTGTCAAAGAACACCACATTTCTAAATCTCTGACAGATCAGAAAAGCTTCCTCCTACRTGTCTTGAGAATATAAAAAAGAACCTTTTGATTGCAATAAACTGGCTATACCTTGAATAACAGACAAAGATTATATTTATACTTACAACAAGTAGCAACAAACAGCACATGTCACCAGCATTGTGTTGATAACACTGCAAGAAAAGGCAGATGATTAAATGTCATGTTATGACTGACCACAAGGYACATAGAAAAAATTTCCAAGAACAACTCCAAGTTCAACTTCACTCATGTGCAAGGTGACTCAAGATGAATATTTTAAATTATTCCATCTGAGTAAAAAGCTTATGTAACAAACATTCTCTCTGCACAAACATTCTCTCTTTTACAAACACTGTTATCTGCAAGCTAGTGAACTACTAGGGCTGGATATTCAAGTACAACTCTAACACTAAGCTCTTCAAATTGAAAATGTAAAACTGCTGCTATATATGAAGTATTGTTTTAAATGGAATGAAAGGAAATTAGATTCTCTAGCAATGAATGATCTGTGCAATTGAAGGAACTTGGTAATGAAATGGTTTTTTTTCCCCCTTGCTTAATTAGAGAGCAAAATCTCTACACTTATCTCAAAWGGAATAAGCAAAAACCTCAGGAGAAGTCACTTCACTTATAATCCTTCTCCAAGGCAAAGAACCTTCCCCCCCGCCCGCAACACGAGCCGCTTCCTTAGCTGCAGCTCAGGCCACGCAAAAGAGGAACGTGCGGCCTGCGGCCCCCGGGGAATGGCTGCGCCCGCGGGCCGCGCAGGGGGAGYTCGGTGGGCGGCAGCCGCCAGGCCGCGCCGAGGTCTCCGCGCGCGGCCGCCGGGGAGCCGGGCAGGCCCCGGTGTGCGACCCTCGGCCGGTCACTCACCCGCGGTTGGGCCCCTTCGGCACGAGCCACGGCAGGACGCCACCGACCACCCCCCAGAAAACGCTCATGACGAGGATGGGCACCGTGAGGCCACCGTACGCCATGGCCGTACTCGACGAGGAGGCGGAAAGCAGCTCGGTGCGACGCGGTGCACCCCCCCCCGGGCGCTTCCTCACGGGCGCCGCAGCGCCCCGCCCACCGACTGGTGCAGGCCAATCAGCGCCCGCCACGTTGCCGCAGTGCTGGGCCACGCGGTCGCCCCAGCCTCAGRATGCGCACGCGCGCGCTGCCGCACCGAAAGCCCCACCCCCAGGGGTGAGGCCCCGCCTCTCACTGCACTGGGCGGCCCGCACGGCAGCGCCCCCGCGCGGGGCCCCGCGGAACTGCAGCTCCAGTATGGACCGAGCACGGGGACCGCGCTCCCGGAGCCCCGAAACTCCCTCAATTATAGGGCTGTTTTCAACACATGGAGGCAGGTTGCAGGTATTTGTCCTGCCTACAGAAAGGCTCATCCAACACACGGCGAGCAGCAGACCTGAGGCTCCCTCCACTCCTACCCTTTTCAAACCAGACAGCCCCCCTCCAGAAGCCTTGGTGATATAATCCCTCCTTCCTGGCGTGAGCGCAAGAGACTCGGGCACTAACTCAGCAAATTCAGTGGGAATGGGCACCAAATATAACATCTCTGAAGTGTCATCGTCTGCATCCAAATGAAGGAGATATGTAGAAAAAAACCTCACCATTTATTCCAAAACAAAAAGATTTGACACCTTATTTCAGAAACCTAATGATCTATTAAAGATAGGTGGAGCATGGAATTAAAAACTTTCATTTAAAAACATGAATTTCTAAAGAAGTGCAAGTTAAAGATTACTCAAAAGAACACCAAAATACGCTAGCCCTCAAGTGTACGTGTTCGGGACCGTAGCACCTTCTCTAAATATGGTTGTAAATACACTGCTATTAGAAAAAAAACTCCTTAATTTCCTTAAAGTTTTAAAAAAAAAAAAAAATTAGTGGGAACATTTTTGATACAGCCAACATCAAAACATGATAATGAACATTTAAACACCAAGATATACTGTATCAAGATTTTCTAAAGGACAGGACAAAACAAGAGGTTTCAGTTTAGCAGTTCTTTAATGGTGTCAAGCAGAAGACCATCTATTCTTGCATCTTTTCAATTGTTTCTTCCTTGTATTTGCCCTTCTCCTTGCCAACCTGGCGGGATTTTGCTTTACGCTCCAAGATCTTTTTGCGATCTTTGTCCAGTTTTAGCCTAGTGATCACCACCTAGAGAAAGGATAAAGAATTTAAGTCTTCAGTGTTACACTGCAACAACTCGAAACAATTTGTGACAACRTAAAATAGCCTATGAAGGTCACACAGACTGCCAAAACATTCACATTTTATTTCCATAGACTCTCTCATTTGATTTTGGTAGAACTGAGGGACTGAATTACCTATCCATTTCACAAGACTGAGCTAAACAAATTTCTACAGATATACTCAGGGCCAGAACAGATACCTACACATACCACAACAATACTGGGACAAGCAGAAGAGCAGCCGATTTGCCATCTATTAATAATTAAATCAACGTACTCTCATTTGCCATGAGGCCCTTTTSAGACATGAAGTACACTACTTTCACCCCAAAACACAGCATGTAGCTTAGTCTTGTTCCACAAAGCCAAGGATCAGACCACTGGTTTAATTTTCTCATGTTTGAAATAATGTTACCTCCATCATCAAACACTGGAAAATCATACTGATGCTGGCCACTAACACATCACTGCTCTACCATATGGGATAGCCAATTCATCCCGGCCACAGCAAAACTGCAAGCATCACACTGGTCCACAAAATATGTTTTTCTAGAACATGTCTGCTATTAAACAGCTATAGTATCCAAGCAATTACTGAGGATTAAAAACAGGGGCAYATCTATCATCATGTGCTTAAACCAGTTGCTGCCAGAGCCTTAAAAGATATTTCCCAGCAAGGCAGCAGGAAGTCATAGCTACAATTTTCAGATTTTTTTCTCTTCCTGCTCCCATAATTAGCAAAGAAACAAGTACTTTTGTATTACTGCAAGGAGTAATTTTAAAAAACACTAACATCAGAAAATCCACATAGGGTGCAGTAGGGCCACATGAACCTGGTCAGCTCTCACCAACTTTCAGGACACAGGACATCGCCACGAATTCCTACCTCTTTACCTAAAATAGGTAGAAAATGTTCACCTATCACACTACAAGCCACATTTTTGTATATAACTGTATGTAAACAAAAATATACATTTTAACAAACTCCTCTGTTTTGTGAGCGTTAATATTATCTTCCTGTAGAGCTTTCTCAAGGTCTCCCTTCTAGCCAGGAAGAACTTACCCAGAAAGGAGAGACCAGCATGAACATAAATTTCTTCCACTGTTATTTACCATGCAAATTGCATCTGATCCTCTGCGCACTAGTTCCCCCACAATGTCACCTTGCACCTCAAGTGTTATTACTAGACACAAGTCCTTACACTGTTTTGGAATAGCTTAGCTCTCCCTCTGCCACATATACCAACTATTATATCAGAAAACCTGCTGAAACTTGATTTCTTCCACTAGCACATTAGCACACAAGTCTGTTTGGCATTGCTAATTTGGCAGACTAATTTCATCCGCTTCAAACTAGGCTCTTGGCTGCTTGTTCTGTTTAGTCCGCAATACTTGCCTATTATGAACCAAACAGACTGCCTGGTTATCATTAAACATTGCAAATCACTTCAGGCTATAACCAGATCCAGGCAAAATTTTATAACCCACAATATCAAACCATGATTCTGTGCATTTATTTGAGCATTTCAAACACCTCCTTAATCAACATCAATGCAGTGTAGCAACTGTCTAGGGTTGTTTTGAATTATTTACTCTCAAAACAATAATAAAGTGCAAAAGCTCTCCTAGAGAAGATTTTAGCAAGGCCCCAAAATTCAGTCTCTAGCGAGCTGCTCCATCAAAAAAAACCTTCAAAAGCACCCAAGCTCTGKTTTCAGCTGTCACTGCTTTGCTCTCACGACACCATAACCCTAGTTTATTAATCTCCCTCAGCAACACAACAGTATCTCAGAGTGTATTACTCTGTGTGCCATAACAAGACTCAACTTTAGCAAGTAGCAGTATCTTATTTTTGTCAACAAGATCTCATTATGCATTTCAGATCTCATGTTATAAGTGTACCTTGCTGGGATGGATTCCCACATGGACAGTCGTGCCATTAGCCTTCTCACGCTGGACGCGCTCAATGTAGATGACATATTTTTTCCTGTACACCTGGACCACCTTGCCAATCTGCTGTCCCTTGTAATGTCCCCGGACAACCTAAACAAGAGCATAGAAGTTACAGTTTCCCACATACCAACAATATTCCTCACTCAGCTACTTAAGTAACACAATTACTAAAACAGAGACCCAGACCCACACAGACCAAACCCCCATCTCTGTTCYTTGCACATACATGTTATGAAAACATCCAATTTTGAGACAGTTTCAGTAAACACTAGGTGAGAAAACAGAATGGAAGAGAACTATACTTTCCCATTATTTTGCTTGCAATTAACAGATCATTCCAATGCAGAGGAAAATGGTCAACTTCTGCAATTTTGCATCCCTGAAAATAATCTATCAGCACATTTAGAATTGAAGGCGCTGCTAAGATCACGTTTATCCCTACACTGACTTTTGCACAGACCACAGGCAGCAAGCACTCTAAACCTGTAAAAGTGAAAGAAACAACTCCTTGGCTTATGTCGTTCTACCAAAAGCCATTAATCCAGCCTGATAGCGAAGAAATGCAACTCAAGCACTTCATCTGCTGGTGCATTTCTATCCCTAGTATTTTCATTCCCAAACCTGTGATTTCAAACAGGCCAACGTTATGATGACATCAACTTGCACAGTTTCTGCAAGGCTCTAGCATGGATCTGAATTGGTCTTGCCCTCCTCTTTTGCACAAGCTATATACGAAAAACAAACACGCTACAACTGCATGTTCCAGAGCAGCTGCAGGAGCAGCGCCTACCTGGACTTCATCGTCCTTGCGGATGGGCATGGAGCGCACGTTGTACTTCTGCCGCAGCTCCTTGGAGAGCGGCGAGGACATTATTTTCCGCCGGATGTGCGAGGGCGCGTTGAAGTGGCGCTTGCGGTTCTTGCTGCGGTCCGACGTCACGAACGGGTTAAACTTCATGGTGGCTGCAAGAGGCAAGACGCGGGGGGGCCCCTCAGAGGCGCGCSGGGCCGCGCGAGCCGGGCCGCGCTCGGCCTTGGCAGTGCCGGGCCCGGCCACCCAGCGCCGCGCTGCACTCGCGGCCTCGCTCCGCTTCCCTGGCCGCCAGGCGCCGCCGTGGCCTCCCCCCTGCACCGCACCGCCCCGCGAGACCCATCGCGGGGCGRGATGGCGGCGGATGGCGGCAGATCCACCCCGCCGGCCGCCCTTACCCCTCTGCTCCCGCCGCCGCGCTCGCCCGGAAAGAGAGAGCTTTCACTTCCGCCCCGCCAAGGGCCGCCGAGCTCCCGCGAGAGCCGCCGGGAGATTTCGTGGGAGGGAGGGGAGCGCGGAGCGGCAGCGCCCTCGCGCGGCTGGAGGTGCGCGCATCCCGCGCATGCGCCCTGCGACCCGTCCCGAGGGGCTGTTACACGCCAAGCTGYGCTGCAAAAACACTAAAATAAATAACAAATAAATAAAGTTCCAAGCACAGGAGACWCCCCTCTCATTAAAAAAAAGCCTCGTGTTAACTCAGCAGTGACCGGGCTTAAAGTGATGTCATTGTGTGATAATGCCCAGGTCATTGAAACTAGGATAATAATTTTTAAAAATTCAGTCTTTTAAATTGATTTTGCAAGGTCAGTCATACCCAAGGGATGAGCATGCTACAAGCAGACCCAGGAGCTGTCCTCTCTGCACTCAGACGGTTAGGCCTGGGTGGGAGAATTAATGCACGGACTGCTCCTTCAGCAGAGCTCTGCCACACTTGAGCACCGCTTTGCTTCTCCATCGAGCAAAAAAGTGATTTATTGGGTTATTTCASTGGACACGCTGGCAGGGAAAGCAGGCACGCTGCAGTATGCATACGCCGCTTCCAAAACAAGCCAAACAACTCCACTGATCCGGTTTAGAGAAGTGGCCCCGACTGCACTGAGAGAAGAGAGGGCAGAAAGACGCTGCTGGGGGCAAGAGGCAGGCAGCACCTCAAAGCAGCTTTGCCATCGGAGGAACTGTAATAGGGAAGAGGCCTTAGAAAACTACTGCTACARCCCCGTGAACGAGGGTCAAGGATTTCTTTTGTACAGCTCAGCAGCAGCAGCAGCACACACTTCTAAGGTATTAAAATTGGATCCTTTTAATCCACCAGGTCTAAAGACTCTGAGCAAAGACTCAACAGAATCCAAAGGAAAATCTGGGACATTTTTGCTGTAAGCTTCACTTGGTAGAAGGGGATTAGAGGAAATCCTTCATCAAGCAAGCGAACTCAYCGCAGCGGAACCCCCCCACTCCCATCAGCAGGAAGCTGCTGTCTAATGCCCACGGACACACGGACCGAAATGAAGACAAGCGCACYGTTTTCAAGTTGATTTTTGTAAATGGAAAAATGTATAAAATCTATCCATACATTAACAGCTACAGGAAGTTACACAATCCAGTTTACACCTAAAGTAATAGCAATCAGTCCATAATAAGAACAGGGAAGAATTCCAATGCTGTAATTTGTCGCACGTTGCTGTAGGGCAGAGAAYGGGCAGAGGAGAGGGTTGTTGGCCCTCTTTTTTTTTTTTTCCCTGTGTACATATGTAAAACTGGCTACCTTCCCTACTTGGAAAGCAATGAGACAATTTCAACAGACATGTATTAGGAATACTTTTGAAATGCATCTGACTCTAGCATTAACACTGAATATTCAAAGATTCGATTCATTTCATTACAATATAATGTTTGGACGCTTCTGCCTCCAAAAAAGGGCTAGGGACAGTGGGTATTATCCAAGAGAAATCCTGCACCCATCTTTGAATTTCTAGCACTGAGTTAAGGATTTTTATTTTATGATTTTCATCCACCCTGGAACACTTAATTTGTGCATCCTCAGCTCACATTTACAAAGCATGCAGAAACTGTGACTACTCAAGGAACATTTAGGGGGCCGCAGAAAATGTGCTCGTGGGTCTTGGTGCAAGTTCTAGTGAACCTCTGTTTGTCACCACGAGCCACACCCGGCTGTAGTTCTCCCCTCCACCTAATTCAGTGGAAACCTCAGAAAAAAAGGCTTGAATGAATGAGYGTGGAGGCTCAGGTACCATTTTAACTAAAACAAAACAGAACAGAARAGTTGCTAGCAGGGCTCGGACTGCAGGAACGCCTGCCCTGCTCCAGGTGTACTTGTGGGTGAAAAGTGTCAGCCTAGGGCTCAGAAATGAKCATTTTAAAGGAAATTTCAACTGCATTTTAAAGGAAAAAGGTAGGCACCTCGCACCCTGAAAAGACAGACATGCTGTGTTTTGCAGGCATATTCAATATACACACACACAACAAGACAGTAAGTTGTGCTCATCCACCCAGAAGACTGCAGCATTTTCTCAACACATAGGATGGACAACCTCTTTCCAAAACAACAGCAGTAATAATAATTAGAAAAAAAATAAAACAGAAGAGCAGATTGCAGACTGCTGGGTGATTCGTGTTAAAAAAAAATAGAGGTGAAAGAAAAAGCTAACACTGTAAAGACTACTATTCCCCTTCAAAGCAAAGGCCACATAAAACTGTGTTGCTCAGTTTGGTTTTTACTTCATGCCACCTGTAAACACAAGACTGGATATTCAGTTTCTGGGACAAAATGAAGCAATTTTTACATCCAGAGTAAAACAAAGGCCCTCCCTGCCTGGATTACACATTATCCAGGGAAAGGTCGCTGGGTGAAGGTTCCCTCTTCTCATTTGCTCATTTCATTAGAAAGGTCATATGTGAACAAAAGAGCTTTCAATAAGAGCACAACACATTTCCTGATGTTACTTCTGCCTTCTGTCTCTCAAAGTCTGCTATGGGGACTAACACTCTCCATTCCTCACCAACAGATACGTCACCTTTTTGGCACCATGGACAGAATGCCTTCCTAATGTATAATTTTGCCTTATACAAAAGTCGATTGTCCAATTATTCAATTCCAAGAGAATTCCAGAAGGTGCCACAACTCAAATCTTTGCAATCTTCTAGCTAGTTTGTACAACACTGCCACAGGAACCTCCTGGAAAACAGACCATTAACCCTTATTTAGATTCCATAGTGTGTTACATATAAGCAATTTTAACCTCTCTTTCTGGGGTAGAGAACTGAAATGCAAGCCCCAGGTCCATTGATTTTTGGCTCTCAGAGCTCCGAATTCTTGGATTTGTTGAAGAGGTCTTCACTGAACAACCYGATTAGAGAAAAATTTACTGATTCAATCAAATAGAAAATGAGAAAAAACAAACAGGTAGTGGTAGATTTCTCAATCTTTGCTCCTGTCCTTGGAGATTGGGGTAGAGTTTTGCAGCTACTGCATTTTTCCCAGCTGGATCTTCTTCCACGCTTCCGATGCTGTAAAAATGCAGGAGTCAAGGATCCCAGCTACTGTAAATGTTCCTCCAATGATGGCACATATCTGAAAGTTACAGGAAAAAAAGTCAGTGATGAGACAGACACAGCTTGAAACAGAGATGGAAGGTAACATCTACTGCTAGGATGTCTTCTGGAAGCAGAGCAAGAGCTGAGCAGTGGCACTGGAGAGGTAACTATATGAAAACCACATTCGGAAAAACTATTCCTGGTACAGTGGGACAACTTGGCGCTACCCTGAGCCCACTCCTTTCCCTTCCACCTTTGGAAGGTACTGCAGAGCTCCAAGATGACACTGAATTCACTTTTCTGCACCTGCCAGAGGGAACAGGGCTGTTGCTTCAAGGATAGGAAGGGCTGTGGCTGGTCAAACCTGCTACTGCACCTGGTAAAATCATTTGTTGTGGAGGAAAGGCAGAATCCCCTGGCTGCAGCTCAGCTCTGCTGGGCAAACAGCACAAACAGTTTGGTTGTTCAAGCAGCTTTTTCCTCATTTATGTGTTGTGGGGAAGGAGTGTGGAGAAGAGGTGAGAGGCTGAAAACCTCACAGGTTGAAGCTCTCTGTTTACGTTATTGTAGCAAAAACTTGTTGCCCTCAAAAGCTCTATGGGCACAATGCCAGAGAGTGGAAAAGATCTGCCATGTCATAAAACCCAACTCCTAAGAGTCTCTGGCAAAAAAATTCCTTTTTTTTCAGGGCTAAATCCCACCTACTAACACCTAAAAGCTCTGGGTTGCTCATGTCTTCCTACTGCTGTTTTCTGTTATAAATATCATAGTCTTGTAGTCTTTTCCCCATTTCACAGGATACAGCATTTGTAAACAGGCAAAAGTCGCTTAAGAAGCACATTAAGGATAGTGACTAACGGAGAAGCCAGAAACGTAGCTACCAGTGACACCTACAGCTAAGTCTGCCTAACRCTTTCCATTACAAGGACTATGTGCAGCTGTTACAACAGCACTGTCAACCTTTAACTGTTTGTGGGCTGAACTTTTCCATGCCACATGTCTCAGGCAGAATTATTTAAATACCAGCAAAAGAAAAGTAGTCATTTGCTAGAACAAAGGGGAAAATTTAATCTTTTAATTAGCAGAATAGCTTCTCTTGGTTCTCTAGTCCTAGCCAAACACAAAAGTAACCAGACAGGTCAAATCAGAGGTACTTTGGCTTGGAGCACTCAAAATTAGGGGCAGTAGCTCTTGACTTTGCAGCACATTGTTTCAAACCCCCTTCTCTATAAACCGGAGTCGATACCTCCCTTACCTCCGAGGAGACCGGAGCACAGCACGTGGGAAGCGTTCGGGGCTGTCTCGGGACTGCACTCGGGTTAACACCGGCCGCACGGCGGCAGCAGGGCAGGAGTCACTTACTGTAGGGGGCGGGGGGACACAGGGCTCTGCTGCCCCACCTTGGGCACTGAGCAAGGCTGGGCTCATACGGAAAATATGACCCGCGATCGAGCAACCTAATAACATGCAGCAGCCAAGCTGCAGCTCCACAGGACCTCGCACTGCCCAACTCCCACGTTTTGACTTCGTAACCAGGATGTTCTTGTAAACGACTGCGTTAAATGTCACTCACTGCCTCCGAAGGGGACCAGAGCCACCCTAGATCTGCTGTGCCCAACCCCTCTCCGAGCCAGCACTAAACACCCTGGGGAAGCTATRGGGCAAAGAGCAGCACGGGAGCAGCAGTGTTGGCTATGGCAGGGAGTTTGCAGCAGCTAAAGAACAATGAGCTCGCTACTGGCAAGGGTAAATCCCTCAGCCACACACATGTTCAAGTGGGATATTTGTGCTCGCTGAGCTCACTGGAAGGAACAGATGCAATAGGGATGGCAAGGCAAGGTTACCACAGCCGTGGCAGGACAGTTGGTATTACAGCAGATAAAAGCTTCAGAAACCACAGCAGCCGCCCGAGGCAAAGCTGGTATTTTTAGGGAGCAAGTCCAGCTCCGGTCCTCTGTGGCCTCCTTCACCCCGTCCACACCTCCCTACCCGCCGCACATGACGCACAGGGACTTTTCAGGGAAAATGACAGCAATGGAGCTGGGTCATTTCAGTCCACAGCAGCTCAGCTGACCAAGGATTTTACACCACAAACAGCAGAAAACGGTCCAACACTAAGATTTTGCATCATATGGTAGGAAAATGTGATTTCAGTGCAGCAAAGCAAGGTGGGAGGGGATAGAAAAATAYATATTGGCCTGTGCAGCTCTGCTCTGCGCTGCGAGTGCCGGTGACTCAGACGCAGCGGGGTCCGCGCGGCGCCCGCCTCCCTGCGCGCGCAGCACAAGAAAGGCGGCACCAGCACYGGGCCCTGGGTCAGCGCAGAGGCTGCACCGTGACACTCCTGCATCACTCATGTGTATTCTCGAGACCCTACATATGTCTGAAAGTCAAGTGAAACGAACTTCATGTTTATCAGAACCTGCAAAATCAAAATCCATAAGTGCAGCATAGCCACGCTGTTTATGTCACTTCTGATTAAATAGTTTAAAAATCAAAATCCAAGGTCTTCATCACAGCCATTTTTTTTCAACTACTACACATTCTACAATATCTCAATGGGACAACAGACTAGACCGCAGCTTAAAATTTAAGCGAGTTCCCTCAACACACATTTTTTTAAAAGTTCTGGAAGACYTTGAAATAGCTCTTCAACTTACTAGTAGTTTGGCCTTGATGGAGCAAAACATAGCTGGTCAAAAAAAACCCAAATGGAGCCCTTCTCCTCTTCTATCAGGTGTAAGGGCTCAGAATGGGCAAAATCACACCAAACTAAACAGAGTTAAACAACAGTCCTGTAAGAGAGATCTCATCATTAAAGCGAGTCTACCACAGCTTGGTTTATTGCATACCACATCATTTTGAATTCCAAATTTCTGGCATTCTGCAATAATGCCCACCATGCATGGAACCTATAGAATAGGTCGCTTTTCTTTCTTCTAGTGCCCAACTGCTAAATGAAAYTATGACAGCATAAGACTTAACAGCTACCTCAGATTTCAGTACCAGTGAGGAGATATACTGCCTTATTTCCAGCACATGTTCCCAATGCTCTGAAGCAGAAACTTCCTTCTGAACATGAAAGGTCCAGGAAAGGTAGGAAAGACAGGCAGGAGAAGGGAGAGTTGGAGGCTCCGAGTAACTCACCGATGTGATAAACCTGTACAAGGGCTGYCGCCTCTCTGTGTATTTCACTGTGATGGGGCTCAAATCATAGCGGAACCAGATAGCTGGGATAATGCGGCCAGTGTGACTGTAGGCTACATACTCCTGGAATAGAAAGTAAGGGAAAAATGGCAAAGAGTGTGAGCAATCTCATTCCAGAYAGAACATCCTTATCAAGCAGGAAAACAGGATCATCACAGTCTGGTAAGGACGCAGCCTGGAACGACAAGTTACATTGCTTCCTCTCGTCTTCAACCAACGTTACAAGTGTAAACAGACAGATTGTCATTGATTTCTACACCACAGATCTGCTTTATTTGAAAGACTTACTAAGTGGTTGCAGGTGAGGCTTTTGTCCTGTCAGCATGTAAATCATACACTGGGAAATTCATTCAAACAAACAGGATTTAGTCTACATGAACCTGAGAATCTCAGCWTTTCCATGCACTTGGAATAGGAAACAATGTTTCCAGTGTGCAAGCCCCCTCCCTCACACAGGGACCWGCAATGCAAATACCTTGCGCATCCAGTGTGAATAATATAGAGACAAATTTAAAACCCACACTGAAAGCTGGATGCGGACTGCATACAGAAAAAGATACTACAAAAGGTCATTCCAGGCTGGTTCAAGAGAGACTTTTTTAAACTGCCTGTAAAAATCTTCTGTAACTCACTTCCTTAGCAAATACACTGTGATGCATCAGCCACAGAGGAGCATCCTACTAAGACAGATACTGCGAAATGCCAGTAAAAAGCATATACCAACAYAGGCCCCCACAATGTCTGGCAAGAGCAGCAGGATGGGGCTGCCAGTGCCTGGTCCAGATGCTTTCAGGGCTCTCCCTAGGGAAATTCTGCGGCTCCTCTGTGGATAGTGGCTATCTGGGGAAGGGAGGAAACAGAGGATCTAGGAGATAAAGGAGGAGAGGAGTCAAACTGTTTACACTTAACACTCTCTTCATCTCCTCACCCTAGGCAATCTCTGCCAGTCTATACCAATGGCTTCCAATTTCTGTTTCCCACTAATCAGTATTGCAGTCAAGAACGACAGCAGCAATACGAACATTTTTACTCCTAATGAGAAGAAAACGCAGAGGCAGCACTGCTGCCCTTTTGATAGATCTGACCTCAATTTTTCCTTCCCTTCCCTTCCCCTTTTCCATCACCATCAGCCCTGCTTTAATGAGTCTGCCTTGGCTGGATGCCCCAATTTACAAGCCTGTTCACAGAAGTGTCAAAAGCAGCAGCTCCTGCTGCCTATTTTCCAAATTACTTTCAGAACTTGTGTCACAGGAAACTCATCAGAACAGTAGTTGTGACATTAAACAGAACAAATGTTTTGTAATCTGAAATCCAAAACACTGAGACAGGCAAGCCCAAAAGTCACTAGACAGAAATACTAATCCGAGAACTAGTCCTTGAGTGTGTCTGTTCAATTCTCAGTTCTAGCAAACTAGCAGGTATCACATATTACAATCAGACTCTGGGCTTTCAGCTAGAATCTGAGTAGCATATTACATTAAATTGAAATAGGGCTTTATCTTAAAAAGTTTTTGTTTGTTGTTAAAGTTTGATTACATTATTAATATAAAAATATCTACACTTCCAATGTGTATTCATTTAATAATGATATCGTTATAATAACTACCAAAACTTACTGTTATGAACTAGGCATGTGAAATAGTCAACTAGTACATATTTGCTGCTGCAAGTTCAATGGCAGTCAAATGGCTTAGTATCTGAAAACAACACTTATAAAATGCTAMAAATGTGAAAAGCAGTATCTTTTCCTGCTAATTCATACAGTATTATCTCCTGCATTTCTATTTATTTTACCAGCTCAGGCTAGTAAAATACTGGCTAGTTTCTCATAGAAAATCCATATAGAGAAAATCCATAGAGATCCAGATCAGTTAAACTGACATAGGACTAAYAGCAGAATATATAGGAATATAATAGGAATAATAGGAGAAATATATCAAGGAGAAAAACTAATACCATCTTTGGCTGTGAAAAGCCCTCATGCAAGCCCAACCCTAACAAAGACAGAGGCAAGAGCAGCAGGAAGGGCTCTGAAGGGCTTCAATTCCTCCTTCTCCCAGCAGAGGCTACTGCTCACCTACAAACACGCACACACACATGGCACGGAGCACAGGAGCTCAAGAGAGGGGGAATAGGGACATAGGAGTCTCCATGCGCTTGCTGGGCTGCAATGAGGAAGTTCTTTGAGAACCATCTACTTTACCTTGTTTGCTACAGTGTATTGGTACGAGTATCGCTGCTTGCCGCTCTTGTCTTCGTACACTGTAGGGACTATCTTTAATATGTAATCATGAGATGCAAGAGCTGTAGTCAGAAAAGAAAAGGAAAATGGAAGTTACAATTTAGAGAAAGGAATAGCAGCCTTTATGCTTCTAAGTAAGTGTCAGGAATCAAATAAAAAAAGTAAGCTCACAGAACAAGTACCTTCTCTTTCCTTACCTCAGGTTCTGTGATGCAGTGGCAATTTTGCATCCTATTTATATGGTATTTATACACAACTTTGCAAAGCACTTAGAAACCACCAGAACCTGTCTATCATTCTAAGACTTCTGTAGTACCAGGACAAAAGGAGTTCAAGTCATTTCAAAATTCTTAAGTGCTTGCATCTATAAACGATTAGCCCCACAACACTACAAAAAAGTTGTTCTATTTAAATCAAGCACTAGCTGCAGTTAGAGCTGCAGCTCATCACACTGTTTCTGACAGAAAGAGGTGAAATACCACAACCTGTGTAGGGCCATCACCTCTAGGCACTCTGCTTCATTGCATTCTCTTTCTGCTGCTTAACAATTACTCTTTTTTTTTTTCACGATTATAACTATTTTGGCATTTTTCTATCTGTTGAAACGGTTGTAAAGCTCTTGACTTTTGGAAAGATAAACAAGAAACTCCCCCACAACTATCTAGCATCAAGAACCACCATGAATATTCTAATCCAAGAAATGTACAGGATGGAGATCCCTCAAGAATTTCAATATTTGAAAGAAAAACATTTAGCTGAATTGCAGCATGCACTGAAAGTTTCTCTTGGTGCAGCTGGTTATAGAGAAATGTGCTGAAAAAGTTGATCCTTCCTCTCATAGGGTGGGAGATGAGGTGGGAGTGAGGTGACATCTAACTTGCAACATGAGAAAAGGAAAGGCTCTCCTCGTGGTGGCAGCAGCAAAGGAAGTATGGATAAAACTCAATAATTCCATACCAGAGGATCATAAAAGAGCTGGAGACAATGCCCAGGTTGCAGAAAGACTGCAAAGGATATTTGGGACTAAAACTTCTCCTCAGTAGTGGACAGAATGGAGATGTCAGTCAGCAATGTCTGGATTGCTTTCATTAATGGGGAAAATTAAAGACTCCTGGATACACCAGGGTTGCATTAATAACATTATTTTCCCTACTGCAGCAAGTTGGCTAAAACCTGTAATCACCAAGAATACATACGATTTGAGCTGAGTTTGTCTGCTCCCTCCAAGGCATTGAATGCTCCATGAATGTTCTGGACCTGGAAAGCATAAAAAACACTTGAACAAGCTATGCTCTGACTCTGCAGTCTTGACCTTTGCTTCCCTATTCTCTCCTGTAACAAACAGTTCAGCCTGATTCAACCTTTCCAAAAACAAAGTCTCAATGCAACAAAAGATGGTTTGAAATACCTTTCAATGACCATCAACGCTGGGGTTGGTTCCAAGTGAAAAGTTGATTTCCCAATGCTTTACACAATGAAACTCCAAAACCACTCCAAAGCTAAAGGAGTTGCAGTTGAAAGATGCCAGTTAGAAAATGCATCACAAGGAAATTTCACAAGAGCTTTGCATAGTTTACTGTGAAAATTCTTTATCAGGCTCAAATGAAAACAAAGGGGAGTCAGAGGCAGGTTAAAACTCAAAGTCCTCCTGCAAAAGAGGCTCATGTCATAGCTGCTGGATTTCTCCATCTCACCTCATCCCTTACACCAAGCACACTATGTTCTTGAAGATGGAAAGAACAGATGCCAACTCTGCCACTCATTCAGTGCACTCATTCAACGCATGCAAGTATCTGTTGCCCAGAACAACAGGGTTTGATCCATACCTTACGCATACTATTTTCTTCCTGAGTCTAGAGTTCACCAGTAGGCTAATCACTTTGTGAATCCTACAGACAGGGAAAATTACACACCAAGAGCTGCAGAATTAGGGTTGCATCATTCACATAATATACAGAAGGGACAAATAACTCAATAACCTAAAAATTCCTGACCTTAAGCCAGACCACAGGGTGTGTTCTGACTTTCACCTCATTAAGAAGGCGCTGCACAAGTAGCTATTTCCCAGACCCTCTCAACAACTGATAGCATGTGGATCTATTTGTCTGATCCTAATTGCTGTTTCCCCATTCAGAATGCCACAGAGAAGATGATAGTCTGGAGGAAAAAGCAACTGAACCAGTTTCTCACCTGAGAAGGGAAACTCTTAGAGAGGGAGGAAAAAAAAAAATCAGCAAGCTCAGCTAGCAAGATGCTRGTAACAAGCACAATGCAAAAGCACTAACTGAGGCTTCTGCAGGGCTTTTCACACTGCTGGCATCAAGCATTTCACAGAATAGCAACCACATCAGAACTATCCATGCAGACTGTACATGTTCTTTACTCAGCTATCACATACATACAGATGAGGACAGTGGAAAAATTAAGAAAGAGAAGCCACTGGACCAGGCTACAGGATTACGCCACATTCTGGATGAAGCTCAGGAGTAAGCTCCTTATCACATACCTGTGCCAAAAACTTTAAGATTCACTCACAATATGCTACTGTAAATATTTAAGCAACTACTCAGCAAACAACTGTTATACCTGTTCTGTTCAGTATCTTGCTCTTTGCTCTCCAGTGTCCACACTAGCCTGGGAAAGTGCAACYTTATTTCCAACTTATATGTAAAGATTATCTGCTCTTTATCTCCACTCAAACTGGGTTGTGAATCAATTGTATGCTGCAAGGCTTCCATATAAAGCCATCACAGTAACTCCCAGCTTGATATTCTACTCTGATTTTTCTTGTGGACTCTTTTGGACTCCCCTTACAACACTCGCTGTCCCAAAACTGCTAATTAACCTCTGTGCCATGAACAGCACAGGTAAGTTCTTGAGGGACACMTTATCAAGTGTCTGGAGGGACTTCAACAAGCAATATGATTTCAGCCACAATGGCAAAATTATTTTGCAACAGAGAACTTAATCAAGCTTGTTCAGCTTCTCAGGATTGTGCTGCAGTACCAAGGCCAAAACCACTGCTTCAGGAGTGGAACTCAAATGAAAACAAAGCTAACCAGAGGTCTAGAGTGCCAATGCTTTATGCTCCTGTTAGATGGACCTCAAAAAGTTCCTTGTTAGGATCTTGAAGACCCTGGACTTTAATATATACAAAAGGATACAGAATATAACTGAAAAACTGCTGGACTGATCAGGCAGAGCACAAGAGCAGGCTAAAACAACTTCTAATCTTGCACCTACAAAGGGAACACAAGTCTTCTTAAAAAAATTTAAATTAAGATTATTCAACATGAAGATCTGAGATATTCAATGAGTTCACTCAAGAGAATTCTACAATTGAAAACAAACAAAACAAAACAAAAAACCCCAAACATCCTACTTTCTGCACTTGTTTTAGGGGGCAACCATTCAGGTTTGAATTTTGGTCCTGTCTGCAATAGGGAAGATCTATAAAACTTTGCCACTAGTGTGCATGAATGACTGTTAAAGAACTGAAGCTTAAATGAGGCCAGATTAGATTTAATTCTCCACTTCATTTTTTTTTTTCTCCCCTGGAGACAACAGCATGCACCTTAGCAGATCATTCCGGCAGAGCGAGTAGCAACCTACAAAAGAATAGAGTCCCAGCACAAGACATAAGTGAATGAGACAAGCTCCTCAACCACTTTATGAAATGTGAGCATATATTACATCAGAGCAGGTGGAGCCAAAMCAAAAGATTCAAGGGTGTATCAAGACAGATTTAGAGCACTCCGTARTGCTGGCTCTCTCCACTGCTTGCTGAGTTTGAACAGTACCTGTATAGTAGTCGTATCCTCCTTTACCTTGCACTTTTGTGTTTATCTGCCTACTGGATCAGCAGCTCTACTCCACTCTTGTGTGTGAAGATGAGTAGTTATTTTTGCCTCTAAAAGCACTAACAGAACTTGTCCAAATCATGAGTCAAATATGTGTATACTAGGCAGGTTTCTCACCACCAGCACGGAAGACACCTGCTATCAGAAACCCGCTCCTTTGCCCTGAACTGCCCAAGCTTCTCATCTCATTCCTGCTGATTTGCACGTCAGCTACATTACTGCACGATAGAGACTCCACTCCAAGACTCCACGATAAAGCACAGGGAACACTACCCTACAGCACTGATTTCCCATGCAAACTGCAGAACTCCCTATTAGCACTTACCTAATGTTTTTCATAATCTCAGTGTACTTCACAGACATTAAGCCAAGCTTATTTATATGCTAATATTCCAGCGTTCCCACATAAGATATTTCCTAAAAGAAGCCGGGAGCAGAGTCAGAAGACTACAAAGCAATGCTTAGACTTGTTAGCATGAGAAAAGGTTTTTGGAGGTAGGTGTACAAGCAGCAGACTAATGAGACGTCTGCACTGAGAAGCAAAGATTACAGAGAGACTATGGGTAAGTGTTTAGGGCGAGTCGCAAATTGGGTGTGCACATATGCAACTCCCACCTATGATGCCAGTTCCTTGGAAGCAGGCTAAAGAAGTGCTGTAATCTGCCCTTATTAAGAAATCAGGAATTATTACATAACTTGCAACACCAGGTGTAACTCTATCCACAGGGCAAGCGTACATGTTGAACTTCTTCCCAGCAGGGAGCTGGCAATTCTAAGTCTAACCTGTGTCTCTCAGAACAAATTTGGCTAACAGACACCTGCTTTAGAAGTATGGTGTAGTGGAATTATAAATAACTTGACTGGTGCCATGGTAAAGACACTAGAGAATATATTTTCCCATAGTGTAATTACTGTTCCTCAGCAAGCACTCTCTTAAGAAGTGCTTGCAACATTAATATTAAAAGTGCTACTGTGTAGTATTTTACAGTCCCAGGAATCCTCATTTCTATTTCCAGCATGAACACAGACACTTAAGCTTTCCAAAAGCACTCTCCATTTCAGATGAGAATAGCAAAGTTAGTCTATGACTGAACACCGTTCCTTCCTGATGTGGTGGCATGTGAAGAGACTGTGTGTACAATGCACAAATGCAAAGGATGAATCTGATTATCCAGGCAGTTTCTCCTGTGTCTTCCCACACTGCACATGACCCTTCCATAAAACTGATCAGAGAGTCTAGTACCAGAGCTGCTCCGTATGCATTTGGTCCCCTACCGACAGGGAGTTTTCAGGGAAGAGAACCCACCTGCAACTTGTCCCCAAAGGAGAGCTTGTGGATGATGTGAGTCATGTCAGGATTCTGAGGCTGTGCAGTGGCACTGTGTGTTGACACGTGAAAGTTACCAGGGACCTAAAATTAATCAAGACAAGGAAGACAGAATTTCACATTTTATCCTTCAAGGCATTGCTAAGCTCCGTGACAGAAAGCAGAAATGCCCAAATCCATACAGCCTGGCATGTTCTTTGGATTTAGCAGTGGATAACTCCTGGCACATCAGCAAGAGACACTGAAATACCCTCTTGTGCTTGTCCAGCATCACCATCCCACACACGGTGTAAAGAGCAGTTGCATCCCAGGTGTCTTCACATCACTAGTCAGCTGCCTATGGGCTGCTGAGTGGAGCACTCCCAGCCTCAGGGATTCCTAGCACTTAAGGCTATGTCTTTCATCCCCATTAAAATAAGATTCATGCCTTTGGCAGGCAATGGTTGCTTAACATTTTCCTCCCACATCTCAGACTTGTAAATGGGTCCACTGTTGCAGAACAACCTTCAAAAGCTGTGGATATGCTGATACATTCTTACTGTAGCAACAGTTACAAGAAATCTTGCACTTGAGAAGATTTTGAGTAGGAAGCAGGGTGTTTTTTTCTTTTTTTTCTTTTTCTTTTTTTTTTTTTTTTTTTAATCTATAGGCTTCATACACAAACTAAGCCACATCTTCAGGTTCCAGCCCTGGCAATAACCCTTTCAGTAGAGAGTTTTTTCTTTTTTGACAGAAAGAAATACAAAGTCCTGAAAATAAGGATTTCATCCCAGGACTCTAGTTGCCAAGACAGCAAATGAGCCCGGATGTCAGTTTAAGTGGATCACTCTGGCATGCACACACTTTCAGGTCATCAGCCCTAAGCCATGAAGGCTTTCAGCACATTCAGTTCAGTCATGGTTTTGGAGTGTGCAAAAAACTTTTCCTATCAGGAAAAAAAGTGCAGGAAATTAAGCAGGCTTGACTGGCAATCTCTTTGACAGCACTGAAAAGCAATCTGACACAGTCTAAGACAACAGTAGGAGGACTGTTACACAACTAGTGCCCACTGTCCTCTCTGCAGACATTTCACCAGCASAACTGCCAGGGGCTGAACAATGCTTCCAGAAAAGCTAATTTAAATCACTTGAGAAACAGCTGGGTATTTTAGGAAACACTTTCAGGTGTGGATGTAAGCTATGACATATGCAGGCTAARTGAACAGGGCAGCAGACTCTACAAAAACAACCAAAAATCACCTCACCGTTGCCTTGCACCTTCTCTCCACGCTGGATGCCTTGCAGGGTACTGTCCCATTGTCAGGCTCTAATCACTGCTCCTATCACTAACTTTATTCAGCCACTGAAGCCAACAGGCAGCTCAGCAGCTGTGAAGCTCCTTGCAGGATCGGTGCCTTCCAACATCAGCTCTTCAAAGAAAGGACTGTCTGTGTGTCTACAGAGCCCTGCATAAGAGGGCMTGACCACAATCCGCAGTCAAGTTTCAAGGCAGGGTCTTGTCCCACTCTAGCTTATACAGAATCTGTAAAATTTCTGCCAAGAGACTGAAGGCTTTCACTTGGGACATGAGAAGTTCAGGCTTTCACAGCCAGAAACCCCAYGTTAAGCATCTTCCTGACACTGGCTACAACCAGTACATGGCACAACATAAATAGTGGCCTTGCACAAACAAGCAGCAAAGGAAGCTTCTCACTGTCACACACAGAAACTCCCTGTTGAGTTGACTTGCTGAGCAGAAAGCACCACATAAATCTGGGAAAACAAAACGAGCAAGCAAACAAAACCCCCAAGCATTTTAGCTCTGTGCTTTGGGGATTAGCAGAACAAGAACTACCTTCCAATGAACCCTTTCCAGAGTTGTGGACCATCAGCTGCCAGTAGTTTTGGTGGCAATAAGGTGAGCAAAGAAATGTCTTTTTTTTTTTTTTTAAGTTCCTAGTTCTTTCCAAGCCACAGAATCAGCAAGAGGTTCTGACTCTTATTTTTAGATGTTATTTAACATGACCTGGGAGGAAAAGAAGGAAGGAGGATTCTGTAGCCTGTGGTACATGAGGAGGCGTGAATAAAGGGTGCGCCCTGCTTAGGACATCAGTGAGCCCCACCTCTGCCTCCCCCACCCCAGCTAGTCATCTCTAGCATTACATAGCAAGATTATCCAATTCTGAGCACACCCATCCCAGAGAGGAGCCTCTTCCAGGGCTGGATTTTGGGACAGAAGCAGAGCATCCTTATGAAGCATGCGCAAAGACCTTGTGTGTGTATTCCAAACATCTCAACGTGAAGCTGTTTCTGTTGGCCTGGCGTCCTCTAATGGGGAACATTCCTGTCATTCTGTGGCTCTTGGAACAAGAGGTTTGGATAGAGACATTGCCAAAGACCTCTATGCAGTGAGTCACATTTTGGAGGTGCAAAAGTCGTGATGAATAAACAAAGAAGACTGTTTGTATTCACAAAGAGATCAAGCAGTCCCCTAAATCTCAGGGCAGCTTCACCAAAAGTGAGAGCACTGGCCACAGGGCTACTTAGTGCTACTAAACCAGTGCTACCTGGACTATCTGGTCTGCAGACCAGTAAGGATGAGCCTCAGCCCATGTGCTCTCTGTGGGTCTATCTATGAAGCCTCCTTTCCACATGTTGTTGTGCAGCTCTGAGAGACCTGAGTTCACCTAATGATTAGGGACATCAGCCATTCTCTGCAAGCCAAGGCATCAACACACAGATTTTCATGAACATTTTACAAATGGATCTTGCTCACACCTCTCCAGCCAGAATACTCACCCACTGTCATTCCTACGCACCTTGTTGATGCTGAAACGGCCCTCAAACCTGCAGCCATCCCCGTTGTTGAGAGGTATTTTCATAGAGTTGTCGATATGACCCACTTCATGCCTGCCCATTTCATCCTGGATGTCTAGTCCAACCACTGCATGGGTGGAAGAGGAAGAGACGACAAAACAAAAAGCAGTTTGTATAGGAAGGGTATGTACTGCCTTTTATTGAATTAGAAGAAAAACAAAASAAAACAAAAAAAATAYAAACACACACATCTTTTCCTGGCAATGACAAAATTCACCTGTCAAATGCTGTCATACCAAATCTTCAGAATGGATTTTATAACCAAACTTTTCAGAAACTTTAGAAAATCAAGGAAGATAATGTGTAAAAGCCAACAAGTAGATGGTCCATTCAGAATTAATAAATATAGAGACTTTTTTTTTTTTTCTGTCAGACACAATAGGTCACTAAAAAAAGGTGAAGGAGACTTAAAAAGAAGTCAGTGAGAACAGTCAACCACCACCTGGAGCTACAGAGAGAGTTCAGAAAGAGAAAACACGTTCTGGCCCAGAACACAAAGCAAAGGGGTGCTGGTAAAGGCTGCAGCTACTTCATCTCCATCCTGTCACAGAAGAGGGGCTATTGCTCTACTGTCAGTTCAGGCCTATTTCACTTATCACTTAAAATACAATGAAAAAGAAAATGAGGAGTGAAAGGAGTTACTCACATTCACAGTGCAGGTTTGGTAAACTGATGTTCAGATTCACTTCTATTTTCCCTCCACTGTCTTTGTCTGGGTCATCCACATACAGCTCGTTAACTCTGAAGGAGAGAAGACCACGAGGGAGGTCATAAACACAACTAGTTTGCACTGGAAGAACTTGCACAGAAAGGGGAAAATGAGTCTTTAAATGATTATGTGACATTTGCTACCAAGAGTTACAGATTGAGGGTAGGAATTGTCCCCCTCAATTGTTTGGGAAAAAAAACACAAGTTATTTTTACTCTTTGTTTGACAACTATACGTTAGTATATGCAGTATATGGGGGCTTTAAACATCTCCTCTACTAGGAAAAAAGAAAAATAAATCCTCCTAATTTAATGACTCTCCAACCTGAATCTCCATAGTGACACAAAACAGGAACCTAATGTTTACGAGGCCACAGGTTAGTGCTGCACACATACCTGGGCTGTTATTCCTTTCAGGAAAGCAGAAAGTGTGTGCTCTTCTATGGCATAAATAGGTTTAGAGAACGGCTCCTCTCAGCTATCGATCTGTGTAACTACTAACCGTCTGTTTTTGCCACGCAGTCGCCACAGCAGCAGCAAAGGTAGGCTCTGTGGCAGGCTGCAGAGCACTARCACTTCTGATTAACCATACCAAGCTGGAAAGCTGCCTGAGCTTCTTCCATCCCTTTGCTTGCCACTGCTAATGCTCCCTTTTTGGGCATCAAGGCCTCCCTCCTGCCTTTTCTCTACTTGTATCTCTCTCCTTAACATCTTATTTCAGTCCACAAAATACAACTAAAACTAACAAATRAAACCGAGGAGAAAAGGATTTGAGCCAGGAAACAGATGACATGAAACATCCTAGAGAGCAGGATCTAATACGCTAGGCAACCATCTCCCGAAGAGTAATTCTGTTTATAGCACCCAGAGGGCTGGCACATATTTCACAGAAGACAAAATATAGATAAAAAGTAAAAGGAACACAAGATTATAAATATTTATTGCTGGCACATAGTATCCATTTGACACTTAAATTATAAACCAAAAAATATGCCCAAAGCATAGCAGGATTAACAAAGCAGTCCTAGAAAATGCATTTCAGGGAGAACTGCCACACTTAACCGAGAGGACTGTGACATTACCCAACGGTTGTTCTCTCTCAGTCCAATACTGTTCAGCCTCGTCAAGTGAGAAAATTTGGCAATTTATTTCCCAGTAGGAGGGATCGTAAAGCAATGGGAACTTCTGTTCAAGCAAGCTCCATAAAACTGCCTTCACAAGTAAGAGCTTTGCATTACTTTTATTTAATGCTCCAAGTGTATGCAACACTTGGACAAGCCCTTGCCAAGAAGTATATATGCTAATGGACAAACCAGATTAAGGGCAGCTATAAGGCAACATGACTTGCTTCTGGTGATATATCTCTCGACAATAAGGAACTGTTCGCCCAGTGTATTCAGAAGAAACAAGTCTTCAGATGAAGAAGCACACAGCTGCCAACTTTATTTTGCTAAGATAATTATTCACAGGTCAGTGGGGTTTATAGACAGTCATTTAAAACCCACATAGCATGTGTCTTCGGCTTCACCGCCCTACCTTTCTCTGGTTCTAATTGGCCTGAAAAGTTGCTTGCAATCCTTACTCAATGTATTTTTCAAGTGATTAATAAAAATGACACAGAGGGAGGGACGAGATTGCTCATCAGTGACCTAGTTAGAAGCTCCTTGGCTGAGCCCTCTCCTTCCAGGTGGAATGCATTAAATCTACGTATTCATTACTGACGGATTAGCTAGYGTGCAGGATTAGCTCATACTTCCAAATACGGTTGTGAGGAGCAGCTCCAGCCAGGAGCACTAATTTCCCAAAGCCATGCACCTTTCTGCACTTGGAGTCCTCCCATCAACAGAGCCCTCCCAGTCGCTAGCAAACCTGTTTCATAAGAGCACCTGGCTTCTTCCCAACTCTCTGCTGTCTGAGATGCGGATCATGCCCAGCCAACACTGCAGGCAGCTCAACAGTACCGGCCAAAAGGAGCGTGTGTATTTCTCAAGAAGCACATCAGGTTAAGCAGCTTCGATTCCACTTTTCTAGACTGAAACTCTAGGAAAGTTAGTATTTGCATTCAGCAATCTCTAGCTCTGAACTAGTCAGAAATGCAGTCAGGTGTGGTCTGTGAGCATGCAAATGCACACAAGCCTCTCTGTGATAACAGAGAGACGTGGCTGCTGGTCAAAGGATTAACTATGTGCTTGGAGTCAAAYGGTTTACATGGGAAAACAAAGCAATGAAGTCACTCAGGTACAGACTGGATCACTGAGGCACAGAGAAGTAGGCCAGTTTGTCCATGTTACACATCCCACTAATTGTGCAGACATAGACAACTTGCTTCCTGCCCTGAGYTCTGCTCACTAGACACACGGTTCCCAACTTGTCCCTTGGGCAGGGCCACTTCCTCCTCGTCTTTCTCCGGTACACCTCTGCTCCTCCCCTACTCATATTCCCAACTTTATAGCCCTACAATCATTTCAGATACCCAGCAGCTGGTAATATCTTGTTCTTTTTGCACATCTTCCTCCTYTGGGAAGAAGCTGGATGGAGCTGGCAGAGAATGGGCACTCAAGGCACTATCCTGCTCCCCAAGGCCACGAATCCAAGTGGCACACAGCCTCCCTGCTATTTAATCAAACCCTCACCCCAGGATGTTGGGAGAAGCAGCATTTGCCATCCCWAGCAATTCTTCCTGGAGAGGTAATATCTCCAGTAGAAGAAAAGAGCCTAGATGCCCCTCCTGGAATCTCAAGTATCCCAAAAYTTGAACAATGGAGAATAATTATGAATCTGGGAAATAAAGGAGAAAAATCTGAGGTCAGGCAGAAGGAGTCTGTAAATACAGATGGTTCATACAGCTCTTCAGAGAAAAGAGCATCTAGGATTGTACTGTGACTCCAAAGACGGCACATATCTCCTCCCAAAACCCTAAGGAAGCAGGATTTGGTATTTTACTGGTAAGGATTGCCCAAGTCAAGTGGCACAAGAATGCAGTGGTGAGGGGCAAATGTAGGGCGGGCAGTAGGTCAGGTGAGAGGTGTCCCACCGCAGCGCCTCCCTTCACTGTTTCAAGGAAAAAGTGAGGAAAGTTTCTCGACGCAGCAGGGGCCATGATCCACATAGAAAGTATCTGGTTCACTTCTAGAAAGAGCTGCTTGGAAATGCTTCACATTCCTGGGCTGCTGGGCTTCTCTGCGGCTCATCCTGTTTGCTTACAAACTTGTAACATTATGTGAAATAAAAACTGGAGGGATTCTTTGGCTAAGATTGACGATGGTGCAAATGGCACACGTGAGAAGGAGAATGAAAGGGGGAAGCAGCAGAAAAAGGACTTAATATTTCTTAATGATCTTATCCAGCGAAAAAGAGCCCTGTTCTCCATGCTTTAAGATTTAGATTTATGACACAACAGCTCAGTTTCCCCAGAAACAAACTTTCGCAGCAGATGTTATTTTCTCCCAGCAACTTTGGCCACAAGCACTAGACCTTCAGCACTTCAACAGCTGAACAGCCTGCTGCCCTCTGAATACAAGAGAGGACAAACTGCATCAACCTTTCTGAACTTCCARCTCTGCCCAAGCCAGCCTTTCCTTGTCCTCTGTCTTCCTTGGCCTAGTCTTTACTTCAGAGAAATTCTAACCTTTTTGCTCCCTCTTTCACAGGAAACCACCAGACAGACCCTCTCCTCCCCAGTTATCTGCCATACAGACAGAAAACAGGTGCTGACTCCAGCAGGTCACCCTGCAATTTACCCTGTTCTCCAACTCCCAGGAAGYACTTTCTGGCCTCCAGCACTTGAAAACTAAAGCGAAAATAATTATTCTTTCTCAATGGAGCTCAGAGCTTCTCAAGAGAATTTCTTAGATGAGCTCTAATCAACCAACTGCCTCCAGCATCACAATAGCCCAAGCTGAGACATCTGCTCTACCTCTTTCTAAGATGTTCCAAACCAGAAAAAGAGACAACTTCTGACAACCAACCATCTTTTCAGTTTGTGCTCAGGAAGAGTAAGCAAGCAGGACAGCCAATTTTCTACCATGTAGCAAGTTATGCATGCACTGTATTGCTCTCCCATGTCTAAGCTTCTTCTAAGCCCCAAATCGCAGTCAACACTTCACTTGGAAGGTCTTTGTCCCACATTTGGTCTCAGCTCAGCAACTGCCCTACAAAGGAAGAAATTACAATTCTCTGGAAGGCAGGAAGGGAAGAAGAAGGGTTCCAAAGCCATCGGTGTATATTTGAGACAGATTACAAATGACATCATGACACGACCTTCCGCTTCCTGCTAACCCACACAGGTACATTAGGACAGACACATAACAAGGCTTCCCAGCCATGCAATACTTTGGGTTAGGTAATCTCCAAGGTACCAGGCAAACATTAATTAAGCTTCTTAACAGTCCTGAGATGTAGGCAGCTAAGTATTACCATCCTACAGAAAAGTCAAGTGTTTGTCTCAAGGTCAGCCAGTGGCAAGACTGACAACTCCCACTCCCCTCTAGCTGCTGGGGGACAGTCTACCCTCTTGTCTGGCTTGCTGCAGGACTTCATGGGCCTCAACTAAACGAAGTAACGGAAATGGAGTTGTCTCCCTTATCTTAGGGTCTGGGACCTGGATGTGAGCATAGGAACTCTAGCACCGTGATCCCTCTGCCAATAGCAAATGCTCAGGGGTTACAGAAGCTGGCAGGACCTGATGCACCAGGATCACACTGTTGTTCTGAGTAGGTGCAGTTTGACCTTGCAAGCTGCTAAGGTCACATTTTCTTGGGCCAAGAGCCACAAAACACATTCCACATACCTTGGAGAGCTAAGGGATGGAGGAGCTCTCCAATTTCTCTGAAGGCAGGTATGATAACTAATCTCCTGTTTCATTGCAGGATCAATCTTAGGCATGCAAGTAACTCCASGATGAACAAGCAATATTGGTCTTGAAAGCTCCTGGCTTTTTGCTTCTTCCTATGCTTGTGGTACCTGACAGCCTGCACAAGCCTCTGAGCTGTGCTGCATGTGACATCCCCTGATAGAGAGCTGGGCTGTGTGATGTCCACAGATTGGCCAAGGTATTCTTCAAAAAAAATAAAAGCAAGCAGGTGTCCCCAGTCTCCTAAAACAAAAAAATGATGCCAACACTGCTGCTGCTTTATCCTTTTATGCAAATATGGTATATTTGTGGCAGATACTCTACCTGAAAAATTAACTGCCATGCAAGGGGGTGCTTTCAAGTTGCAAACTTGCCACTTCAGCCAGTTCAGTGTCAGCTACTTCATTAAAAAATAAACAGATAAACAAAGAAACACTGCCAGGAATCATGCATTGCTTTCTACTTAATGTGCTGTATCAAGTCAACTGTAATTGAGCTGCATCATTCATACCACAAGTGTCAAATTCACCCCTTCCTATCCCTTCCCCAGGCTGCCAATGCATGGCAAACTAAGTTAATTGCATCTTGCCTCCTTAGCAATGGGGTACTTGGAAAACTCTTTATCAAACCTACAGAACATAACTCATGACCTAATTAAGGTCATAAAATGCAGGATTATCTTCTTGCCAACTATTTAATTCCAGGATTGATCTGGGTTAATTAGAAAAAGAGACAGATGATTTCTATGTTCTTGTTTTGCAACATAGCATCCAGATGAGTGAGGAGGGAAGGCCGTTAAAGGTACTACAAGCAACTTCTGGTCCTCAGTCCAATCTCAGCCTAAGACTGATCCTGCCAGGAAATACCACGCACATTCAATACTTTAGCTTTATTGCTCCAGCCATTTGAATCATTTGCCAAGTGGGGAAAATGCCCCACTGATACTGCCAATTGTGCAGAAGTCCAAGTGTGGAGCATGGACCTCCCTTCTTTTATTTTTTACGGAATTCTGCAGYTTGTCATATTTTATACTTTTGTGAAGGCTTCAGTCACGCTCTCTCTGAGTCTGATTTCCAGCACTAATCCCACCCTCCTCYTAACTGCAATGACGGGTTACGGCTGAGCAAAATAACAGAATCTCTCACCTCATCACCACTTTGCTGTGTGTTTCCAAAAGAGAGGAAAATAATAAAAGGCAGCCTCATCTTTGTGACAAGCTTTGATTTCCTACCTGCCTGCTSAAAGGACTGCCCGTTAGGATCATGCAGCAGATCCAGAAAACGAGAAACTGAACTTTCTAGTTGACTCAGGGCTTGTCCATAGAGGAAGCCAGCAAGTGGCAGAGCAGGATGYGCGCTTGCAGGGCGCTGCCTGCCCCACGCAAGCTCCCTCGCAGGGCTGCAACCCCGCTGCTCACCGGAGCTGCCCACACGTCACGTTACGACACAGCCACCGCACAGCACACCGTCTTCCTTATGTAGATCATCTGCAGGTCCTAGTGTTGCGATTGTTACTCCCAGGACAAGGATGTCATTTCTTGGCTTCTGCTACCTAGGCAAATCTTTGGCAGCTGAGACCATAAGCACTAGGACAACAGTCTTTCCACTCAGGTAAGAATGACCAAACAGATTTCCAGTAACAACAGAAATGTATGTTGCTACAGCCATATGAATGTAAAAGAAAATCCAGCAGTGGGCAGAAGCCAGCAACAGCTAAGCATTAATGTAGGGCAGCGCAGATMTTTTCTCATGTTAYAGCACACAAGCACAACCAACCACACTAGCCTCTCACTCCAGATGCAGGCACCAAAGCAATCTCCTCTTGGTGAGGATTAGACAGTTAATCCTGGGGATACTATCGCTGTTAGGGCTGCTGCTGGGCTTGTCCTGAACCAAGCAGGCACATACACCAGGCACAGTTACTTGGCATAACAGCGTTATGATGCRCACATGGAGCCCACAGCAGGCAACCTGGTACATCTCTGATGTAAGATACACGKCCACAGCCGCTTTGTTTAAAAACAAACAGATAAATAAAAACAAAACAAATGGAGAAAACACTGCCAATTTCTCCTTGCCATCAAAAATGCTCAGCTATCTCTCTCCAATCTTGCTTTGTCAAGTGCATGACTGCTTTAAGGGAAATATTGCACAAGAGGAGAAACACTGATGCAGTTTCATAAYGCAGGTAGCGCTGGCAAAGCAGGAGAGCTCACCCCGTGTAAGTTAGCACAAGCAAGCGTACTCTGGTTCATTATTCAGATCTTGGCCGAGAGAAGGAAACTTCTAGCTTGCAGGGATATCTGTTGTGGAAAGCTCTTGATACAGAAGAGTCTCGAAGTTTGCAATAGAAGTTAATTGGAATTCAGCAATTTGCATTTACGCAATCTTCTGTATCTTCAAAAGTACATCACATAGGGGCAAACAAAACATTTTGGGGAGATAATATTCCTCCCTGCTGCTATCTGTCACCATCCCTTTCATAACAGCAGCACAGAGTTCTACAGCTCCAGACAGCCCCGCACCCCCACAGCCCTGTCCCAAACCACTGCACTATGCTGCCAGAACGCTTCTCATCCACTACTCAAAATATACCTTTGGAAGGGAAGCACGGGAGCTTGCCAGCATCTCTGAATGGAAAAAGAAAAGTTTACTTCCTCTATAAAAGTTACTGAACTAGGAAGTACTTTATTACTGTCACATTCTGAAGTATTTCCATTGTTAGAGAGTGAGCCTCTTCACAAATACTGTGGGTGATGTGTTCCCAGCAGGAGAGATTTTGATGACCTCCAACTCCTGAGGAGTTTTTCACATTTTGCAAGTTATTGTGTTGGAGGGTCCATGACGAATCTGTTTCCGGCATTCATTTGTCTCAGCCTCTTCCACGACATCCTCCCTAAAATTTTATTGCTCGAACACTTATAAACACCTCTTCCTCAAGCAGTCCCTGCTRGGAAAGGCAGTTTACCACCTCTCTGAGGTTTTAACAAGAATCCTGTCAGCTGAGCGTTCAGGAACTTACAGCACCTTCAGTGGCTTTGTGGAAAATGCATCATGCTGTTAACAAAGTTACAATACAAAAAAAAGGGTGAAGAGGTCTCAAAGAATCATGATTTTGCTGTTCAAAAAGAAATGATTATATAACTTACTACAAAAAGGCACACACCTCAATTCATTTCATCAGATTTTAGTGTTACTAACTTCCTCAGTAAAATATTAAAAAAAAAAAATCAAATGAGAGAATGAAATCTAAGATGAGACCAAAGAATACTATATTATTTACTTATAAATTAAGCTTTCTTTTTTTTTTTTTTAATTCAGCTCTACAGAGAAGTATTGAGAAGGGGATCCCAACTATTTTAAAAGCAAAAGTGTAGGACTGAGTTCAAAGCAATGGGACAGGAGTAAGAAATGTAARACATCAACTCTGAAGTAAATGAGCAAGAGAAACTGGAAAAAAAAAAAAAGTTGGACCTAGATACTAACGCTGTCTTTAGGTTATGCATTGCTCAAAGTTACAGTTACTCCTGAGATGATTTTCTTGTTCCAYATCATAGTCACACCAAAGCAATGAAAGACTCGTGGTTATCAGCCCCAACACTCAGCATTATAGGTCAAAATCTGGGATGTGACTGCAGTGCACTCGAGGGCTGCTCTGCCCAGCAGGGATGGCTGCTGCTCTCTGGACCACCCTGTACATCTGATGGAAGCTCCACCCTTCCTAACTCTCCAGAAATCATRCATCACACTAGTGAGCTCACTGCTACATCAGGAGGGTGATGGAGAATGAGTCCTAGAGCCCAAAACAGAAGTACTTATGTTAAGAGTTACTAAGGAAAGTTTGCGTTAAAGTAGCAGGAGCACGAGGGAAGAAAAAAAAAATCTAACTAAAATATTTGTTCTATGAGTGATTTTTAAAAAAAGGATATTATTTTCATTTTGCTCAGAGTGAGGTCCTGAGGAGGTTACCTAGGGACAACTCCTCTTCAGGCRCAGAAGCCTGTCAAGTAAATTTCCTAGCAAGGCTCAACAGGCACAAAGAAAGAAGATAAYATCCACACTGTGAGGAACCCTATGTATGTGGATCAGGCATTCAGTTCTATCACAAATTAAAAAGAAAAAAAAGGTATTACTAATCTTCATTAAACTAAAAGTCATTCACATTTAAATATAATTCTTTATTCTAAAAAAGCATCACCAAAAATGTCCAGCGAAGATTGTCAACATGTAATCTCCATTYAGTCCACAGGGAAGTAATGGGGAAAAAAAAGGTGTCTCATGGAAAAAAATATCTTATTAGGCATCCCACTGTATCAGCAATGAAACTCTGCAGTCTCAGGGCACAGACCACATGCATTCCACCAGCRGGCAGCACACATTTAAAATATGGTGTAACTGCCAAATAAAAATGTTATTTTCCTAGAATCACTTTGAATGAAACAAGCACAGAAGAAAGTACTTACTCAGGAGATGGGAGGAAATGTTTTCARATGAGAGTAATAAATCAACAGCTTGAAAGGGAACAGGCATTGACCTCCTTAGCACTCACACTACCTTATACCTGATCACCTTCCACAGAAACTGGAAGGGGTCAGAAGCCAGGTATAATCTATGGTCACATCAAAAGTACTCCTCATGCTCAGTACATAAATCTTGTTCTGGAACAGCTTTCTCTAACAGAAGTATTTTAGAACTAATCTTGCCTAGGAYACATTAGTAAATTAAAAAGCTGAACAAATCATTCAGAATTTGGACTCAATCAAAGAGAATCCGAAAAATATTATGTAATTATTTGAACTAGTGAAATYAGACATATTTATGCAAGATAACAGAATGAAGCATTAAAGAATCATATACACACATGCATTCATATGAAGAAAAATATCATTTTTACTTACATTTCAGTGGCTATGAATCCGGTGAGCTCAGACAGGAAGAGAAATAGTATGAAGAGACAGCAGCAGACAGAGACTGGAAAAGAGAAAGATGAAGSAAAAGGTTAGTCTTTTATCTCTGATAAAGAAACAAATTATTTTCATGCAGACAGATGATTCCCCCAATGAATGCATCACGCAAGATGCACTTGAGAATTCACGTTCTCTTTAGAGACGGGGACCCTCAAGAGACTTCAAGGTGACCACAAGAATCTCACAAGTCTTGTACCAGAATATCCAATATCCTGCCAGGTATCTAATGCTGGGTATCTACCTTCAAATCTAAAGTGCAATTTTCACCTTCCCAGAGTTCCTGTTTTCTCCATCTCCAGCACAGTGTTGGTCAGTCAACCCTCTCTCCCTCTTGCCAGGYTTCTTTGACATCTTCTGAACCTTTGTCCATGACATTTTATTGCTATTAAAACCTCCAAAAGGAATAAGAATCAACATTACCTTGCTTCACAAGCACACCACCAGTAATGTACCATATTGGAGATTACAAGACATTTTGCTTCTTTATCAAATCCTAAAGCCATGTGCAAAGGGGATTCTGAGTCCGCTGGACCCAATGGACAGAGACAGCAGAGCAGAGATGTGGGGATAACTGAAACAATCTCACTAATGTCCAAAGCCTTCCCAGTTTCTCCATTTGCAGACTGGCTCTTCAGAGAAGGAAAATTCCCAGTAAAGAAAACGCTAAAAATCTAGAGAGCAATTMCAAATTCTTCTCCAAGAGTGCTAACCTAGGGTTAGAAGAGGCGTCTCAACAAGCTGTTTATTACTGGTTACTTTTCATCAGAAAACCAAATTAGACATTGTACAGTGAAGTTCACACAGCAGACCTGCAGGGGATGAGGGATGGACAGTTGTGAACCCTACTAGGCAGTAGAGAGTAGGGATTGGAGTAGACAAGGATGTGCCAACATAAGGAGACAGGGCTGCAATGTATATCTGTATTTATATTAAAAAATAAATAAAAAGAACTTTGAAGTTCATAATGAATCACTATACGAAGAGTAAACCCAGAAATGACATGTTATTCCAGCGTTGTAACAACAGACATATAATCTGCCTCACCTCTCAATCCCAGTAGAGTAACAATGAGCAAGCAGTCTCTGGAAATGAATGCCTTACTATAGCTCTGAATTAAGATTGAGAAATCCATAACAAAACCCTGTGCCTCAACTTTATTCCATATGACCAACACAGCCTGAACACCCATTCCTTTGGGAGACACAAGAAACAACTGGCTGGAGAGCAACTGCATCATTCTTCTGTGCTTGTCCAAACACCCTTGGTARGGAGTATGAGAGGCAAGGGAAGGAAAGAGGAGGTAATTAAGGCAAATACCGAGACAGACCCGTAAGTGACCCAAGGCCTTGTGCCTCATTCTTCAGCTTAGTCACACTATGGGGTTCTGAGGAAAGAGAAACACATTGCTTCCCCTTCCTCATCAGAGTTGTTGCAAGGGTRGATTAATTTACCGACTCTCTCAGAAGTGTGAGGGATTAAAACAAAAAAAAGGATGCCAAAAGATGAATTAAGAAGAATTAAGAAAGAGARAAAAAGGAAGAAAGCCAAAGAACAGTAGGAAAATGGGAATTGAGAGGAGATGTTACTTTCCAAAGAGAAGCTTTCTCAGASAGTCAAACAGTTACTTCCAAGTCTTGGCTGTCGAGACTCAGAAGGACATCCTGGTGCAACAGCTACGATGCTAGCGGCATGCAGGAGGCAGCATGGAGGGAGGAGAAAGGTGGACCTAAAGTGGCAAATTCTTATGAGAATACACACACCTACGTAAGAGCACAAAAGCAGCAGGCAGCCAGTCACAAGACAAGTTGATCTAGTGTTCCTTATGCTAATCATCAAGCAGCAGAGACGCAAGATCACCCATCTTTGGCAATATACAGAGGGAAAATGTTTCACATAGAGACTGTTTCAACTTTGGTCACGTTCCTCTGTGCCTTGTTATTGTTCTATAAAGGCTTTCCGCAGCATCCACCAGATCCTTCAGCTCTTCATTGCTTCTGTGCAAGCCTGGTACTGATAACTGCAAATTCTCTTTTGAAGTTTTCTTTCTCTTCCATTATTTTCCTTTCTTCTCTGTCATTTTCTTTTCATTTGAGTACCTTCTATTCCAGCGTACCAAGTATGTGAGCCCACAAGTTCATTTCGTCTCTTTCAATGAAGATTTGGTGAGTTTTGTCACAAGTAGAGTACAATAATATTATACTAACCTATATTTAGAAATACCTACAGGTGAACAAGAGTACCCTGATACACCTGGCAAGGACTGACTTTCAAATTTCTTCAATATTTTTGCCAGTCTTCAAACTGTACGGTCAGTTTTCAATCTGGAAAAGAGACCACAGAAAACATGCTAGATCTCTACAAAACCATGATCAGCCTGGAGGAGATGAATGGGGAACAACTGCTCACTGCCTCTTCCAGAAGAAGAAGAAGAGAGAAGAGGAAGGTTAAAAACATGAGATTTTTGTATACCTAACACAACTGAATTCTGTGTCGTCTTAACTATGGATGTTGTGGATGCTAAAAGTCTACAAGATTGCATAAAGGACCAGAAGTTCCCTAAAGAAGAAATCCATTGATGGTTGTTAAACACAGAGGAACAAGCAGCTCTAAGTTCYAGAACTGCCAATTGAGTGAAGGCTGGGAAGGCATTTAACCTCTCTGTGCTCTTTCTTACCAACTGCTACCAGAGACATGATATCAGCCTCAATGGACCTGTGGACCGACCCRGCTTGGCTGCCCTTATATTAAAGTCTCTTTGCACACATATATTTTTTGAGGGTGAGGGGAGGCTGGCATAAGACTTACATGCAAGTCTTATCAACCAAACTGTCTCTTCTGCCAAAATTGAGATGGAAGTTTTTTGGGCAGAGAATATGGGCTCCTCTAGTTACAGTGAGGCTACAGGCACATGAGAAGTTCCCAGTGTACGAAGTCAGGCACACACACACACAGTGCTTCAGCTTCTTACTTTACAGTGAAGGCCTGTATTTGCTTCCATGAACATACACAGTTCTCACAGCCCATGCTTGAGAACTGCATTCTATTTGGAAAAGCAGATTAAATGCTGGAATCAGATAAAATAAAGCAATAACACATGATGCTTAATTCAATTCCCAGAGCATTGCAATGCTCCAGCAGAGCTCCATAGTAGAGCTTTCTTAAAACTCTGCTATGATTACCTTATTAATACACTGAAGGTTGCTGGTGGTTGACACACTGGGATACACTGCTACTGACTAATGACAAACCCCCAAATGATGGAAATACTGAGGATACTTTCCACACTTTTCAATACTGGCTTCTGCAACCTAACCCTCTGTAYGTATCTCTTCTGACACGTAACTCCATCTATACACTTGCCTGACAGCTCCTCCCCTTCTCCTGGCCCAAGAAATGAAAAATATGCAAAGCAAAGTGTTCAGCACAGCACACAGAATGAGAATGCAAGCCCATTTCTATATTAAGGCATAAAATTAATAGAATTTATTGTTCAATGAAGCAAACTGCTATGAAGTGCGAGGAGTGGGTCTTCTTACAGATGCCATGTGAATCATAACGTTGATATTTCCTGATGTGTATTTAAAACTCCCAGCCTCCACACAGTGTAGAGTATTTCTGGATAACATTACCCTGTGTGCATTCAACATGTGCATGCAAACTATGCAGCCACACTGACTGGTAAGCAGCAGGGCGGCTACAGCAACTGCCTGAGCTGCAGAGCCCTCTCTCAAGAAGCAGGGCCGCTCCTGCAGCAGGTGCCAGCTGCCAGACACCCRGGGCATGTGCTGCAGCTCTCTGCACACCCAGACTTGGCTGATCTGTCACCAGGCTAGCCAGCTCTGCTAGAATGGCTGCAAGGCAGCATCACAGACAGCGCTGAACAGTGGCACACGCATCTGGTGGAASAGAGGCAACAGCAGCATGACTGGCTGAGTGGTGCACCACCTACCTCAGTCCTATCTAAAATGAGATTTCTACTGAGGAAAAAACAACACTCAACTACTGCACACTTCAGGCAAGTCAATAGCAGCGARTATGGTGTTCTAGGCAAACCTCAGTCCACCAAATTACAGTGGACATCTCCTGCTCCTCATTCCTAGTCATGTCCAGTGGCTAGAAGGGTTGCCAAGCAGATCTCAATATCTTGCAAGCAGCATCCAGCACAATTTCAGAAATGACAAATCCTTACATAGCACAAGGATTCTGCAGAGCTCTCCATTTGGCTTCTAAACTTGCTAGTGTTTGAGATTGCCTGCTCTTCTCCAACTAGAAAAAGTGATGCTCACTGAGCTACCTCCCTCTCTTTGAGKTGCTTCTTTCCAGGGAAGTTGGCCTTCTGCTCCCAGTGGTTAGAAACAGAGCTGGTACCTTCCTGTTTCTCTCTTTTCTATAATTTGAGCTATTCTTTCTTCCACARTGCAAACAGCATAGATGAGTTGAACTTTCGAAAAAAAGCTTCTCTAGAATTCAAAAGAGCCTATAGAATCCTACACATTTCTATTCCTGAGAGTTTTCAGAAACAGAAGCAATGCAAGACTCAAAGCCTCAGCAGAAACTATGGGAAGAGTACAAGTTAACTACCTACTAGTTGTAGTAGGTGGCTGCCTACTACAAACTATTTTATACCTGCTTTGTAAACCTTGGAACACTTCAAGGTAGTCCAAGTACAGCTGCTGCCACTGCCATTTCACAGATTTACAGCCCTAAAAGAGTTTTTGTGAGGTAGAACTTTCCCCTATAAATAAGCTCCTAATATTATTATTAGGATCTGAATTCTCTGAATCAGTTGTGGCAAAATCATGCAACCTTCTCTGCCTTCAAACTGGCAAGGCAATGGACTAGTCTCATTCACAGCCTCCTACAATGTTTGAGATTACTGGCTTTCAAATGACAAGGCACAGGCTTGGTCAGACAGGCCATTATGAAAACTGTGTGTGGGGCCGCCAAAGTTTGTCARCTGCCTGTGTGTGTGGTTCAAAAGCCTCTATCAGGCTGTCTACAAGCATTCTGACCAAAAGAAGGAGAACCAGTTAGAGAAGAAAATCAAAGCCTGAGAAGCTGCAAATAACAATAGAGAGAAATAAGTCAGCTAATAATTTTAAGAGTCACAGCCTCCAAGCCTTGCCACAACAAACTTATCACTTGAGCTGTTTACTGTAGATCAGAGAGTCTAACACTGGATGGCCTTTGATGGTTCTTTTTTTTGTGTTGTTGTTTCTAAAACATGCTCCTTTGCAGGTGATTCATAGCAAGACAAATTCTCAAAGGGAGCCCAGATACAGCGTGGGAATTCTTAGTTTCCAAAACAGAAGGGAAGGTAGGAACATTAACAAGTTCAAAGAGTTCTTTCAGAATGCTAAATCTCATAAGCCTCTAAATTAGTAAACTGTTTCAAGCCCTTTATTCACCATTTCAGCAAAACTAAATGGGAGTCAATATGCAAGTAACACTGTCCGGGATGAGGAGAACATGGAGGACAAAGGCTCTCTGAAAATAAATATTTAGAGGCACACACTATGCTCAGTGAGGACTTTCCTTAGYTTACAAAAGGCTTTGCTCTGTGTCCCATTGATCTGCTGTTACTGACTCAGTTCTATTTGACGTCCGCTGTCACCAAGGGATATGACATCACTCACATCAGCAGTGACATACAAGGCTACTGACCTATCTATGAGAATGGATGAATGGTGCAAAGCTACATGATCAAAGGAAGTCACTGTTCAATGGAACAGGAAAGCTCCATTAGGCATCTAATTACAGACTTGGCAGGACCAACTGATCAATGTTTACYGCCCTGCACAGCGCACTCCTTGGCCACATTCGTGTGAAATTGCATTACTCAGCCTACAGTCTCCCACCTCAGGCAGAGGAAGGACGGAAGAGAGGCCCAAGGCAAGATATYTGTATCAGCCAGAGTCTATGGTAGATACAAGGGAATGAAAGTGGATCACTGTTGGGGGTTTCTGACAAAATAATTTTTCTTCTTGAAAAATGTGCCTTAAATAAATAAACAAAACCTCTGCTCATTTATCYCAGCTGCACTGCTGGATTAATCTCCTGAGCACGTTGCGACAGAAATCTGTGTCTCCCAATTCATATTGACCTTTGGCCACTTGTGCGTTGCCATCCATCCTGCTACCTCCAGACCCAGGTCCCAGACATCAGAACGTAAATCCCTTTGGCAAGCAAGATGTGAATGAAACTGTTTTCAGCTTTTTTCCACCCTGACTGAGGGGATGCCCAACAATTAGAGAGTATTAAAAACATGGCAGTTCTCCCCTCCCTGCCCAGTGTTGGGGACAGACTTATAGCTCCTTTTCACAGAAGACACTCACAAAAAGCTCTCTAGTTACTTTGATAGCTAACACAGTGGGTATTTTAGCCTTAGCTCTTAAGARCTCTCTTTCATAACAATAACAAAAAGTGGCAAAGATCTGTTAAGATTCTGAATCCACGTAGGCTACTCCATCATTTAATACAGCTTGAAAGACAGGGCAAAACAAGCTGTCTCAACAATAAAGGATACCCTTTCCAGTGTTTAATATCCCTTTAAAAATATCCTTTAACTCAGAGAGGTCAGAAGATCTTTAATTTTAGACTGGGGTAGGCAAGGATAGTGAAGAGAAGTGCTACTTACTAATAGCCCCTGTGTAGGTTGGCTGTGTAAGGTCTTTTGGCACCTTCCTGTAGATGTCAAACCTGAAAGAAGAAGAGTAACAGCCATAAAACAGGTGGAATATTTGAATACATCTCATGTCCCCACAGTGATGTATGATACTGAAGTTTTTCCGTTCAGCTTTCCAATAGCATTTTTCAGTTCTCAGAATATTATGAGACAGAAACCAAAACAAACACATTTTCTTTTATACAGTTATGTAACCATCCTCCTTTTTGGCTCCAATTTCCAAAGCTCTTCCCTCTGCCTCACTCTGCCTTGTTTTCATGGATCTTTGCAATCTGAACCGTTAGCGATGCCAGGGGATAAGTCATGCTGGACAAGTTTACAGACCACCGTAAAAGGAAAAGGATACTCTACAGGGAGAGACACGGACACTCAGCCCTACACTGCAGCTTGCAGTCTGTATCCTGGGCAGCCAAGGATTGCCAATACCGAAGTCAGAAACGAAGGTATTGAGATAAGAAACCTACCTTTGGACACTATATAAGCAAGAGAAATTAACAGAATGTTTGTTATTCCCTCTGCAAAATCCAGTTTAATATTAGACTGTTGTTTTGATTCAGTCATGTCTTTTAATATCCACCTGGCTCAGCTTTGCTATTTTAAACCCTCCGTGGTTAAACTTTCWTTGCCTTTTTGATGTTAGATGTATTATTTCCTACCACCTTGTGTTCCTCCATGGCCAGCCGCAATGCAGCCCTGACATCAGTTTTTCCACCATTCAATAAAAATTAATTAATGCATTAAAAACACACACACCCTGCAGTGGGAAGTGACTGGTTCTCCCCCAGAAYAGACTTTTTTTTTTGGTATACTGCTAGTAGTGAAATTTGATGCTTTTTCCAGCCCCAGAGGGTGATGAGAGACACTGTGTTCCCAGTTCCCACTCTGAACAGCAGCAAGATGAAACACCTCCATGTTTGTTCAGCACTTCCTACTCCACCAAACGCTGGACGGACAGTCCAAAAACTAGATCAGCTTTCCTTCCTTCACTCTGCATCTGATTAGGTCATCGATACGACTTGGAGGCACGCAAGGTAACCAAAACAGCATTTGTCAAGCAGAGGGGCACTGATGCCTGCCGTGTTTTATCCAGCAGCTGAAGCAGGATGAAGAGTAAGTTATGAGAAGGAAAGCTGGTAGAATGAGATTTCACTTGCCCTATTCAACACCTGAATATGCTATGAAATCACTTATCTGTTCCAACAAACTAGTACCTCCACCATGGAATGAGAAGAATACATCTCTAGGGTCTCAGGAGGATAAATTCAGGGTYTGCAGAATTTTCAGAGCCAGCACTGATAAGGACATATAAGACAACACACTTGCCAACCACACAGAGCTCTTATTCCTGTCCTATAATCGGCAGAGCACGCAGCACAGCATCTGCATGGAGCTGTACGTTTGTGTGACTCCAGCCACTGCCATGCCCAAAACAGATTAGTAATATTTCTGAACAAAACAGTCCATTTATGGACCTGCAGCTTCCCAGCCACCATCTGGAAAGTGCTGTTTACATTCTTTCCACATACACCAAAGCGGCAGCAGTAGATGATAAAGCAAGCCAGGGTGGCTGATGACTTCATGGTCTCATAAGGGAGGAAGTAGCTGATCTTCCTGCTCGCAGCCCATTAAATGCTAAAAGCTGCTGTCGTCTCACTAAAATTCCAGCAATGGATCAACAAGGCTAAAAAGGCTGAGAGATAAAGAGAGACAGTGCACACATGAACACGCAAGAGCTTTTGAGTGTTAGTGAACATTCACAAATAGGAAATAGCTCTACACTGGATTCAGTAAAAATAGCACCCAGTGGATACTATAAAAGGAAGTCTGTTCTTATAACAAGAAGTATTTACTAGTTTGAAAAATGATGAGCCATCACAGGATTCAGTAAAAATACCTAGCTTTTTAAATAACTCGGTGGAAACTTGATGTCACAGCAGGAGTCTCTCAGACTGCTATTTTCAACACATAAGTGACACCAAAAAAGAGTTTTACATTGTGAAAATAGCCTAGGAAGAAAAGCAACATCAAACTCTTCACCAGACCAGGACACTACAGAAGGTGACCAAGGGCTCCTAGCAATGTTTACCTCCTGGCTTTAAGAGCTTAAATGTAGTTCACCCTCCCTATTTGCTCTTCTGCTTCCCATCTCTTCTGTTACAGCTTTATATTCCCTCTTTCCTACTACAATTTTGTACACCTAGGAAGAGATTTAAGCCAGGCACTGGGTCTAATTTGCCCGAGTTTTGACAAAGCTTGGGTCTATACTCCAAGGCTCAAGCCTTTCTGTAGGTACAGTACAGCATGTTTGCAATGTTTGTCACATGAGGGCCTTAAAGCACTTTAAAGAACAGTTAATACCCGAGCACAGTGAGTGTACACAGCTTGCTAAGCAGAGGACATATGGCAAATAGCATCCCAGCCTTGAACTTGTAGTCAGGAGTCACCTACAAGAACAGTACAGAACAACCCAGGACAACAATATGAAACTATTATGTGAATTTTCATTGACTTTTTTTTTTTTTTGATTAAGGGCAGAGACTAAGTAGTAATTCTGAATCAGCATTAGGCAAAGGATTCAAGAGAGGCAATGGCAGAAGACTGGGTGGTAGGGAAGTAGGAGGAAAGCTTAGTGGAGATCTTATGGATGAACACAGATACTTGAAGGATGAGGACAAGCACATGCCTCAAGCAGTAGAGGAGGAGACCAAGAAAACTGCATTAAGCTTAGAGAAGAGTGGAAAAAAAAAATCAAAAGAAAACAACACTAACAGTAATGGAACAAATGAAGATTGGTTTGACAGGAAACACACAGCTGTCACCTGCTGACTGACACATAACACTACTAAATCCAAGAGAACAGGGATTAAGAGAAAAAGGACTGGATCTTTACAAGCATCCTGTGGCAGGACTCCTCTGTGCTACAGGCCTTGGAAGAGATATGCTCTATATTAAGGAGGTTTAAGTTCTGATACGCCGCAGGATGCCAAGCATCTTCCCATTGGGGACCTGGAACGGACCACGGCCTGAGAAGGTTTATTTAGTCTGATCCAGGACAGTGAAAACTGCAKCTGGCCTCATGTTCAGAGAAGAGAAAGCTGAGAGACTAAATGGATAGCAAGATGCTGCACTTTAAAGAGAATTATGGTGATGCTGTATGGTGAGGGCACAGAGGGCAAGCTCAGAGCTCAAGGAAGATGCAAACTGCATATGATTGAATGAGAGCTTGGAGGGTACCTTTGTGTGACACCAGACAGATGAGATCCCAGCAGGGAGTAGAGGATGGAATCTCCTCCAAATCCCTAATCAACTACAAATAATTCTAATCAATAACTAAATCAAACAAACTTCTCATACAAATCTGTGAGGTTGACATGAGTTATGGAAACAGGAAACCTTAAGCCCCACAAGGTTCAAGATCTGTGAAAGCCACAGCTCCTAATGGACATAAGCGTTACAATCTGTTTAACTTCTGGGCTCCACCAGGCAAACTTCTCTCCTTCTGCCACTAGCTTCTTTGTCTCCATGACCGGACTCCAAGCAATTTCAGGGAATCACTTAAACTTTCCTGGGAAGAGGGAATAACATGGGTTAGGCACCAGATGATTTGTAACGTGCAAGGGAGGGGACTGTGGAGCTGTACGCACAGAAAGGGGAACAGGTTTTTCCTGCCCTCAGGTCAGATATTCCTGCAAGCACCTGCAGTAAAAACTCCAGCAAGCCTCACGTTCCCGTGGCATTGCTTGCTTGGAAGAATCTTGCTGCTCCAGGAACAGAGAGGAACCTTGAGCTCTGTGTCGTCGTGTCGTAAAAGCTGCTTTGCTGAGTTCTGATACTGGCACCTTTAAAGCAGTGGAAGATATTACTAACACTGGAGCAAGACTGGATGTTCAGAAAGGAAATTAATACCAGCCAGCTCATAACACAGTGAGGCACATTGTGTTACACTGAAAATGTCCATTTTAGTATTCTTGTAGTCATATCCTAAATGACCATGAGGTAAATTAGGTTGCAGATTTACAGCATGTTCACTATTTCACAGTAATTGCTAAATGAACTCTCCTCACTTGCACTATTTGTAGCAATTTTCCGCTTTCACAGAGAGCCACATTACTTTGCACTTAGAAAGCAGGCACATGGGCAGTTTCCATAGGATGACTGGCATGTTATTTATAATATTTAGCTTTTGGAAACTGCTCTTCTGAGCAGAGGAAGAAAAGGCTTGTAAGGAAAAGTAGTATCTTTGAGTCAAACCAACCAACATAGTTGGAGGGTGAGAACAACATGCTTTTCAATAGGAAAGCTCTTTAGATCACGCGTATCCCTGTCGAGGGAGGGCTGGACCTTGGAATACTAGAATACCAGGCTAAAGATAGAAACGGGCTGTCATAAATAAAACAAAGTAAATTCTAGGCACATCTAGTGTATCTACTGTCTCTTCTCTCCAGGAAGAGCCTAGTGGCAACCAYGGAAGGAAAAAAAGAAAAAAAAAGGTTGTTTAAAACCCTGACTTTCATTGGAAACAACGTTCGTTAACCACCATCAGGGACTGCTACAACACTCTTTCATACCCAGCGTTGAAAGGACATAACCAGAAACTCACCATCTTGACTGAAATATCAACCAACTCGTCAGACAGCTTTTGAAGAGCAGCAGCACTAGGATGGTTCTTAAAAAGGCCCAAGCAGAGAATCCCCAAACGTTACAAACTATTAAGTGAGGTCTCAGATAGAAGTATAGCTGTCTGACACAGCGGGGTGCAATAGCTCTCAGAAACACAGAAATTATATGTTTCATCTCATCTTCTTGCAGTTGCAAAGGTGGATGACATGCTGAAATTGCAGGCTGGCATGACTCAGTGGAGCCAAACATAAGGAGGACTTATTTAAAGTGTTATTAACTAGCAGACGGCCTCCCACACAGCAAATCCAAACTCTACCCAGACTAAGATGTGCTGTTGCTTTTCAAAACGTTCCTTCTTTCTACAGAGATATATGTTCTTCCTGTTCAGTTTTCAGATTCTCAGAGCCTCAGAAAGCATTGAAGTGCTTCCCAGGCACAGCCACATGCAGTGGCACTCATCTGAATGGGACAGCTACAAACAAGCATGTGTGAGGCTGACTAAGCAGAGGCAGCRCGAGGTCAAACCCAACAGAATGAARCAAGTTGACATCACCAGCCCTGGGGTGATTCCTGACTTTCCATTCAAATCTATCTGATAGTCAATGCAACATGGGTGACAAAGAGGGCAGATGATGTCTACCCAAATATGAGTTCGCCCCTCAGCAGGAACGGCCGCAGGTAGTGCCTCCTGCCAGGGCATACTTCATAAACACCTAAAAAGTTTCAAGCATCAGTATTTCTCAGAAATATTTCCAGAAGTGAATTAAATATATGTTATTTCACTGAATAGTTACTACCTCCTTGAACAGATAAACTCTGCCTGATATCCTTGGAGCCCGAAGGAGGAACCCACCTCATGGCCACAGGAACCGCTGCATGTTTTGTGGCTCAGTCCCAAGCACCTCCAGCAGTCTGTGCACCTGCCCCTCAGCAATCCTTCCAGGAGATCATTCCTCGCTTAGAAAGTAAGGATCCTCTTCCCTATCTAGTACCTGCTATGCCAATAGGGCTTGCCACTGGTACGAGTGGTCTTGACACCTAAGGTGACAACACTGACAGGAACCTTACCCTTGGGAACTTATCCTCCAGAGTCTAGTTTTCCACTTCCTACCTAGTTTCCGCTTACTATCAATATGAGTGTGAAACCATTAGAAATCAAACATTCCATAACAAGTTATAAAAGACTGGTGGAATAATTTCAGGGGATGGAAACTGAGGTAGCTTATYGCAACAAGTTAGATAAACAGATGAAGCATTTCAAAGACAATCTAGTGCTACCTGCTGTAGAAACCCCTTGTAAGATGAGGAGGAAAAAAAAAATAAGTAGACTTTTTAGGGGACAAGGCGCTCGTCAACATTTATTCTAACTCAAAAAGTTTTTTGTTCAGAGAAGATCCATATGCATCTAATTCTTGTAGAGAAACATACCAGGAGACTAGATTACACTTTGAGAGAGGCTCAGTTTTTGACAGCCACATCTTTGGATTCACTAGATCCAAGCAACCAGTGTGCTGAAGGGTACATGTGAGTTTAAAGAGACACACACAAGGCGTTCTCCTCCACCCTTTGAGGGCTTCAAAAGCACCAGCAGTGCCATCCAGCCCCATGCCATGAGCGCGGGCAYGAGGATCTAGCTCACAGAGGAAATGGAAGGCCGAGCAGAACATGAAGAGCAGATGTGACAGCAGCACAGGCCAAGTGCCCTGCAGAGCCAGCAACCTGGCGCAGAGGCAGCTGCCCAGTGTCCTCATATCAGGGGACGTGCAGGAGCAGACACCACTCTGAGCATTATCCTGCCTCAAGGGAGGGTCATCAAGTGCCACAGCAACATCTCTGTGAGATACTGTTACCTCTACTGTAACCTCTGCTGTTACCTGCTAGAAGCAAAGAACTTGAGATGATGCAACAAAGCAGTACTTGTAAGCAGCACTAACTAGACAGTGGTTAAATACAAGCAGCTTTATAGCATAGGGGAGCCTTGACATCTCAAGGAGCTCATATCAGAGGAGGAAGAACACAAAGTCCTCCTTCATTAACTGCATATAGCAACAGCCGAGCATGCAGACCCCTCACTGGCACAGAAGGAGGGAGGAAAGAAAGGGGCAAGGTGCTAGTGAAGTTACCTAAGCCAGCGCTTTCAGAGCTCAGCACAGCAGCTTATAAATCTCCCTACAGCCCTGAGCTGCTGTGCCAAATCAGCCGCCTTATCGTGCCAAGCCTTTCCTCTGGGGCGAGCAGCAGCGGAACATTTCCATGGACTTGGTGCAAGGTCTGCTCTCCTTCCAAGGAGAAGGAGGTTCTAACTCTCGAGCTGCATTTTTGAATCCAGTTAACCCAGTAGAAGTGCAACATATTTATATACGGCACTTGGTCACAGAGCAGAATTGAGGCACTGCAAAGCATTTACAAACGTAAACCAATGCTGACATCTGCTAATGGGTTATTTTAACAGGTTACAAATTTTTGAATTTATAATTCAAAATTAAAATTTTGAATAATTTTCATTTTATTCAGAAATGTAGCTTTAATGCTTACAAAAGGGAAAGAAACCTTTTTTTGTTCTTTAAGTAGACTCCATTACTCCCAAAAAGAAATGAATACTGAAGCACTAGTCTCCTTTGTGAAGCACACTACACCTTCAGTGGGTAGTTCTGCAGCACGTACAGGAGGAAGAAGGTATCTTGAGAACATGATCATTCAATTACAGAAAATTAGATTTCTGATGYCAAAAATGATTTAAAAAATGGAATCAGGGCTGACATTCCACCTCTGGCAGGTCAATGACAGTGTAAATACATCATGTCAGCTTGTCTTAGCAATAAGGGTCCACGACTGTGATTCACATAGAAGAATGTGGGTGTTGAAATAACACTCAATTCTCCACCTCCTCTGTTAACCAGCTTTTAGAAGAGGCACCTCTTTTTCAATGGATGCCACATTTGAAGTTGAGGTCACTAATTYCCAGTGACATTACTCATTCTCAGGACCCAGTTCAGTGAATACTGAAAAAAATACCTCAACCTCAGTACACATCAGCAGCTTTGAGACCTGTTCAAATAAAGAACTGAACAAATCCTTCTAAACCCGTTTGCTCCTCTTACAAATAAATCTTGCACATAGAGAATATCTAACAGTGAACTTACTTTGGTTTTTTTTGCTGTAAAGTTAACTAAAGAGCAGATTTGACTAAATTGGACTAATATTATCAAGTAAAGACCTGGGTTTTTTTTGTTTGTTTGTTTTTTTAAAAATGCTATAAAGATTAAGCTACAGCAATACAGCACTAACTGCAGAGGCAGTTTGTACCCCCAGTGTGCTACGTGTTGCAGATGCAGTGCTGGAGAAGGATCATTCATTCCCAGCCAGCAGTGACACCTCTTCCCCACTGCATGCACTGGAAACACTGCTCAGTACCTGGCAAGTTCTAATGCAGAAGGGAGAACTTCTACCATTACTCACTATATTTGCTCTGTTCAAGCAGCACATGCAGATTAGTTACACTAACTTTTAGAAAAGCAGTTTATTTGTTAATTAAACTTTCCTATTCCTTCCAGATGAGTAGGAGAATCATAGAATCATTATGGTTCGAAAGGATCTTTAAGATCATTGAGCCAAACCRCAAACAGTTCCACACTAAATAGCTCCCTCCTCTCCCCTATAAAAATGTATGTTAACAATTTTTCTTATTTATTTTAGTTGACTCCTGCATGGTGCATTTCTAGGAGCAGATATTCACTCAATACGAATCAGCTACAGCCCTCGGCAGACAAACCTATGCCAGCATTCACGTTACCTTTGGTGAGAGTCAGATTCAGGCAGCTCTGTCTGATAACATGTTAGAAGGCATCTAGAGCCTTCTCTTCTTTGTGAGTATCTACCACTTAGACTTTTAAAACAACTTCATTTTAAGCTACATCCTTTTGAATAACATAATGCTCTTTAATCACTCCATGCATCCTCTTTAATTGCTCCATGTRGGAACTGGTGAATAGAGACAACTAACAATTTCTATTCAGCTGTCACAGAAAAAAAATCATCTTTAACTTTGAGGAGCATTAATTTACCTTAGAGACAAAGAATAACCTTGGGATTTTTCATTCTGCACACTCTTATTCTGCCCTTTATTAACTATCTACCTTCTCAAACACTTCTGTTTTACTGTTTTATTTATTACAGCATGATTCAGAGGGCAGAGATGGTTGGTTCATCCACTTCTGCTTGGTTGCCCATAGGAGCTATAGATCTGATGCATGGGGACAACCAGCTCCCTCATGAGACTTGTGTAGTTTTAGCTATTTTTAACCCTGTCATTTCATGACAGAAGAGTCGCATTAGCAGTTTAGGACATCAAGGTGGGGATAAAGTATGGAGACGAAAACAAGTAAGGCTCCGCTCAATCCTACTTTAGGAAGCATGTTCATGGAGGGGAATGGAAACACGCTCAGGGAGTTGGAACAGCAGCCCTGTAGATTGACTGGTCCATAGTACAGGCTGCCACACAACTTACTTTCCTCAAATTACTGCTACCTACCACCTTAGGAAGAGGCACCTCAAGAGTCAGCAGAGGTCATGGACTATGAGTCATTAAATACTTGCTATTTAGATTCTTAACCAAGATGCCACTTAGACTCCAGCAATTCATTTTGCATAAAATGCTTCACTATTTTTAAGTAGGACACGGGAAGCAGAAAGAAACTTCGTCATCACAAATACAAGCTGGATGAAATCCAGCTAACATTAAAAAATGTGTGAATAGACTCTATTTTCTCTCTCCAAGAAAATTTTAGCAGAGGTTGGTGTTACAGAAGCAGGATCAGAATTCAGTCCCTGCATTTCTCAGAAGCTCTTTCCTATCCCTGCCAAAATCGACGTAACTGAGGCAGGAGTTAAAAAAAAGGTAAGAAAGATGGCTTGTCTGCTAACTTCCATGTGAATTAAGGGAATGAGAGCCAAGTTGGGGAGAGATTGTTGCAGAAAAATATAAGTGAGGCTGCAGGCTAACGGCATGAGGAGCAAACCCTTCTTTAAGTCCCCAGCATATTTCTAGAGCAACCTTCCCACCGAAGGCAGGCTGTGCCGTGTGAAAACGCTACTGCATTTACAGCTCGGCGACATGCTGGGTGCTTGGACAAAGCGACATCCGTGACCTAGGCAAGACGGAACAGTCCCAAGTACAGCATGCGTAAGAGACAACCCGYGTCCGCAACAGCCGGGGCCCTGCGGGATCTCTGCTCACAGAAGGGCTTTGAAAGCAGCACGAAGCGGCCTCGCCAGCAGGCCAGGCTGGGAAAGTGCTCACTGAAACACACCCCAACTGCGCTTTTCTTCCGCCTCCCTGTTTTCCACATCAGCACTAGGAAGTAAAATGGATTCTCAGGCTGTAACTACTACCACTGAGAAGGAAAGAAATTGCTGCCCCATATCTTTAAATTTCTGTGAGTCTTTAACTGAGTCAGGCATTAGAGAGAGAGAGAACAGGAGATTAAAAGGTACTAGAAAAAAGTAGGAAAAAATAGGGATATATACACAAAACCCTACAGTARTATTAGGAGAGCAAAAGTGTGTGAATAGGAAAAAAAAAAAAAACCAAACTTGGTTAAGAGCTTTAAAAAAAAATTGTTGCTTAATGGGCAGCAGCAGCAGTTCCTCTGTTTCCTTGGGTCACTGCTCTGAAATAATGACTTTGGGACAGTTCACCCCTGCTTTGTCAACAAGGCTGCCTTAGCAGCCTGTGGGCAGCCAGCGCAGGCCCCGCGAACGGCAGCCAAAGAGCACGAGCTGCTGCGCATCCAACCGTGCAGCCGCCGTGGCAGCTTTCAGCCTCTCAGAGGCCATTTAATTCTAAATGAAAACAAGCATGCTCATGCGGACACCGTCCCTTCAGCAAACACACACAGGTACCTCCATCACGGAGCGCGTCTTCCTGGCTTTGTTCTTTTCCATGAAGCACATTAGACACTCACAGTAGTATCTTTAAAAGCAAAGCTGTTACTTTCGCATAATGGACGAATCTAAGAACAGCAATTTACTTTTCAAGGTGATTGTTCAAGCTGAGTGAAATGCAAAAGGTAGAATAAACAGCACAGCTGAGTCAAGTTTGCACATATTGTGCTGTCTCAATTAATAAAACACCATCTAGTTTTAAAAATACAAATAAAATCCCACGCATCTGTTTGAACTTCAAGAGAGAAAGCTGTTTTTGTTCACAGTTCTTAAAACAATATCCAGAACTAAGGTGATTATGATCAGAGAGAAGAAAAAAAGTGATTCTCTTCACTTGTTAATTTGATTTTATTTAACAGTGTAACTGCAGACCGACTCCTAGGGTTTGCAGCGATGGTCTGAAAGACCATTTACCCCATTCCAGGTGTATAATACAGAACAGGTGAAATAATCAAACAGTAAGAGGATGCTCCTGTAGAAGGGGCAGTTTCTGGGACACAGATGATAAAGAAACAAGTGGRACAAGACCCAGTGACCAGAGACCCAGAGACAGGCTGGACATTATCAGAACTCCTGGGAGAGAGGAGAGGAATGAGTTCATGCCTGGACTGCTGATATCCAAAGAGACTTCCCYGGAATTTTTGCAAGCAATACTGGATAGCCCAGATGTCTGAGAGCTGCTACAAAAAGTCACAACTGGGCTGAAGAGCAGTTTAAAGCAAATCTCTCCATTAACAACGCACCAGTTTGAGAGAAGATACAATCTCTGAGTGTAAGCACTAAAAACTCCTAAACAAGAGGGAGTCTATCTGAAATGCTATATGGAAAGACTCAAGGAGTAAAGAGAAAGTGCACTGATAAAATAGATTATGTGAGGCACAGCCTGGAGGAAGAAAATGCTGTTCCCAGCCTCTAGATTACTCAGAATTTCCTTCAGGAGAAAAGAGAAGAGATGGAGGAAGAAAACCTTCAAAATAACGTTACAATATGAGAGAGTCTGTTTCTCTTAGGAACGTGGGAAAGAGCACTAAAGCTAAGTAATCAGATTTACTTTGGTCAGAACTACTCTCAGGTTGTTTTGTTTTTAATCGGGAAAAACTTCAAGAACAATGAGCCTTTTTAAGCAAAACTTCTCTTACTGACTTCAAAAAAGCAGCAACTTCCAACTGCCTGCACTTATTCAACTTCTTACGGCCCCGCTGTACCCATCCTGGACATCAATATGGAATCTTGTTCTACAATCTGTCAAAGAGTAATTTCTCAATGTCTGTAAATTTGCTCTAGAATATATTCACAGGCAACTGACAAAYGTCTTATCCTAATACCTTTAGCATCCCTTGGAAGCATTCATTTTTCCCTTTTTAGGGAGAAATTCTAGCTCAAGATTTCAGAATGAAATCTTTTCTGTAGAGCATACTTTTCTTCCCAGAAGGCAAGTGCCTGCTCTGACAACACTGGAGGAGCACTCACCTCTTACACAATGCATCATAGATAAAAAAATAATTATTCTTCCAACAAAGTAGGTGAAATCTTTCACCTCTGTTTTATAGGGTGAGAAACAATGAGAGGAAATCAGTGGGAGGGAAACAAAGTAGGAACTACTGATTCCAACTGCTTCTTTTTGCAATTGTCAATTCTTTGTTTAAATGAGATTTCTATGTTTCCTGTCTGACGGCAGATGAGAACATAATGTGCTSAGAGCAGCTCGGGACAGCTTCTGGGACAGAGACACGCTGTGAGCCCATGGATGCACTGCCAAAGGGGGTGCCAAYAGACCTGAATTCTGTTCCGCTCCCAGCACTGACTCACTGTGGAATTTCTGTGCCAGTCAATTACATCTTTCTTCCTCAGCTTCTTCATTTTGCAGAGTGGCACCTGATGGCATTTACCCACWTTTCATCGCTGAAGTCTACACTGCTCCATTGCTGACCAATGCCCCAACTTCTCTGAAGGTGCCTACAAGGAAAGCCCCAGGAATAGGGGTTCATGATGAGACCTGTATGGCAGGAGTTGAGCCCTGGCTCAATGACAGGTTTGTGCCTAGAGTGCATGTTCAGAACTATCTTRATCAGGAAGGGAGTCCTGAAGCAGGACCCAGCCTTTGAAGCATGTGGGAAGTCAAAATAAGTGATCCTGCTAATGTGAGTTTACACATGGAGAGTAAACACAGAACATGGAACTATCAAAGCTTGATCCTGAATGTGAGCTCAAGATGCAAATATAGATTCAAAGTAGGAATAATAAACCGATACTTACAAATACCAACYGGTTATTAACACATTTTGTAAGGTAAACACCTGCGTAACAGCAGATAATATAAAAACACCATTAGGCAATCAGCCAGTCCCCATTTACATACAACAGGGTAGTAGCACATACACTGCAGAGTCCACCTTTAACAGATGATTTCTTAAAGCTTCAAAATTTCATTGAAAACCGTTATTCCTGAACTACTTTAAGCAAGATCTGATATGAAAAGGTCACAACAAGGAAGTTAATGTAGTTTTGAACTATCTTATCTGTATTGCAAGCAGATGGGGACTGGGATTTTCGAATTATGCCTGAATGACATTTCACTCTAACATCTCACCGTTTGCCAGAGCAAACTCCACCAATAGCTTTTTCTTTCCTCCGACCTGCTGACTCCCTACACTTTTAGGCCCAGAAGTGAAACATAGGAATAAGCTTCCTTGCCAGACAGCTCCTCCCTCTTAATTCCAGTTCCAAGAACATAATGAAACTATGAGAGGAAGTTTCTGAAACAAGGAGGAGCACTGAGAACAAGCAAACAAGATTAGCTATGAGGACTGTCATTCATTATATAATTCAGCCCTTGGGTAACTGGACATTTAGGGAAAGGGGCCGAGAGAACYTGCTGCTGTTCAGCAGTTTGTGTGGTGTTATATCATCTGGTCTTCAGGTTTGTATGGGAAAGATTTGGTATAGAAAAATAGCAATACCATTCACCTCTAGCACAAAAGAGTATGAGCCTCCACAACATTTAAAGAAAATGAGCCACAAAAAGATGAAGAGTTTCCTGTGCCAGTTACACTCATTTCTTTCCCAGAAGCTAGTTCTCTTTTGCACCTTTTGCCAGCCTCCCTCACTTAGTTACACCATCCAGTACAACTCCTTTTTATCAAAGCAGTTCTAAGTTCTGTTCTCCTACTCTTTCAGTGTGTGAGAAGCTTGTTCTCTATCAGCCCCAAATACATAGCTATTTCTGAAATGTGCCAAAAGTGCAAACTATTTCGGTTGCCATTGCAAAATGGAAGACAGGCAACACTTCGCCCCTCCTCTCCCTTTCAAAATAAAGCGTTCGGCACAAATATATTTCAAAGGTAATTAGGAAGAGGAAAGTACTTACAATCCCATATACTCAAGAGTGGATTCTTGCCAATAAGCATTTTATTTCCTTTTAGGCAACAAGGCAGGTGTCAAAATGAAGGATGGAAGAGAAATGTATTTTTAATAAAGTGAACAAACCATACCGGCTTCATCCAAGCAGGAGAAAAGTGTCATGAAGAAAAAATGTTCAAGTAAGGGGACTGGTATGTAAAGAGGCCCAGCCCTCCACTGGTCTGAAAGTGAGAGATTTGCTTCTGAGCAGTATTCTCGATCTCTGTATTTTGGAGATCGGGAGAGGATGGAGAAAAAGAGGATGGGTAACAGAATTAAGCATATACAGCTGCACCTCAGAGTAATTAGATCACCCAGATGCTTGAACACTTTACATAAACCACAGCCCTACTCAGATGCCCTCACCCCGCCTAAGCCCAGGGATTTCTGCTCCTCGTAGCTCCCCAGCACATCCCAGCACCTCCTGCCACAGCATCCCTGCTCGCTTCTGCTGCCCCTGTCCCTCACCCACTTCCTCTGGCAGGAGCCCTCCAGTCCTGAATTTCTCTCCCTGCCCTGATTCTAGACCTGCCAAGTCAGTTTCTCTACCTCCTTCCATGCTCCTCCAGCTCCATCATGCTGCACAAGGCTCCTGCCGGCTCCAAATTGTGCCAGTGCTGCTGGTCTCAGTCACTGATGCCCCTCAACACATCCCTCATGTCCTCTCCACAGCAGCAAAGTCCTGACCTCTAGCAGAATTGATAAAAAAACCCCTATAACTTGGAGTAATTTCTAAGAAATCACCTACAAAGAACTTGAAGCAAAACCAGGATACCTCTGTGGGAATAAAAGGGATGCCAGACAGCCTTAGGCAAGATTTTCCACATAGTTTTTCCCAGAGCTTCTAGGAACCACAAAACATTGACACTCTGTTGCTGCCTTGTACTGCAGAACCCCTCAAAACATCTTCCTGTAAGGTTAATTTAGCACTAGATTAACTTGTAACTTTTACTTAGAGAAGCTGCTTTCTGAAAGGTTTGTGTCCCAGCTGCACTCGGACAATGTACAAATTCATTATCTGTTCTAAGCAACTTCCCAAAACAGTATGAACAAACGTAACCTCTTGTAAAGAAAAGGAAAGGCAGAAGAACAACAACAAAAAAAAGAGCAATGCAAAAAATATCTCCCTCTTCATAAGGCCTATGCAAAAAGCACACAGTCCCGCCATCCATACTTCATTGCAAGATAAAAATATTTCTCCAGACTAAACAGGTAAAACTGTTTTCTCTTCCACTGTCTCTATTCCCTATCTCTTCTTATACTGTGAGTCTATTCTTTCCTCCCCAAGTCCATTTTTTTTGAAGTACATACCTAAAAATACCCAGGTTTCTACATATACACGAGAATGCATGCTCAAGAACTTCCTCTGCTTCTCACTCCATACCCATGCTAGTGCTTCAACTCTTTGCTAACTGCACAGTTCAATTATTTTTACAGCAACAAACTATGATGCCATGAAGAAAGTACACGTGCCACCAGTGAGTGAGCAGGACAAGGCAGATAAGCTTAAGAAGGAATAGAAAAAAAAACTTTATGAAACCAGACCTTAATTCTGCTTTACTTACTCAGAAAAAAGTTTCATACAAAAACTATATTTGAAGACAAATAAGGAATGAAGGAGAATTAGGAAAAGATATTGACAAATATACATGCTACATGCAATCCTTTATTTATGGTGTAAACAGACCCGCTCTGTACAGCTCTGCATGACCATCTGACTGCTGTGATGCAGGTGCCCTCAAAGGGCTATTGTTGAAGCAGGGCTAGGCATGGTATTGCCTGGCACCAAAATCAGTGTCCGTAATTATATAAGAGAGCAGCAATACCATGTGGAAGGCTGTTTACCAGGAACATTGCACAACACAAAGTGGAACACGCTCACCAGACATGACTGCAGTTTAATATGAAAATATGCTCACACAGCTACCCGGCCCCCAAAGTGGTCAGCTTTGATTTCTGTACCTAATAGAGAAAGAACAGGTGCCTGCCAAGCGTAAAGAGGTAACTATCTAACCAACACACAACAAAGTTGCAGTCATTAATTATAAATATTTAAGTTGGGTTATGAAGTGACAACTTCCAACTACATCACATCCCGGATTTTGGACTTCTAAGCAAAACTGTTGTGTAAGCGTCAAAACTCACGGCTGTGGAAGTCAGTGTGGCCACACACAGCTTAGCAGAGGGCACATGCAAAGCTTCTTGCCAGGACAACGCCACACACAAACAAAGAGGCCCAAGTCATCTTATCAGAGCAAACTGCACAGGCTGTTTGTTCTTCTCTCGTCCTCCCACGGCTTCAGCCAACACCACTTACCGGCTGCCATCAACAGCACCTAGGCTCGACATAAGAGGCACCACGAGCTCATTTGCAAAGTGAGTTGAGTAAATACTTTTGCCAAATGAACTACTGTGTGTTAATGCAGCTAGTCAAACACCACGTTGAGAGAGAACAAACGGGCCGATGGGGCCCAGTATATCACAGTCTCACAAGAAACGCGGAGCTGCTTGAGACTTCACAAAGAGAGTCCAAATTAAAAGTCCTRAGCAAATATGTACTTTTCCACTGACATTTGCTATTTATTGGGCAGTGCCAAAGCATCATTTAGTCACCATCTCTGCTTAATGACTGGCAAACGTTCACACACAAGCTGAAGAGCTCCCAGAGGAACAAAGCAAAAACTGAGGGGTTAGAGAAGGATTTTAAGTTATGACCCTCACAAACTTTTCAAAAAGGAAATCATTAAAGTGAGCTTTGCCCCTTCTCCTCTTAAGCCCGAAGACTAAAACAAAGCTATTTTCATTAGATCCACAAGTGAACGAGAAACTGTCTACCAAGAAGGTACTTGGTTTGGAAAAGATTTTTCTCTTTAAGACTCCTAATCGCTCACAACCTAGCAGTTTGACCTTACTAATTTGCTAGGGAATCAAAAAGGAAAACCAGACCTTGCTGTTGTTGCTGAAGCTCTCTGCACTGCCAGTTTCCCAACGGTGCCAGGCCGGACACCTCAAGCAGCAGTGTGCCTACTAGACATCCCAACTCCTAAGCTAAACCAACAGTATTCACACACTCACCGCCTCTCCAAAGAGCAACAATGTCAAGAGTATGTCAGCTTTGGTTAAGACTGGGTAGATCAATTTGGAAAAGACAAACAGGGAACAAAGACCTGCCTGTCTCTCCAAAAAGTAGTTTTCCACATTTGAATCAGAACTCCTATGTAAAAAGTATCATTTTTTACATATGTGCCAAGAACCTGGTGGAACCTCGCTTTTGCGCACGATGGAGATGGAATAAGAACTTCCACCCTAAGCTGGCATTTACCTCTAAATCCCTTGTAAGCCTAGCTCCTTCCCCATGGCCTCCAAAATCCATGTGTAACAGAGTGGCAATAACAATAAATCATTGAGGTTATCAAAAAGCAAGAAGGAAAAAAAATCCTGAAAAAAATGCATAATTAAATAAGCTCTGAACTGCTCAGTTAAATATAATAACGAAGACTCATGATATGAATCTATGCCCAAAAGCAGTCAGGGTGCAACTGAAAATTGCCCACAATTAGAACAAAAACTTGATTACACAGGGGTCTAATTTTGTTGTACCTCAATCTAATCAGTCAGTGATACCAAAAYAGTCCACAAGTTTCAGCAGTTGCTCCAAAGCCATCTCATGCAAATAGACAGATGGCCCACGAGCAACACAATTGGCAGCAAGATTTCTACCATGTCCATTTGCAGTGCACAGGCACTCTCCTATTTTAAGGATTACAGAAGTCAAAAACCAGAGTAATTAAATTTCAGTGCTGTTGTTCACGCTTGAATTTAAGCCTCTCAATGTTCAAGAAACCTCTGTTCAAGATGACCCAGGCTTACAGTTTAATCTAATTAGGATTTTAACACCCATAGAAGTTGTAAGTACACAGGTGACACTGAGTCATAAAAGTCTGAGGGGGAAATACCCTTCAGCTCCAGCTGCACACCTGAAAATCCCCAATCAAGAAGATGTAGCACTGCTTTGCTGACACAAATAGTAACAAATTGCAGCAAGAGGCAGAAATCTATAGCTCCCTTGTGGCCAAATATGTTTTAAAATAAGAAAGTAACAGGACATCCGTAAATACAAACTGACTTAGTAGCTCTGCAGAAGGGCAGGTGTCTCACATCATGCCTTGAATAGACCTGTAATCAACATTCCCACTGGGAAACTAAAAACTTAATTGCTTACCAAAATCAGAACAGGATTGTAGCGATTAGGGTGTACGAAATGCTTGCAAAAATGAAAAGCACCAGAAGTACTAAGTATTATTAAAACTAAAGATACTTAGGACAGAACAATTGTTTATTCACTTTAGAGTACATGAAGGCATTTGTGTTTTAAAATTTAAATGCATTTAGTCTAGAAAAAGGAACTACTGATAAGGCAAGAAAATACAAGTTCTACAAAGAAGGAAAACAAAATACAGTGCAAATGGACAACTTCCAGTGAGACAGCTTCTAAGAACGAGGCTAGAGGCATGTACAAGCATTTTGGGCCCTTCAGTCTTGTCAACTTTGAATCCATAAGTCTAGGAGATAGGAAAGAGATTTAGTCAAGCGGTTAAAAATGCTTTGAGTTTCAGCTGATGAAGAATAGAGATTTTTATTTTCCTCTCCCCACAGGCTACCTTCTTTACTTGTCACTTGCACCTCTGTTTTCTGCAGATRGGACTGTGCCACCTGCTCTTCCAGAGCTATTCTGTGCAGGAAGTGTGCACAAGAGTCCCAGCCTTCTGGCTGGTCTACTCAACTGTGCTATCCTCACCTCCACAAGTGCTAGCTGTCAAGAACTTTCCACTCTAACAACATCAAAAATAAAAGCTCAGATGAGGGGAGAATACAGCAAAATAAGAATTTGCCTTCACAAATGCCTGAGGATAGCAGCTGAAGACAACAGGGATTTCTGTGCATCAACTAGCAACAGAGACATGAGAAGTCTGCGGCCTCCAGAATTCCAGAAGACGTCAATACTTTTGCAGGGCTATAGAAGATAATATAAGGTCAATTTAAGAAGCGCCTAGCTATGCAACTCTTTAACAATACGTAAGCCTAACACACGCTTTAAAGTGTGTGCTAGAGCCAGAGAGCAAAGCCATCTGACCAAAAGAACATCAGGTTCAAATCTTTGAAAGTCAATTGTTGCATTTTACATGCTGAAAAGTACTACATCCTGATTCAAAAACATACTGAAGATGAACTTTATTTTTTTCAAGAGTGTTGTGCTACAGATTGTACAATTGTCAGGAAGCAAGTATATATATTTTTAGATGTCCATCACTGTTTACTTACAGAGCAAATTTGGCGCATCTCACTAGATTTCATTCCAATGACTGCAAAACAAGCAAAAATCACAACAGTTTAAATGCAACCTCTAATCCTTGCAAAACTCTGGTCCTAAACTCTGTCTACACTGTTAAAACAAGAAAACTGTTTATTGCATGCAACAATAACTAYAAAAATATTAAGTTCTTGGCTATACTAACTTCACACCTCTGAAATGTTCTCTTTGCAGAAAAGCTGAACGTAAGTTCACATTATGAGAGGGACTGCTCTGAAATATCTATTCTAACCTTCCAATCTGATGACAAAGAGCTTATTTGCAACTACGAATCTTTCAAATGCAGATCTGAACTGACACCTCTACGCTTTTGTAACTCATTAATGCAGACTCTAACTCAGCTTTTACTTGATGCCTCTGTTCCACTCACAAGTGACGTACTGCTTAGTTATCTCAAGATAACCACCCTGTGAGCGTGTGTTTCCACGTTTGGAAGCTGAGACCTAACAAAACACACGCTCAAAGCCACTGTAACACATTTTGTTTGCTGTTACAATGTGGCAGCTACCGCTAGGCTCCCTTATTTTCTGCACGTTCTATGAGTGTAAAAATAGATGGCAGCAGGATTTGCAGCTGGCAAAACATCTCCAAAGCCGAGATTTTTTTTTTTTTTTTTGTTCCTAGTCAATTTTATACCAAGGCAGAACCAGGGCCCTGGAGCCCACATGATCCAGCAGATGCTGCTCCCAGCCTCAGCAAGTCCTTCCATTCGGGAGCAACTGCCTCCRTGGTCAGCAGTGCCCCATGGATCCCACAGGAGATCCTGTCAGCCTGTGTGAATGAGAGGCYGGGTTTAGAATTACAGTAAAACCAGACAACACAACCTTCACTTGGCAGGCACAAACAAAAGCTGGGGTGATGTTACTGCTCCCCCGGCCACCTCAGAGGGCGGCGATGGCTCGTGAGGGCCCACACGAGCACCACCAGCCCACAACGGCRGCTCCGAGCGCCCCAAAACATGAGTTTTCTTTCGACTGTAACTCCAGCGCTGCAGAGCACCCCGCAGGAGGCAGCTCTGCCGCAGGCACCTCGCCATCCGGSGAGCCGGAGACCCCTGCGCCAGCACTGGCCTCCGAGGCAGCRGAACGAGCCGCGGCTGCCGCTTCGGCTCCGTGCGGCGCCGCAGGCCCGGGGTGCCCACAGCGGGACCCGGCCCCGGCCGCGCTGCGCCCCGACACGGAGCGCGCCGCCGGGCCGAGGCAGCGGGAGCCGCGGGCCGCCGGGCCAGGCCAGGCCGGGCCGCACTCACCTCCTGAAGTCAAAGGGCATGTTGGTGGCGGCGGCCGCAGGCTGCGGGCCCGACCCGGCCCGGCGCGGCGCGGCTGCCCACCTCGCTGCCGCCGGCTGCGGGCCCAGGAAGTGACGGCCCCGGCGCCGCCGCCGCGCAGCTCCAGCCCATTGGGCGGCCGCCGCTTCCGCCGCCGGGTTAAGGGCAGCGGCGGGAGCGGCGGCGCTGCGGCCTGGCCGGCCCGAGGGACCTGCCGCACCTCGGCGTCCGCGCGGGGCCCCTTAGGGCCGCGAGGCACCCCACCCGGAGCCACCCCAGCACCCCATGGCTTCGAGGGTGTCCTCAGTGTCCCACCGCTGTGGGAATCGCCCTCCCCCAGTACTTTGTGTTCATGAGGGCTCCCTCAGAGCCCCGCAGCTCGGAGGATCAACCCRGCCCCCATGGATCCCGCTCTGGGCTGCGAGGAGCTTCCCCAGCGCCCCACAGCCCTGACAGTCCCCTGAGCAGCCCCTGTGTCCCACAGGCCCCGCAGGGCCGGATCGAGGAGGGCTCCGGCCTCCCGGCACCCCTGTTAATCCTGCCCGGCCAAGCGGAGCCCTGCGCGGCTCTCCCATCCGTGGCCTAGGTAAAGCCCCAAAACACTGGGAAAAGTCTCATGGTTCAAAGTGCCCGCAGGCGAGGGGGGAGCACCCCGTGCGCTGCCCTCCCCACACGCACGCCTCCACGCTGCTCTTCCTGGCGGAGCACGAACGCCACGGGGCTCGGGATCTGACTCCTTCACTTTCCCTTGAAGGTCCCTTTGCAATTCTATTGGAGGCCAGAGAATTAAAATCAGGAAAAGCTCCCTGTTCTGCAGGCAAGGCGTTTCGCCATGATCCCTTTGATGTGCCGCTTAGCCTCTTTGCRTGCAGTTCTAGGGCTTTCGTCTCCCTTCATCCCTGCTGGGTTTAATGCAAGGCACCTCGCTAATCCCACATTGCTYCATACTTCATCCTGCTCCACAGGTTGTTCCCTTAATAATGTCTCCAGCTAATGGCATCAGTCAGGGTCTTTTCTGCTRCAGATAGGCTGCGATCACGGCTGTATTATGGAATAAAGTCATGTCACTCACAACAGTGCATGCTAAATTACAGTGCAGGGACAAAATATGACTTTTTTTTTTCTTTTTAGTCCAGAAGCAAGACAAGACAAAAGAGGATCACAGTATTCTAAGTGTGCTACTTTCCTGATTGGTTCTACAGCTTTCTTCCTCACATTCTTGCTGCTGTCATCATCTCCATCCGTAGAGATCCACATCTTTCCATTCTTCTTGCCTGGAAGTGAGCCCATACTTGAAAAAAAAGATCATCAGATTGGAACAAAGAGAGAAAAAAACTAATTAAGAGTCAGAGCTGTTAGATGTCTTTCAGGTAGTCTTTCAAATTAAGAGATAACAGTTCTTTGGTGGGAGTATTTAAAGCTGGAGGAATCCTGGGGATGAGATAGCAGAGCACAATCCCTCAGAAACCCCCAGGGAACAGATAAAAAATGCCCTTTTTTTTTTTAATCTCAGTCATCTAAATTATCCAGCTCTATAGTAAAAGCATATTCAGCAGATTGCCAACKGATCAGCAACAAAATCCTGCTGCACTTTGCATTGTGCTCCAAAATAAAACAATACACTGAAGTTAATGAGGCAATTCTCATCTCTCATGAGGTCAAATCAGTTACGTAGGCATAGCTAGCAGGTGCAATMTGCTGAAAAGAAAAAAAAAATCAAAACAGTGCCTATCAAGTTACAGTTACACAACCCAGAGCTAGTCGAGGCTTCTGGCAAGAGCCTGATACCATTGGCTGGTATTAACCATCTTGTGCAAAGACATAAACTCTCAAGAGCCAGGAGAGTTACTAAAGTGGTTATGAAATCACTTGTACAGTAGACTATTCTTGAGGCAGCCTCGAGGAGGCATTTCTTTTGCAGCCTCAAGAATACTGTCAGCTCAGCAAGAGATCACATTGGGAGGATTTTATTTGCCATGAAAAGGTCAAACTCTGAAGAAACTAATGGACTCCRAGTAACGCCAGGACAGCTTTCCAGTTTGATCCAATTCACTTACATCCTTGCCAAGGAAAGAAGAAGTTAATGCCCTGAGATAAGACCCTCGTCACAATGTTGTTTAATTACATAAGACTTCTACTGTGCCTGAGATAAGAACAGGAATTTGTCTACAGTCCAGCTGGGTGCGGCTGCTTAGATCACTTTGTGCATTAGGGCAGGAATTAAAAGCAAGAGTTTACTCGAGGTGACTATCACTTCATTAGGACTGGAATAAGTTAACTGATGATGACGGCTGATCTTGAAAGTTYCTTTTCTTCATATAAGTAGTAAACTAATGTTTTTGATAAAACTATCCTAAACTATCTGCTCTTYCTTTTGAAAGGGCATTAGTAACATTAACTGAGCCAAACTACTACTCTGAAATCAGTGAGYAAACATTACCAGGATTATTAAACTGAAAGATGAACTGACTCACCTATGGGTACAAAAAGAGAAGTCAGCTTCAATTCTAAGATTAACAAACAAACCCCTTCTCTCCTAATTCTGAGAATTCTAATTCCTAATTCTATGCTCATAATTYTCCTTCCAAAATAGAGTGGCTTCCTCACTGAGGTTCACTTTCTTACCTATAAATCAAATCGTGGATGACTATATCTGAATTCCTAACTAAGTGTAAGTTGAAAAGCAAAAGGACAGTCTTGCAGATAAGACAAAACAGCTACATTTCTTAAAAATAAAAGGACCTAAAAGTCCTCTCTTTGAATCATCCTCCTTGATATTTACTGCATAAACTCATAAACAAGTAGTGTTGTCTGTCCAGGTTCTCTAGTACTTCTAGAGGATATRCTATTCTTTACTTTTAACTTCATGTTCATWTAATATTCATTAACTCTTGATGTTSTTATCACTWTTTTGTTATATCCTAAAAAAGTACAAMTTAGATCCTTTCCCTATTGGCTTAATTTTAAAATGCTGTAGTGCTCATACATGATTTCCTCTTTTCTTTTGTTTGTGAGCCCTTCCACATGGCTGGGTTTTGTTAGCCTCTGGCTTGGACTGTGCCTCTTGACTTGGGAACGTATTGYGAGTGCTGTGACTAGGTCATGAGCAGCACTGTTTGCTAAAGGTAAAGCTGGGTACATGCAGTCATCGTTCAAGTCAATTAGGTTTCGTTCCTCACTGGGAATGTGCAGTGACTGTGAGGAGGATGCAGTGCTTATTCACTTCTGCCCCTTTGGGTACAGAGGTGTGTTTGCCTGCAGCTGAGCTGTAGCTTTTGGTTTGGGATAGCGTATGACAGGGTATGCACCGTGACATCTTGCTGCTGTGCATTTACTCACAGGATGTGCTTGTAGCACTCATGTCAGGGTGGGTTTGGGTTTAAAGTGAGCGCATTGCTTTGCTGGGTGTGTTTTCTTTCTTTCTTTCTTTCTTTCTATGTGTTGTTTTCTACAGGGTGTGTCACTAACTGCATGGCGTAATAAACAGAACTGCCGTCCAGGAAAAGGAAGCAACATTTTAGAAAAGGAAAAGAAAATGGTATAAAGCATTAAAAAATATAAATATAATCCAAGGAAATCTTTCTTAAAGGACAGGATGCCCATGTAGGTGAAGAATTTGAATACTAGGGCAGGGCTAAGTATAATCAGTAACAGAAGTTCAGCCCTTCCTCTTTGGATTTTGATAAGCTGTGTGTTGACAGTACTTTCCAAACATCAGAGAACAAAAAGGCAAATTTTAACCCATGATGAAGAGTGGCCTGTGTTCATCATTATCATGTAAGTTCTAGCTGTCAATCTGATGCCAGACTGGTCTCTAAATGGACAACAGAATAAGTTAGGATCTACACATCTAAGGACTTAAAGAGGACCTTCTTCATTGAGTATCTGAGCTGTTTTTTTAAAGAAACTGTAATAACAACCTTTCTTCTTCCTGTTCAATATGTAGAAACAATAGCCTGATGATCTGAAAGATCACAAGGCTGGCTAGAGCTGCMTTATGCATTTTTATGTATGAAGGAGGAGGTCAGTGTGGCCCGTGTCCCTTGTCCTGGGACAGTGGACAAGCACTACGTAGGGCAGTGCTAACAGGAACCTTCAACTCTTGAAGCCTCTAGGAAATTTACCCTGTTTTTAATACGTCTTCTTTTTCTTTGCTTGTTTACTTTACTTTTTGATGTGTCAGGAGTTTCCTATGAGAAAGTCATAGTGAGTGGAGCATTTGTCTATTTGGTTCCTTTTCCACTGTGGAAATGAACACCATRGACAGGTTTCAGCTGCTGGGACGGGCTTACCTCATGCTTTTATAGCCATCCCTGTATTGATCGATGTTTACTGTAGTTTAGGAAACTGCAAATACRTGAGAGGTCATGGCCAAAGGGAGATTCGAGTTAACAGTTAACTAGAGCGGACTTTGAGCCTGAGGCGGGGGGGTCAAATCTCAAAGTGATTTGAGATTAGCAGTGAAAAAAGAGTTYGGGATTAGTGCCTGCTCCACACAGGGGGAATGCGCTGTACTGAGGTGCTTAAATTCCATGTGCTTTGGAAAAGAAGAGTTAGGAAGGCAGGGACCTGGGGCTTCTGTACTTAATGCAYTGAGTGCTGAGATGCCTGCATCAGGAGCAGGAAATACTAAGAAGAAGGAAGCATCTCTATCTTACTCAGAAGCTCTGATTCAAGACCCCAAAGCACTTGCTTAAAGGTTTAAGTCACACATTTGGCATGAACACTTGAATCACTCTTTTTGGTGAAACTGTACCCAGGAGATGAGCTACAACCTCTGTTTTATATAACCACCAAGTGCTTAAGAGCCCTGCCCCAAAAGTTGGTTTTGCACCTTTGAACTTAAAGAACCTGGGAGCTCTCTGAGAAGCTCTGGGAAAAGCTCTGTGCCAATTTAGGGGTCTTAGCTGGGCAACAGRAAGATATTGGGGGGATACTAGGGTGTCCATGCTTGACCAAGGTTAAATGAGTTAGCACTCTTGAGGTCTCCCCCTGCCCCATACTCTGAGACCAGTTCAGTSACAACATGCTGAAAAAGAGTCCTTAAGGCCTTGCCACCAAGAAGTACACCTGCTTTCTGTATAGACCTAAACAAGAAGTAGCTGCTGGAATTCAGCCTGGTCAGAGCACAGGACTTCTGGGCACAAAGAAGCACTAGACCTCAAGGCGCCAGAAGAAGCTGTCRTCAGAAACCGTAGGCACTTACAGCATCTGACATAACTGGGGTGGGGGAGGCAGAGCTTTCCTGCATTTCTCTCGTGAGCACAGGCGCCAGCAGTCTGCAGAAGCTGCACTTCAGTGCCTGAGTGCTCTTTTGGATTTCTCCCAGAGATCTTGCACTGGCACGCTCTCCGCGGAGAGGCAGCGTGGAAAGCTGGGCAGGACCTAGTGATGCTAAGTGCCTGGCTTACTGCATTCAGAATGGCCTTCTCAGAGGCTGGGCAGCTTCTTCCTCGATGTGAGCTGTGGAAGACAGCTTGGACCTCTTGCATGTATGGTCAATCTGTGCTCAGGTCTATGTCTAGCAGGAGGGAATGGCAGCAAGACGTGGCAACTGACGTTTTTCAACAGGATGAGTGTGTGTGAGTACTCAGTGGTGCTGGGTGACCAACAAGATGCATAGGCAGCAAACAAGCTAAACAATCCAAACAYGTGACAAGCAGGAATTTTTCAAAGAAGTTACTAGAAACTCTGTTGGAAAACTTGCCAAATCCTACTTCATCCATTTGTGGATATCCAGTGAAGTTATCGCAGCTTAGCAAGTTCTCACCCATCATTCAAGCCATTGTAATTAGCCATGTATGTRAGATGTTGAATTGCACCTCACTTTTGGCATGCTAGTCCATGCTGCTTTATCAGCTTTCTCAGTGGTTTCCTCTAGATATTGGGTAGTGTTTGTGGAGCTCAGGAAGCCTAGTGGAATTTTTCAGTCAAGACATTGAGTCTTTTCCCATCTTCCTCATAGGAAGGACATGAATTGGTAATTGCTTCTTCTGTGGGTTGTTAACATACGACCTCTTCTGTGACTGACACTTCAGTTTTGATCCTTTGCCAGKCCTTTGGTGATCAATGGACTGAGGTTTTCTCAGTGCCAACAGATGTGTTGCAAAAGTGGGGAGCTGCCTAGGGAAGATGATTGCTTTTTCAAATCTTCTTATGAAGAGAGAAGGAATTGGCTTTGGCCTTCCATTGATTTCACCTGGAGCTATGGACTCAGCAATCCTGAAATGTCATTGTTTGGGTTCAGTTTGTAGGGATCTGGCCTCTGTGGATAGTTTTGGATGCCCAACTTCAGATGACCTGGGACCCAATTTACCATCTACCCTTAYTGATGATTTTAGCTGAAGTTGCCATTTGTCCAAACAGATACTCCAAACTGGTAATTATCTTTTTTAAAGGGTTAGCATTTTAGTTAGTTAGCATACACTAAGAGAGATGGGGAGAGAGARAGAGAGAGAGGGAGAGTGCTGTAGACACAGAGACATCACCAAAAAAAAGTGGCAAATTATGTAACAGTGAAGAGAGAAACTGCTTAAATTGTGTCTAGGAGAGGGGGATTGGGAAGAAATGAGAACAGACAAACAGGCAGACTTCTCCAGGGACTTGGAGGAGAGGATGAGAAATTTCAGCTTGTGGCAGAAGGAAAGAAGAGATATATCTGGGGAGCTGGGGAGCTGACTCATTAGAAGCAAAACTCAAGTGCAGGCAGCAAAGGTCCTTTGCAAATKACAATGAATATAAACAGAAAGTAGCAAACCAAGTTGACTTGGACAAGCAACACATACATACTAAAAGCTCCCTTAGCCTATGGAGAAAGCCAGGCCTAGTGGTCTCCACATTTTTTCTACSACATAGAAGCCCCATTTAGCCTGCCCCTCTATGAGACTACCTAATGGCTCTTGCTCAAGTGTTTTGCAGAAGACAAGCAGTGCCCTTCTCAGTGATGATAAGCCTGCGGTGGAACCAGCTGAGTTTTATTTTAATTGGACTTTTAAACTTTTTTCCTGGCACTTTGTAGTTTATGAACGGAAGGGATCAGTCTGACTCAGAGACTGGGCTATTTCCAAGCATTAATCTTAGCTGCCGTATGTTAATATAGTTTGGCTGTGCTACATCCTATGGTGTAGAGTAAGTTGTTTGTATACTTGCATCTCTGGTTTCAGAGTCTACTAGAGGGGTAAGTTTGATACATTGGCAAATTTGGATCATCTGATGTTCAATCTACAACCATTTGACCAGATTCTGTGAGACAAAACATGGTCTGTAAAAAACATTCCTTATTTAGTTCTACTAAAATAATCCCGAAGTTCACATTTTGTCATTCTGTAATGTTGGTTGCCAAAAGAGCAATGTCTGTAGCAATTCTTTGGGCTGTGCTGACTCCAAAATCTGTATACAGGTGTTGTTTTTCACAATATTGAAGTAAAGGTGTTAAATCTTGGTATATTAGTTTGAGTTCACTGGTACAACAGTTTGCTCCTTCCCTTTTAGTTGCCTAGGAAGTATGGGTACAATAAAGACATAAATAAGGATGATTATTCTGTTCAATAAGGCTTTTCCCAACACACTAAAAMGTAGTTGGACTTGATGATTTTGAAGGTCTTTTCCAACCATAGTGATTCAATGATTCTATGAGTCTCATTATTTGTATTTCACTTCTCTACATTCTCTCTCTTGAATGTTTCCACTCTGTGATGATTATATTCAGATTTTATTCACCCTTTGAGCATGCACACGTAAAGTATTTGGTGACTCCCCGCCTCTTCTTCAGTGTCATCTTGCTCATGTAAGTCTTTTCCCTGAATTCACGATTGGAACAAGCATATAAACAAACAAGAGAGAAGTTTCCAATTCCACTTATTTCAATGGAATTTCTCTGCTGCCTTTTTTCCACTTCAGTAGATGTTTTCTTATAGGGACAGTAGTGTGAACAGTGTCAGAAATACATCAGCTTCATTGCAAGGTCATTCACAGAGGCTAACATTAGCACAGTAAAGCCAATTTTTCTAGATTCCCTCTCTAGCCTAAGTACAAGAAAGGTTCATTCGCAGGGCTGCTGCCACAGGGCAGTTCAGAGCAGGACTCTAAGTAACCTCATTCTGTGGACTACAGAGCTTATCCAGAGAGATTAACTGCTTGAGCTGAAAATGTGCAACTCGCCCGTATATTCCTTGTGACGCTGTCAGAGTCATACTGATCTTTTCTGCTGATGTGGAGAAAGATGCTCTTGATCGGGTAGCCAGAGATTTGTTTTTCAGTACAATAAATTTCTCAGTTCTGTTCCCAACTCAGCAATTGAATTTCCAAAGAGTCCTGTACAGGGATTCCCCAGGCCTTAGCTTTCTGTGTGGGAAGTAGTGTAAATTATTATTTTCACTGATTCAAGGCTTTTCTCCAGAAGGCAGAGAAGAAGGCAGAGATTTGGTGGGCACACCAAATGAGTCCAAAAGTCTTAAGTCAAAGCATTGGCTTGTGATGGCRTGGGCTAGCAATTAATGAATCTTCTTTCTCGTGTGGGAGAAGCCAGACACGTGACTTTCCCAAACTACAGGGAAATTTTATACACACATTTACATTTTTCTATTTCCCTAAAGCAGGCGCTGAAACAGCCAGGCCGACGCTCGTGAGCATATGACTGACGAACGGCGCATTCGCTTGCCGTCCGGAGACTCGTCAGAGTGACAAGCGGAGCCGTAGAAGATAGAGATGAGTCATGACTGGAGCTTTATGTAAATGAGGAACGTCTTCTCTTACTTCCTGTTGTACCAATAAGGCCACGTAAAGTTCACGTCAGTGACGTTGTTTTCCCATGTCCCCTCTGTCCTTGACATTGGGTAGGGATAGAGTGTAAGGTAGGTGTGATTCCCCCAGAAGGGCAATAGGTCAAAGCTGCTAGGGAATCAGAATGTGAAACCCCTGGCACATCAGGCCAGTCATTGGTTCCCAGCAGCAAGGCCTGGAGAAAGTTGGCTGTGGCCTTTTGCCATCAGTTGCAAAAGTGATGGAGTCTTTTACCAGTGACCGAAAATTTTGAGGGGGCGCCAGATAAAGGGGAAGTTGTGGATTTCAGTGAAGTGTTCTCTCCCTGGGAATTAATCTCCTTTAGTAAGATTTATGGGTCATCTCTGACAAAGCTAGTAAGCTCACTTAGCTTATTCAAAGCATAAGAAGTCTATTGCTACATGGCATAGTATTGTGTGCCCTCACACTGTAGACAGTGTGCCCTAGATGAGAGCAATGGGGAGGAGTGAAAAGGCAGTATGGTTGAAGTGTGTCTACCCAAAGCCACAGATAATGGTATTCCAGGTGGAGGGCMAACATCTCTATGACTCACTCACATAAAAAACAAGCTGGAATTTTCAAAGACAGTGGATTTAATCTAGAAAGTCAGACTTCAAAATCTTGCCCCCCTCAGCTGTCTTGTTTCTAGGGTGCAGTGACTCATAGGTATGTGTGTTGCTCACAGATACAGCGTAGCTTGGCTGCTAAAGATGACTACAGAGGGCCAAAGCATATTAAAATGTTGACAAACTAGAAAGCATTTGTCTTGCATTAGATGTATTGTTTAAAAACAGAAGGAAGATCTAATTGACTCAAGTCAAAGTTTTACTTGAGTAAGGACTTCAGGAGTTGAAATTAGAGACAAAAAAACACCTTCTTCGTTACATAGAGATCACAGAAGAGTGGCATCCTCTAATTACTTTATGCAGTTCTCTTTAGAGAGATGCAAGTCCCTTTCCTCAAATCCTTACAGAGACCACACCAAAGTTTCCCTGTRTGTTTCAGCCTGTATCTACTTATCATTGAATCATAGAATCATAGAATGCTTAAGGTTGGAAGGGACCCCTAGAGATCATCTAGCCCAACCCCTCTGCACACGCAGGTCTCCTATAGCATGTATATGGGATTCCATTCACTTATCTGCAGTTATTATCTGACTGAAATGCTATAACCATTTTTTTTTTCTGCCCCACTGAAGGCATTATTGCAGATCATACTTTATATTAACCCTGATTTGATAAAGTTAAGTACATTTGGTTCATTTATATTAACTTCATTTTTGACTTCCTTAATTGGACCTAACCTCCATATGTGGCAACCAGTCCAGTCTAYTTTAACCCTACTTTTGCTAGTATCCCCGTTGAATTAATCTGCATACTTCCCAGAAAAGTGATGAACTGATTCAACTATTATTTCTCCCTGAGTTTAAGTGTAAGTYGTAGGCCAAATGTTCCTGAGCTGAGTTCCTGGGCTAAGTCCTTCATATATTATTGCTTTTTTTTTSCCCCTTCTATTTGCTGTTTTCATTGTCTATTCTCTACTCTGTCCCACAATGTAATGGTTGATAATTGCACTCTTCTCAATGGTTTATCTCTGAGTCCAYTGAAAGTAGAACTTTTTCTCAGCAGAAGGCTGACTCATAAGGTATGCTGCCTTCTATCCTTAGAAGTGAGTGAGTCACTAATGGATTTTTCATTATGCATTCAAGTGCAATATATTGAAATTTTGTCCTCGCAGTCTAGACCTGAGTTAGTGCTGTGCAGCCTTTCAATTTGGTATTTTAGTTATGTCTCACTATGGCTCCATGAGATACAATAGATGCTATAAAATATACAAAATAGCTATTTTGTGTTATACGCTATGATTATTGCTGTTAACTTTAGCAGCAGTGTGGTTTCATACTGTGTGCTGCGTGCTTACCCAGTTAAAATAATACTTGGTTCCCTTCATGCCTGCAATATAGCCTGCTTTAGAGTGGTTTCGGAGAGTTGTTTGAAAAYTGAGGAGATTAAGAAATAACTAAAATAATGAGAATCGTCGGTACTGTGTCATTAATAGTCATAGTCCTTTTATTCATGCAGTGCTGATTTGCTGATCTTTCAAACACTGAAAGACTTTCAAACTGAAGATTCACCACATCTCACAAAGACCTGCGAAAGAAACTAAATACTATTATTTATACTTTATAAGGATGAGAGTTGGAGTTGGGGGAGGTTAAGTTACCTGCCATAGGGAGCCAATGGCACTCTTGCGAATGAAACCCTGAAGTCCTGAATATTTTTTTTTAGTGGAGCAATATTTTGTGTGAAAGATTCTGTTCTATTCAGAGTCACTGGTATTTAACTTTGAGTCATGTCAACATGAATGAGCATTTGGCACAGTTCTCACTGTAAAGTTGCAACATAATCTGCAGTTCACAGAAGAGTAGCAGCTTCTATGTTGTGCTCTGTTAAACTGGCTTTGCAGGGTATTTTTTTTGCAGGGGGGAGGGAGGATCTTGAATACTCTGATACCTGCAGAAGCTGTTGTTTAAAACTGCATGCTGGGGATGCAAAAGGGTTGCTGCTGGGGTGGTTGCTTTTTCCTTCATTACACAAAAGTGGATATGCTGCAATGACAAGTTTGTAAATCATAGCTAGTTCCGTTCTCACACCACCCAGTAACCTCACTATTTCTCTCTCACCTTCCTGAAGTCCTTGGGAAGATAGAACTGATGATAAAAATTGGAGGTAAAATGCTATGTGTATATCTAAGCCAAAACTGTGTGGCTGGATGACCTTTCCAGTGTGAGCAAATGCACTCATTTCCTTTGCGTTATTTGCCGTTTCCCTCCAAAGTTGGTGTGATAGGAAACGTTCCCTGATTGTTGTTGATGATCAGGAGCTCCGATGTGCTGGCTCCTGCCCCTTGCAATGCGCAGAGCCCACCAGCCCATCATGCTTGTGCTGGGGGATCGCTCCCCCTGAGGTGTCAAGCATCAATGCCCCAGAAACTTCAGTTCAGCTGCAATGGACTAGAGAATACCCTGAGCAGCATGCAATAAACTCTGTATGCTGTCAAAATAAGGAAGCAGCTTCCTTCTTTGAGGCTTAGAAAACAAATGAGGCACTCACTGGATTTTACAGAGTATTTCTCACTGTTTGTGATTATGCTAGGAAGAATAATGAAAAAGCAGAGTCAGTAAATTTAGATTTTGATTCATTTCCATATGTGGGGTAATATATTTTCATGTAATTGCTAATATTTGCATAGTCATCTGACATTTGCAAAGGAGGTCTGTGAATCTTTAGGACAAATAACTTCTCCAGAAATATGTTCAGAAGTGCCTTCTAGTGAGGATTAGCACATTATTTGCATCCTCTGATTTATTTCTCTCCATCATCTGATCAAAGGGCAGAAGTTCTACAGTATGACCATACGATGCAAACCAGAGATAGTGCAGTGCTTATACACATGCTCTCTGCTAAAAATGAGGCAAGTATACATAAAAGATGTATCCACAATAGTTTAATCGCTTTGTGAAACAAAAACGAAAGGCTGAAGTTGCCAGAGAGATGGTTTGTGTTGCTGACCTGTACTTGATAAAACATAAACAAAAACTTGGTGCCAAGGTAGCGCTCACGAAGAGCTGCTGGTTCACCAAGTTCTTATCTTTTGCTTCCTGTTGCAGCACAGTGGTACTGACATCATGTTCCTGCACATGCAGTATGCAAAAAGCTCAGGATTCGTAACTCGGTGTTGGCACACAAACACAAACCACTTTTGCTTGTTGCTACTGGTTTTCTGCTGTTCTGCTTTTCTCCAACAAAGTGGAGCCCTATAGGGAGTCACGCTCTGCAAACGTTTCACAGTACATCCAGCTTTTTGCTTTCCTGTCATATGGTTTTCAAATGAAGCTTGTAATAAAAGAGAGAACTGCCCAGAAGAGTTTACCCAGTATGTGTCCTATTCTTTATGCAGGCAAAGTTCCTAGAGAAGACAAGGGGGGCTTGTATGACAGCATGGTTAACAAAAAAAGGAGTAAGCCCAGGATATGGCCTCATGCATTTATACTGGAGTCAAATCTCCGGGGAAATGAGGTTAGTGGCAGTGATGATCATCATAATAATAAATAATGCACACTCCTCTTGGATGTTGGCTGACTATCAAGACAGACTTCCTGATGATGAGATACATCTGTCTGTCTCCAGTGTCTTCAAGGTATCTGCAAGGCACCAGTTCTTGTAATTAAAAAGGACGGATGAGAACATGCACAGTAAGAGGCAGTCCGGGAGCATTTGTCCCAGACTTCTGTCTCCGATTTCCATGACTCCATAATTGTTTTCATCTCAACTTCTCAGACATTAGCAAGCCAAATCCCAGAGCAGCTCTGGCAAGCGCTGGCAGCGGTGGCAGTGGCAACCCAGCGGCCTGGAGGCTTTTGCTTTTGCCTGTCATGCTGTGCCTTGTCTGCATGGGATTGAGACAAGAGCGGGCCCTGTCGCAGCTTTCTGCTAGTAGATGTTGCCACCAAATACATCTCCTTTGCCTCTTGTGAGGGCTGGGACTCTGCACAAATGCCTCTTACCACAGCGCTGCCCATGAACATTGCAAACACCACCAGACTTGAGCCGCTTACACTGAGGGAAGTGACTTTCTGTCAGTTAAGAAACGTAGCTGAAGCAACGCTGTGGCAACACTTGTGGTTTTTCTGTTGGCCTCGGTGCTGATAATGCCATGCTTCTTTGGGCAGAAAAGAGGAAGGGCAGCCCCATGGGGGAACACGGGGCTGGCGGTTAGCACGCGGCTCTCACCCCAGCCCATCTCCTCCACCGCGCTGCTCCTTCAGCCACCGTTTTCCCCCCAGAACATGGGACCAGCCGTCCCCCTCTTCCTCGCAGGTGCTGCACCAGCCATTCGAGTTTCCAGAACGAAATCAAAAAGCATCTCAGTGCGCAGGTGTGTTTGTAGGAATACTTTCTTCACTCGTGGAGGAGGGAAACCAAGTTTAGTTCCAGTAAGTCGCGAAACAAAATCATCAGATTTTGGCAATAGCAGAAGAGACTGCAATGCATGGACCTCTAACACTGGCATGCAAGGACAAACAAAGCTCAACACATCTCAAACATCGCTCAGAAATATTTCTTCTGCCGCAGAAAAGMAAACAACAGTTGGTATTTACTTTAATCCAGGATTAGAAATACACTGCTGCCCACTCTTCTGTGATCACAGACTCTCCCGAGTTTAGACCAAATGTTTGATTTTGGTTTATTTCTCACATATTGAATAATGAAGAAACGAAAACTGCCTGCTTCATTCAGTCTGACTCTAATGGGGCTGGTTTTCTGGTGCTGGTTCTCATGACTTTATAATTAATCTTGTGACGTTGGGGTGTTCAGGGTTAGTCATAGGTGCCTTTATGATTCTACATGACTTGTTTAAATAATGTACAACTGAAAATAACCTTTGGTCAAGGCATTTGATATAGATTCTTTGTTTTCATAATCCACTATTAGTCAGTGATATGAAGTGTGACAACATTTTCATGAAATTAATGCACAGAGATTCAGTGGAGACCCATGAATTGCTTTGTCCCCATTACAGTGAGGATCGAGGAGGACTTGTCCCTCCAGCCTCCTCCTGAGAAGGGAAGCAGGTTTCTTCTGTTAGTAGGGCACTAGCAGGGCACCATGGGTCAAGCCTGGCTCTTCCGATCACTTTTAACTGGAATTTTAAAGGCAKTTGGGTACCTCATTCCTACTTTTTGCCCCTGAAAACCTTCATAATCCAATTTTCAGGCTGAACTAACCTGTCAGATAGGAACAGTAGACGATATCTTAGAAAGYGGCTGTGGATACAGCAGCTTCTGAAGCCCCTGAGTGACCGTCACTGCTGTTTAGGTGTCCAGGCTCCAGTTGTGCTCTCAGGGGCATTTGGAAARGAAAGGTGGAAGGAGTGCTGACAAMCCCCCTGTAGGTACCTCATGCAGTGAAAAAGCGGGTGGGAGACAGAGCAGCTTTAGGACTCCRTCGGATATGTTTATAAGGCCATTTCTCTGTCTCTCTATCTTTAATATCCTGGCACTGTAACTGCCACAATCAGGTATCCCTTTGCCAGAAGATTTATTTCAGACTCGGCAAACAGAGTTAGATACGACTATCCTTCACATACAGACAAACCCAGGCACAGAGGGTCTAAGGGACTCGTACAAGGTTATGCAGCAAATCACAGGCAGTAAATCACCAGGCGGCCTCATTTCTTATCACTTATATGGATCGCTAGAACTCACTATCTCTCCTAATAATKATTAACTCAGAGTCTTATTTTGAGATTTAATTAGTGTGCAAAGTGCTTTGATCCCCTTGGATGAAAGATTCTAGGTAGCTTGCTATAATATTTTAAACTAATACCTCTAATTATTATGCAGCAGTAAAATGAAATACAGTTAATTCATTTGCTATTTTTAGGGAAAAAGAAGAGTATTTTACTCCAGCAGTTTTCAGTTACAGTCATTTTCGGGAGAAGAGCAGGAAGATTGCTGSTGCTGTTGAAACATTTAGAAAGTGAGGATTAGCAAACATACAATGTGTTCTGGGATACCGGCTTTGTAGGGGTGAGTTCCCCCAAGAGGATGACTAACAGCAGGATGTGGGACATAATTTGCATGTTCTCTGACTCTGCTGCAATCATTTGTGTATTGGATACTTGAATTATACATTACACACAAGGTCGCCCACTTGCCAAGCCGACAGCCCTGCTGAACAGTGCATAGCCCTGCATGGGGGCTGAGGGAGCAGGGCTGATGTTATTTCAAGAACTAGTGTTATTTCAGACAGAAGTTGCTCCACGTGCCAGAGAACTTGGAAGTTGTCACTGAATGCTTTGGGGGATTATTTACTCATTCTGCACCACTCTGCTGCTAACTCTGACTTACAGTTTTGTATCTCTCATTTTCTTGCAGTGAGTTTGACTCACTGGATCAGTGCCATGTGCTGTCCCTATATCCTGAAATCCTCTCTCCACACAGTTGGCTCAGCACGGGCAGTGGCGCTTCCCCTGCTCTGCCTCCGAAGGCTRCCCCTGGTTTACCCGAGGGGACACAGCAGAGTCCCCTGCTCTCATTGCAGCTTGCTTGAAGCAGGTTTCTTCACGAGGCAAAAAGTCCTAGTGCCTTTTGTACTATCCTGCTCAGAAAGAGCCTGACAAAGAACCACAATATCATTTTTAGAGGCCATCTGTCCAGGACATCTGGACAGGAACTCATCCTCTATTCTCTTTCTTTCCAGTCTCGCATGGCAGTTAGACTTTCTGCAAAATCAGCTTTGATACGTTCGTGGTTCAGTGAGAAACCTGAAAATACCTGACTGCATATTTTCCCTTGGAAATACAACTTCTTTTTCTGTCTTTACTGACAGTTAAAAAAAAAAAAAAAAAAAAGGAAATGATTCAAAACTAGCTGACAAAGTGCGCTCGTCAAATCATCTGATTCTGTCTTTCTGATTGTCATGCTTACTTGCCGTATCCTGGCTGCAGTGCCAAGGACTTTGGGGCAATAACTGCGTTTTGCTGGTCCTGGTGTTTGTGTACGTCCGTGGTGACACCCCAGCCCGGATGGAAGAGCCTGTGCTGTTGGAGAAGCCTCCCGAGGCTCCAGGTCCCAGGCGAGGCGGCCCTGCGGGAGCCGCGCGCCGGGAGCCGCTCGCTGCTCTGCTGCCCTCCCTGCTCCCGCGCGGTCCTCGCTTCTGCTTCCCAACCAAAACCCTTGGCTATAGCGAGGAATTCCTGTATGTTGACCTCATTCCTGCTGCTTGCTTTGCTTAAGATCTGTTGCTAGAAGACCACCAGTAGCGGGAACCATTTTATCAAATGCAATCTTCCAAACTCTAATTTTCAGCAGAAGCCCATAGGAAATACTTGAAAATTTTCTTGAGGATTTTCACTGAGAACTCACATTTTTTCRTTAAAAATTATCATTAGACCTCATTCACATTTCAGTTCTTTATTCCCTTGTCTCTTTAGTAGGGGCAGCTGCTGCRTATATTTTGAAACATTATACTTGAAAAGCCCTAAGCATTTTCTTAACAAAAGTTTTTGTTTCACTTGTGTAATTTTTGTGAAATTACAGTCTGCCTCCTACATATCCCATCATTTTATGCTCTACTTGTCCCTACTCTCCCCTGTGTTGCGTTAAACCCATGTTGAAAAAGCAAAGCAGGAACTTATTTAACCATCGGAAAAGAATGTACGGTGAAGAAAAGTGTGTGAAAGGAAAGCAAAACAATCGATTCGGGGCAGTTTCCCTCTGTGACTGTAAATGCTGAAGTTCCTTTAAAGAAGAGGTAATACAGTTGACTAGAAGAAATTATTTTTCATTCCCAGTTGCCAAAGAGAAATCTAGAATATTTTCCTATGGAATTACATTTTTCTCTTTGTGCTCGGGACAGCTGGAGACCTCTGGCTCACCCTTGGGTGTTCCACCATACAACGTGTTATGCCGGGTAATGCTGGATCTACCTTTGTTCTTTCAAATCCCCAATTCCTCCAAGGCTGGTGTACATCTGGGTAGGTGGCCATGGGCCTTGTAACCGCGACCAACAGCAATAAGGATCTCTCTGACCTCCCCTTAGAGTTACCGAGCAGAAGGGGTGTTCACCTCCCTCCTCACTCAGCCAGGCTGCTGCCTGGTGCGAATCAGCCCCGTTSCATCGGCTGCAGGGGACAGCAGGGCTTGGTGCTGCTCACACGGCTGGCCTGGTGCTGGGGACGCAGCCGTGCGGTCCCCGGGCCCGCGGCGGGCTCCTGCGATGCTCTGGTGGGCTCCAGCGCAGCCACAGTTACACCAGGCAAGGATCCGGCCTCTAGCAACAATCCAGATATTTTGTCACTGACGCTTACGGCCAAAAGTCGTCAATTTTGGCTCAAAGAGCCCTCCTTCTGTGGCTAAGGAAAAAAAAAAAAAAAAAGACATATCACAAGGTCCTCTGGGGCAAGGCTGTGAGCAATAGCAACGGCACAGGGCCCGCGCTCTAAGCAGCCAAGCAATATTCCAAGAAAACATTTCCAAGTTATAGGAATTGTGTAACAGCGATCATTATTTTTAAAGCACAGAAAACTAAGTCCCATTTCTAAAAAAGCAAACACATATTTTTAGCCTTGCTGGTCTCTTGATCTTACACTAATGGGAACCATCTGCGCGGGGATTGGCTGACATTCTTGGTAAATGACATTTCTGAGCAGCATTCCAGATGTTTCAAAGGGTTCTTCATGAATAAACGTTCRTGTCTGCCTGTCACTCTCACTTTCTGCCTTTCCTGACCATGTTTACTTCAGTAATATACATTCTTTTATTAAAACAGTTTTTATTAAAAATAGCTTGTCAGGATTTTGGCTGGTCTTGATTATGAATATGATTCTTGCTCGCTAGTTGAGGATGAAAGCTTTCATTTCTTACCATTAATGTTTAATAGCTAAACTGAATATTTGCAAGGGAATCTAAGGGATTTAGACAAGAATACACACTGAAAAACTATTCAGAGATGGATTTTTAGCTCATTTTGATCCCACTGGGGATTCCAGCCATTGAATAGATATGTCTATTTTAGTACTTTGGAGTTTTAGTATGGCAGGCTATTATACCATATGCTTTATTATAGCAAGGCACCTTACTGAAAAACTTTGYGACTCATTCAGTGGAAGAACCTTAYGGTTTCTTTGRTATCYCTGCCGYGCTGTATGGTGGCGGTGCCTGCTTTCCTATGGGAACGACAACCTCCCTGCACATACGGGTTGCATTTTTTATTTCAGCTGAGTTAAACTTAGCCAGAAAGGGGGAAGGAAGGAAGAAAGGGGGTTTAAAAACACTAGAACATGCCCGTTATCTGTGCCGAGTCTTCCTGAAATGCAGCGGACGTTACAGCGTCACCAATGCGGTAACTTCGGCTCAGGTGCAAACAAGCAGATAAGAGCAGCGCTGTTTCCCGTATCAAACCTCCTCTGCTTTTGGTTTCCAAAGCACTTGGGGTTGCGAGACACCGCAGTACCTCCCGAGGCTGCGACACGACTGCTCCAGTTGCAGCAAACTTTTTGGTTCTCCCAGGATTTTGCTGGCTGGGCCGGGCGGCCCGTGGAAGCGAGTACGGTGTTTTCAGCAAGCGGTTCCTTCCTTTTGTCCTTTTGTTCCTGTTATCGAATTTGTTTCATAACAAAAGCTCCACGGGCTTGGGGGCTTTGTGTGTGTTAATACTGGTAACATGATTTAAACATTCTGGTGATTCATTTTCAGTCCAGAGAGCTGAATCAGCCATGTAGAACACAGCTTTCTTCTCCCAAACCGCTACCTTTTCCATCCCTTCTCGTCATTTCTATAAGAGGATGATTCATTCTCCTCTTGTATTTACCATTTGAGAATGTGCCTGATTCCTTTAGCTAACTTCACTTCTCGTTCCTCTTTTTCGCAAAAGAAAAACGAGTGCTGAGGAAAGCAAAGGGATTGCTGATGGCTGTGACCTATCCCACTGGTGAGCCTGGTGTGCGAACTGAAACAGAGTGGAACAGAGAGGAAAAAAAGAGAAGGAAAAATACTATGAATTACTAAATTAATAAAGATAAATAAAAATATGTGAAGCTCAGCCCCTGACTCACATTTCTTTTTTTTTTTTCATTATTCTGGGTGTTCAAATGAGAGGTTGCATTCAAAAATAACCTCAGTAAAATAATGTAAGAGCTGTCTAACTTTAGTTATTTATAAGAAGTCCCTTATTTGCTTTTTCAGTTCTAATCTTTTCTCTGTGAAGCCTGATTATGGCTGGGTGGGGGGAAGTTAGTTTATTATTTTGTCTGATTACATTGAAGAGCTGCCTTAGATTTGGGCACAAGCACATAGGAGAATATATGGCGATCTTTATGGTAGACTTCTAAGAAAACTTGTGGACTCTTGTCCCCTCTCTCTCTGATGATGACATGCTTCCCTGTACGGCCTTAGGGAGATCAGATTGGTGAGCTCGAAGAAAAACTGCCACCGCTCCCTCATATCTGAATTTGGGGTCTCCCCATACCTGCTGCCTTCTTCCTTCCCCAGGACAGGCGTTTTTGCACCACTGCAACTGTGCAAACTCCTTCCTGAGACGCCTCCTCGCAGGAGGGCCCCGCTGGCCGGGGCTCTGTCTGACCGAGCTCAGCACTTTGTCCGAGGGGAAATCAGAGCGTGCACCAGGCTCCAAGAGCCACAGAGCATCAGGAACACGAGTGTGGCCAAAGCCCTGGAGAAAAGCCCCATGTTTGGTCAAATTGGCTGCAGTCAATTCGGCCCTATGACTTCATCCCTCATTCATCCCGCTCCGGAAGCGGTTGGTGYGTGTCCAAGGAGAAAGCTCCGGGACTCACCTGAGGGGCCAAGATTCACAGGACGGCAGCTTTTCGGGGACGTGAGATCAGCCCRACACTGAGTTTTACGGAGGCGAATGGGGTAGGAGCAACAGGAGCAAGCGGCCGCGCCGGGGCTTCTCGTGCGGCGCGGTGCCCGGCTCCGCGCGGGGCGACACGCGCAGAGCGCTGCCCTGTGAGTCACTCTGCCCCATACGGGCTCGGGTACTTCTGAGAACAGCACGGTAGGCCAAAGTTTGGCTTTTTCCACAGCCTAAAGGTTTTCRCATTCAAAACAGTCAAGTGTTATTCTCTCCTATGACTAATACTGTGTTTTCACTAACCACTATTACACACAAACATCACCTCACTCTATCACATGAGAGAATCAAGTCATATTGCAAATATTTTAGTAAACTGCATCGCAGAAAATGAATAAGCACTTCTGTATTTACTGATATGGGGGTATTTTTTAACAGTCAGAAGCGAAATACAAAGGTTTGCTATAAATGCCTTGAAAGCCCGTACTAAGGAAGCACGAAAAAAGTAGCTGAATAACAGGAGACGCAGATGGCGTGTGTGTGATGTGCTATATACATCAAGATTACTTCATGCTTGGGTTCCTTATAAAGGATCCGTCTTTTTTTACATCCACCTATGAAGTGTCACTCCTTGGTGCCCTTGCTGGGCCGCTCCACAGTCTGAGAACACAGGAATTGTGGCTTTGGATAAACGAAGCCGCTCCTTACCTGGTCCTGCTTTGCATCCCTGCTTGCTGCTTTTGCTGTTACATCCTTCTCTCCCCCAGAAAGTCACCCCTTTTCGTGCCATTAGCAAAGAGGGGGTAGACACAGGGTCGCTAAGTGCTCTGAGTGCTCCCAGGGCCTGAAGTCGAGCCCTGCATTTAACACAGGACTTCAGCAGGCAGAAGCACCTATCACCTCCAGAGGTTTTAATCCCGACTGCTCTAAATTACTCCAAGGTGCCGATATCCACCCAAAGTTATTCTATACTTGGCATGCACAGGGACTCTGATCGTGAACGTCTTTCCCAGTCATGCCCTTAATGCAGCCTGTGGTAGCTGGTTTCGCTGGCTTTGCAGACCCTTGCACCAGCAAGGTGGCAACCAGCATAGCTACAGGCTGACGGAGARCTGGGTTTTGTTCCCCCTGGAAAGCTGGAACAAGACTGCAGAGTCTGGTCCTATTCCTCCCAGCACATCTTTATATGCACAGCTGAAAGTAACCCCAGGCTCAGTAGGTATCCCGCCGCCACGGACATTTATGGAGCCTGGATTTTTCTGTGCAAATATCAGCGATAAAAAGAACAGGAAAACCTGTACTTCTCAATGCTTCTGTGACTCTTATCACAAGCTTTATTTGAGCTGATGTTTCTGGGAATAGAAGCTTGTACATAGTCACTGTGCCCACAAAACACTGCCATCACATGACTAGCAATAAATCTATGTCTCATATATCTGGGTAGARGAACACGCCTCTCCCTTCACTTGGAGCAAGGTACGTCACTTGTTTTCTATTCAAATTCACCCTCCTCCCACAGAAGCCCTTCCTTAACATAGGATCCATTAGTGAGAAAATACATGTCCAAGCTGCAGGAAAATAACTTCCACACGTGTGTATTTTATGTGTGTGTGTGTATATTTGACACCTTCCATCCCATGGCAGCTTCACAAATATAGCTATTTTATTAAGTGTGCACCCTTATGCACAGTGCATATCATGATTCATTGCAGATTAATAGAGGCAATTAAGTGTAAGATTAAATTGCTTAAACCATTTGCCCTACTAATCCGCTCCTGGTGCTGAGTACTGCACCAGTGCTAATTCCCAAAGATCTTCCTTTGGAGGCAGATATTTARTGATTTTGAATACCAAACCCGTGGTGGCCCAGCCCGGCAGTCTAACGCCCGCCGTTGTGTGCAAACGCAGCGCTAAGCAGCTTGCCCAGGGCTACTGCAGTGAGTCACGGGCGGGGAAAGCAGAGCTGACTCGCGCGAGCAGGCACGGAGCCACTTGCAGCTTGGCGATGGGGGGATCATCCTGCCACCRGCTTCTCCAATATCTTGGGTTTTGGGCCATGAGGGGCTGGATGGGGGGCCCYGTGGCCGCTATACGTTGGGTATGAGGCCGCTCGGGAGGCGGCGGARCGGCCAGGGGGTCTGCCACGAGCCCCTGGCGGCCGCCCAGCATTGCTGCCCCTGCCCCGCTCCTGCTTCCTCTCTCATTTTCCCTTTTTTCCCCTCTTTCTTTCTCTATTTTCTCTCTCTCTTCCTCTCTTTCCTTTTTTCCTTCCTTCCTTCTGTCCTTCCTTCCCTTCCTTTCTCTCTTTTTCCTTCTGTTTTCTTGTGAATGTGGGTGTCTCTGTACAATCTGTCCAAATATTTACAAAAGGAAATGCTGGGTTGTGAAACAGAATTCGGAGAAAAAGTTACACATGCTGAAGAAATGCATCCAAGCACCGTTTCCAAATTTTCCCACATGCATTTTTGTTCTCTGTCTCAAGACTCGGGGCTTGATCTTGCATCTCTTTATTCAGGCAAAACACCCGCGGAGGGCAGAGAAGCGCAGGCTCGGGTCAGGCCCAGCGGTGCCGTAATCCCGAGCTTTCTGGAACGTTTCAGGCCTGATTTTGGCCCTGGGTGACCAGTTCCAAAGCCTGACTAACCAGTTTTKCTGGATAGCTACTTTGTGCAATGGGCCAATTGCAGACAAGGGGTTATCTAACCATGTCCCCAAGGTGCTAACTAACCAGCCTTGGTGCCCTCCATGCAGAGACCGTCCGTGCCCTCACCTGAGCATCAGCCCTGGACTGGGAGGGCCACAGGAAAGCTCTGCGGGCTCCTGTCCCACCGAGACAGAGAGAGAACGCTCCACGATGACATTATAGAGTGGGGATGAAGCCGTTTTCCCAGCACGTCCCTGCTTCCCTGAGCTCAGGCYCAGCCTGTCCGGGCTCCCTTGGCACTCGGACCTCATCCCTGGACACAGCAGCCAGGAAGCTGCCGCCTCCCCAGCCGGGTCCGTGGGGCTGGGAGAGGGGCCAGCAGTGGGTCCCCAGGTGCGAAAATAAAAGCATCAGCTCGCAGCTCTCCACCCAGGGCACAGCACTTCAGGCTCTTGTTTCTATTATTATCATTACAATGGCATTGTGATCTGAACCCAAACATGGGGTTGTTTTGGAGGAAGGGGTTAATTTTGTATTTCCTGGCTTTTGTTATAGACGGGAAGTTGGACCCTTACAAAAGTCATTCAGGTTGGACTTAGCCCCTACAAGCCACTCTAGTTTTGTTTTGTGTTTTCCTTTCTTTCATTTTTTTTTATAGCATCTTAGTCAACAAAAAAGGAAAGAAAATACAGTAAAGCAATGAGGTAGCTAGCATGGTATTAGGAGTGAGGAAGAAAACACCACCCCTATAGTGACTTTCTTTTTCTTTCTGATTTGCAGTGGGTGTAAATAAAATGGGATTAAAGAGTCTCACCATTACATGACAAACCCAACAGGGAGCCATTCGTGCCATGCTGTACCCTGGTCGAGGCAGGTTCCCCTCTGCCAAAGGCGTGATCTGGAGCCCCGTCTTGCCTGGGTGTAAATCGGAGGACAGGTCACAGGCTGAGGGCCGTATCAACACGGGGAACCCGCGGGCGGCAGCGCGGCGGCGCTTCCCGGGAGCACCATGTGTGAGCATCTCTCCCACCATCTGCTTCTTGACGCCTATTAAAAGCCCCGCAGTAAATAAAGAGACCGAAAAGTGCAATCCTGTGTTTGTTTTGAAGGAACATGTTGCAAAAACAGATTCACTCGGAGGCTGCAGTTCTGGCTYGGCAATAAATAAATCTGCAACAAGTTAATGGGCTGGAGCTGGCCCCGRTTCCTCATGGGCAGCCAGGGCAGCTTGGGAGTGCTCGGCCTGCCGGGGCCAGCACCCCGACGCAGAGGATGCTCCCGTGGTCCAAGGGCCATCGGGAATCAGCGGAGGAGCAATGGGCGAGGGATGGCAGCACTCGGYTCCTCGGTGAGCTCACGCGGGGGACGGGGGACGTCACAGCAGCTGTGACTGGAAGTCCTGAGCAAGAGCCACCCGAGTGCCCGGGTAGAAGCTGGTCGCCCACGGGGAAAAGGCGGCTATGGGGAAGCGCCGATACACAGCAGGCCAATGGGGAAAACCAGAACTTGTGCTGCTTCATTGCCAGGCACTCGGCWGCCGTAAACTCTGGGGGAGTTTTCTATATGGAAATCCAGCTTTGCGCAGGCTGCGGGTCTCTTACATTTCTYTTCCTTACACATCATTCATGCTGGGAACTGCTCTCAAACAAGTGTTTGTCATACAAATAGGTATGCAAATCCAAGATATTTATATACATCTATTTATGTGTAGCYGTGTCTGAGCATGCATATTTGGGCCTGTATGAATATAAATACAGGATAGGTATGCCTGTCCCTTTGCATGTGTGTTTGATGAGGATAAACACGTACACACACGTCCCCAGAGCGTCCCCTCGCCCTGGCGCTGCGCCAGGGTCCCTCCTGCACCCTCGGCGATACTGACTGCAGCACAGGAGGGGCAGGGACCAGCGCCAGGAGGGCARGGAAGGCATCTGGGCATTGGGTGGYCATGGGCAGTGGGTGACCATGGGAGGGGGTGTGGGGCAGTGCAGTCTGTATTTGCATGTGTGAATGTGCTGATTGAGCACACATTGCTGTGCATGTATATGTGTGTGTGTATACATATATATATATGCACATGCATATATGTGTGGATGCAGCTGTGTATGTATGTGTACATATGCATATACATGTGCATGCCTGCATTAAGTGTATATATATGTGCATGTGCAGGTATGCATACAAACACACRTGGACATATAAGTGCACATGCACACATAWATGCATAATCAGGTACATGTGTGTTTAGGTACGCTATATGCATGCATGCGCAAATGTGTGAGTATATATGTGTGTGTATGTATGCGCGTGTATATGTATGTATGTATGCAGGGTATGTAGGTGCATACGCATGTGTACGTGCATGTACACGTGCATACGTGTGTATACCTGTGTAGATGTGCACACACTCCCCTCCCCCCGCGCCCCTCCCGTCCCTGTCCCTGTCGCCGGCCCCGCTGCGCACGCGCGCCGCGCTCCGGCCGGCCCCGCCGCACATGACGTCACCGCGGGCCGGGCCGGGCGCGCCGCCATAGGTGACGTCTGCGCGCGGTGCTCACGTGACGCGGCCCCATTGAGAAAACGGCGGCGCGCGGCGGCGCGCGGCGATAAAAGGCGGGCGCGGGGCGCGTGGCACCGACACCCGATACCGGCACCGGCACCGCGCGACGCCGGCCTGGAGCCGCTACCGCCTCCTTCTCCCTCCTCCACCCCTTGCCCCGGTGCCGCGGGCATGGTGAACCTGCGGGCGAGCGCGCTGGAGTGCGAGGCGCTGCGGGGGCTGCTGCGGGAGCGCGCCGCGCAGTGCCTCGTCCTCGACTGCCGCTCCTTCTTCTCCTTCAACGCGTCGCACATCGCGGGCTCCTGCAACGTGCGCCTCAGCACCATCGTGCGCCGCCGCGCCAAGGGCGCCGTGGGGCTGGAGCACGTCGTGCCCAACGAGGAGCTGCGCGCCCGCCTGCGCCAGGGGCTCTTCCACACCGCCGTGCTGCTGGACGAGCGCAGCGCCGACCTGGAGCTGCCCAAGCGCGACAGCACCCTCGTGCTGGCGCTCGGCGCCCTGTGCCGCGACACGCGCGGCGTGCGCATCTGCTTCCTCAAGGGTGAGTGTCCCCGCGGGGTCCCCTTGGTCCCGGCGGCGCGGCCGGCCCCGCGGCGCTGCCCGGGCCCCGTGGCGCTCACCGCCGCCTCTCCGCCCGCTCTTGCAGGGGGTTACGAAGCCTTTTCGTCTGCCTGCCCGGAGCTCTGCACCAAGCCGAGCGCCCCGACGGGCCTGAGCCTGCCCCTGAGCGCGGCCGGCGCGCCCGGCAGCGCCGACTCGGGCTGCAGCTCCTGCGGCACCCCGCTCTACGACCAGGTGAGGCCCGGGCCGCGCGGCGGGAGCGGGGAGGCWGCCCGGGGAGCGCCCGGCGAGGCTGACGGCCCCCCGGCCCTTCTCTTGCAGGGGGGACCCGTGGAGATCCTGCCCTTCCTCTACCTGGGCAGCGCCTACCACGCGTCGCGCAAGGACATGCTGGACGCCCTGGGCATCACGGCGCTCATCAACGTCTCKGCCAACTGCCCCAACCACTTCGAAGGGCACTACCAGTACAAAAGCATCCCCGTGGAGGACAACCACAAGGCGGATATCAGCTCCTGGTTTAACGAGGCCATTGATTTCATAGGTAAATGAGTGCTTTGCATTTTTTTCTCCCTGGGGAGAAAGGGGCAAATCTCGGTTGTTAGGAAGAAATTTCAACATTTTGCTCTTCCCCTCCTGTTCCCAGGCTGCATTTTAAACTGGGGGGGTTTTATGCTGTAGAGCAGATACTTGGGGACCAATCGCATTAATTTTATTCTACCAAGGGTGGAATAATCCTGCCTTTAAAAAGCTGCTTGAAGTCTTGAATCAAGAGGCATAGGTGTTGCAGAAAAGAGCTAGCAAATTTAAGTGGATAAGTCTTAAAGTAATCCTGCAAGAGCAGTGAAGTGACCTGGAGGAGCTGTTAGTACAACTGGAATTGGAGCCAGAATGAGATTGCTGTTTGCCTAGGGACAAAGGCTCCCTTTGTCTCCGGAGCACAGGGCACCTACTAGCCTAAGGAAGAGATGGATTAAAGAAATGTAAAGCAGCCCCCGAGCTTTCTTGCTCTTGGAAGCAGTGAGACGAGTTTAACTGAATGCTTTTAATTCTTTCAGACTCYGTTAAGAACGATGGTGGAAGGGTATTTGTGCACTGCCAGGCTGGCATTTCTCGGTCAGCAACTATCTGCCTTGCTTATCTCATGAGGACCAACAGAGTTAAACTGGATGAAGCCTTTGAGTTTGTGAAGCAAAGAAGAAGCATCATCTCCCCAAATTTTAGCTTCATGGGACAGCTGCTTCAGTTTGAGTCCCAAGTCCTTGCCCCAAACTGCTCAGCAGAAGCTGGCAGCCCTGCTATGTCTGCTGTACTGGACAGAGGAGCATCAACCACAACTGTCTTTAACTTTCCAGTCTCCATCCCTGTTCACACATCGTCCAGTGCTTTAAGCTACCTGCAGAGCCCCATCACCACTTCCCCAAGCTGCTGAAAGGMGGGTGGAAAACATGGTCAGAACTTGGACTTCTATTGTCTGAAAGTGCAATAACTATGGGGACAGTGTCATSCACAGCCACTTGTGTTTTGGAGATCCATTCATCCATCCTAGAGCACCGACMTAAGCAGAGAGGAGCTCACCTAACTCCAGAGAACTAGTGTTACTGTTTTTTTTCTTTGTGGCTGATGTTTTAAGCCAATATCTGGATGTCTATGTAGAGGTCAAAGAACATAGTTGTCKTTTCCTGAGCTGTTCCTTCTAGTCTCCTGTCTGTTTTAAGCCTGCTCCCTGTCTAGTAGCATATGTACCAGTATTCCCATTCCTGGACACTTCAAGCAACACTGATGCTGTCCCCTATAATATGACAGTCCTACTATTTATTTATTTTTTACATTAATGCATTGTTTTTTTGCCTTCACAAACCTTGTTTCATTTCTAGAGAAACAAAATACCTCAGTATTTTTGGTACTGTAATTCTGTATATATCTGTCAACTTTTCTTTCCACCCCTTTCCCCAAAGCACTGACGTGAAAGCACCAGATGAGTGCTTTTTTGAGTTGCCAAGGGTTGTATGTTTGATTATTTATGATGTGAAATAATATATTTCTTCTTATGAAGACCTAGTTTTGTTACATGATAACTTTTTATACAAACAGAATAAATTATGATATTTCTATTGAGAGAGAACTGGATGTATGTTTCAAAATCTTGCATTTTACTGTCTCCAACCACYTAGGCATTCCCAGATGACCTGTAAGAAGCCTGAATGTCTGACTCTGCTGCTGAGCTTGCTGACCTCAGGCACTGCAATTAACCAGTACCCTGACTGAACTAGATGGGAAAATGAGTTTGAAGACAATATACTTGATGAGAAAGTGGCTTTTGTTTGAGCTGAGCTCGCCTTTGATCTAGAAGGCTGAGACTTGGCCTGCTCTGTCCCCRTGTTGTTACATGTCATGGTGAGGAGTCAAGGGCACATTCTCAGCTGCATAGGTGGACCTGGCTCAAGACACCCATGCAGTTGGAGCTGTTCATCCCAGCTGGGCATGCGGGTACTGTGAATTCAAAATCCTCTTCTAGGAAGAGCTTCCTCACTGCTTGTTTACCTCATACACAGAAAAGGTTAAGTCTAAAAATTAACCTTTTGGTAACAGTTCTGCAGCGTCTGGAAGTCCATGCCCAGGTTGTTTTATTTCCTTTTCCTTATTTTCTTTCAACACTCCTTCTAGTTCTGGGGGTGAAATACCTGCCTTGTTTTGTTACCSTTGTAAGCAAGTCAGGGCATAGAAACTACTTGAGCAGCCCCTAGTTGCTTGACTGATTACCCAGGCACAACCTCCCTGCTGGGGCTTTGCACCCCTGTGCCTTTTCCCTGGYGTTTAAGTGGAGGCTGCGAGAGCAGAGCCTCACGTAGCACAAGGAGAACAGGAAGCTCTGCCCCTTGCTCTGGCAGAGGTGCCCAGGGTTCCTGGGGGAGCAGCTGGTGCTACAACACGTCCCCCTCAGCTGGTGACGCTAATGTGGAAGGCAGCCTGTCTTCTGGGCCGAGTAACACTGCGAGTGACTGAGGGGTGCGTTAGGATGCCGGCTCTTCTGCCTCTGGACCTTGGCCCGAGAATGCAGGTGCTGCTCCCTGCATCGCTGAAATTCAAGGAGATGGATCCTACTCTTGGCTTGTCAAAAAATGGTTTGCTTACGTAACAGCAGGTTGCAAGGCTCTGTGTAAAATTACAGCATTTTTTGTGGTTAAAAGTCTGAGGTCCCAGCTGATGTGAAGCTTTTATTTAGCATAAAGCAGCCTTGTCCCATGGCTGGAGATGAGCTCAGCACTAAACCCACTCCTGCCACAGTCCTGCCTGTATCATCCGTAGGAAAACCGGGACTGCTCTCCCGGGAGAAGGTGCCCTTGAAGGACGGGGCGCCGCGCGGCTCTGCCTGACGCCTCCATGTGAGACGCGGCTCTGTCGTCAGCGCCGCGCGTTAGCAGCCAGCGAGCTCCGTCCCGGCACCGGGGGACACAAACACRCGGAGCAGCGAAAAGGGAAGGAAACAGAAGCGCTGAGGGTAGAAACCCTTTCTCTAGTGCGCATTAATGTGTACGAACAACTTGTAGACTTCTCCTCTCCCGAACCCGCCCTGTCCTGAGGATCCCGTGAAGCCCCCGTCCCTGCACCGCTCCGGGGGTTGCGGCCGTGCTCCRAGCGCTGGCGCCTGCCCGCACCTGCACGAGCCGCTGGAACTTTCCCCTCCTCAGGGAAGCGGAGCTCGCTCAGTGGAAAAATACAACCTTGGCAGCCCCGGCCCTGCAACTGATAAAAAAAAACCCCTGCCTGGTAATCGCAGTTCAAACAGAATTCCGCTCCCCGGCAGCCGGCAGAGCTTGTTTGTGTGTTTCTTGGAACAATAAAACTCATTACCTGGCAGCTGGGCGGTTTTTATAACTGAGCGAGGCACCTGACGGAGGGGCACAACGAGAGAGCGGCTGCAGCACAAACGCCTCTCTGCAGGAGCGGTGGCCGCGGCGGGGCGTGAGCCCGGGCACCCAAAGCTGATCCCAGTCCTGGGCACTCGCAGCATCTTCCCCAGGGCCTTCACAGGGATCCTTCCCTATCCAGCCGTAACGGGAGCCCCCCGCGTGCACGGCTGGGTTGTACGTGGGCAGCATCGTCCACAGAGCCCAGCGCGCACCCAGGCCGAGCGCGTGAAGGAGGAGGGAAGAGCCCAGCACCCAGAGCAGGGGAGGCTGAAGCAAACGCGGTTTCAGTCGTGGGGGACGCTGGGGCTTGGCCGGAGGGGTGACTCAGAACGGTGAGAGGTGGGGGAAGGAGAGAGCGGGGCCCGGCAAGGTGGGAGGAAGAGGAGGACGTGTGGGCAGGCTGCGGGCGGTGGAGGTGGCGGGTCTATACTTAGCCCGGCTCGAGGAAGCCGTGATTCCTCGGCCGGCGGAGCTCCGCTGCCTGTGGAGGTGCTGGGGAGGCTTTTTCCCCTCGCCCAGCTCATTTGCTCCCTGTTTTCAGGCCGTTTGGGGTATCCGGGCACRCGGCTCACCGTGGTTCAAAGCCTTGAACTCCAGTGGGGCTCAACCTCTACCCGTGACATGACGTCCTGGCCGCGCTGGCGGCTCTCAGCGCAGACCCTTCCCTTTGCACCCCCTCCCAGGACCCCCAGACAATGCCGCGTCGTGGCATGGGGGAACTTTAAGGTTATATAAACCTGTAATTAAACAGTTGCCTCCATCCCCATGGAAACCACRAGGAGTTTCCCTGGGGTGAGGAAGGCAGCAACATCACTTCCTGCTGCTGACAGCCCAGTTTGTCACCGAGTGATAAAGAGGCTGCAGGAACCGCGCAGGGCTCCGTTCCTGCCCGGCCACCCGCCCCCCTGCCCTGCAGGGAACAATGGCCATTGTGCTGCTCCTGCTCCCGCTCCTGCTCCCGCTCCCTCCTGCACCTCTGCAAGCCATTCCCACGCAGGCCAAATCCCACCCTGAGCGCACAGGGCAGCAGGATGCTCCCCGTGGGCTAAAACACCACGCACAGCTCCGTGGAAATGTATASAGGCAACATATGGCCGGGACAAGGGCATCACAACACAATACGATATACCCCGTGGGACAGAGCAGCCCCAGATCGTTCRAGGAGCGGCTGCTGAGCTCCGGATTAGCCGCCTCTGGGGTAATCCCCTTGTCTCGAAGCCTTTCTTTTGTCATCAGAGGCGYTGGGCGCCTGGGGACTATCCTGCATGAGTCACCCTCCGTGTTGGACTCGGGGCCGCGGGGCTGCCCCRTGCCCCTAGCTAAGTCCCGGAGGAGGACTTGGCCTCCTGAGCGCGCACAGGCRGATCTCCTTTGCCTGCTTAGAACCMGCTTCTCTTTTTTTCTCTCTTTTTTYCCTATCTCTCTGTCTGGCTCCAGGGCATCAGAAAGGGCACTAGGACTCATTTAGAAAGTGTGTTTAAATACAGCCCCCCTAGAGCCTTCCCAGCCTGGCTCRTGGTGCTAGGGGAGGAGAAAGGGCCCTGGGGCCRGGCAGCCAAGCTGCCATCTCCCCTYGACCGCCCCGGAGCCTTCCCCTTGCCCAGSAGTGATGCCTGGGTTAGAGAGGCCGTGTGGTCAGGGAGACTCCCCCAGGGTCTCGGCTTCCAGGGTCTGGAGAAACCAAGAAACTCTCCCAAGGTGCCGGACTGGGCGTTGGACCAGGGGGTACAGAGGAGGAAGGGGAGGGAATCGGCTCTTTCGCTCCTTTGCTGCTGTATTTCATTTGAGAGCTATTTCCCGCTCTGGAAGCGCTATGGACAAACCCATGCCTGTTTCGGGCCTGATTTTGCCCTGCCGRTTCCCAGMCGGGGGTTTTCCAGCGGTGCGGGYGGCGGGAGRCGCCCRCCGGCACTGTCCYCGCCACGGTGCCCACGGCACATGCYGRGGGCTGAGGTCGGGCTGAGGTCCCCGAGGCGCCCAGCTGAGCTGGCAGCCTCCGGGCCAGGGGCTTTCCTCCCCGTCTCCCTCGGGCCACTGCATTTGCGTGCGTTTCCTGCTCGATGCCGAGATGACTCGTCCTGGGCTTCCCCTCCTGGGCGCTGCCATGAGGCGCCCAACGGGGCGAGACGTGAGCCCGTCACAGCCTGGGGACCCCATGGCCCTGCATTGGGGCTGCTCCGGGCGGGAAGACGTGTCCTTGGGACGTGTCTGTGCGGAGCTCAAAGACGGACAGCAGGAATGGCCGAGAGAGGAGTTGCCCACCACCATTCCTATGGATGGGGACGTGGGGATGGAGCGCTGCGGATAAGAGCAGGCATCAGCAGCACTGCTCCCCATCCTCACCCCGTGCAGCTGGGATGAGTCTGGTCCATGGGCACAGCAATTTCATCATTCCAAAATCCTTATCACACAGGCTGGGTAGGGACTAGCGCCACAGAAAACGCTCAATTTCTCACCAAGCAGTGATGTATTACACCGGTGCTGCTTTTTGGTTCCCTAAATATAGGCCACAGATAAAAATAAACTCCCAGGGGACTCTGRTGTGACGTAACTGCCTTTGAACAGGGTCACCACTTGGCTACGGATAAGAGAGTTCTTGATGCATAATAATTAAAAAAACCCAGCCTTTGTCCTCAAACTAAATGCAGATTCCCACCTCTCTAAACCTTATTGAAATRATCAATGGCAGTGTGATTTAGACTCCTAACTCCTGATGTCATTTGATTTCATTTGGAAGAGTATGTTTTTAAACAGTCTTAGCGGTGATGTCTAAAAACGACTTTTTCTGGAATTTTGTATACCCGAAWGAGAGGTTTCTCTTCAGCGGCTTCCCTAAACTCTTGTCCAAACATGATCTGTGGTAAATTTGTTTCCACATCAGTATCGTGTTCTTCTTTCCAACCTCAAAACTGTTTTGTTAATGGGCAACCAGGCCATATACTGTTACGCGGTTTTGATGGCAGGTTTTGTCTAATTTATGGTGGATAGAGACCACAGGTGCTCATTAATTCTCATAGATTTTCCTGACGCTCTACACTGCTCACAGCCTGACTAGTAACTTCATTATTGTCTTCYGCAATGAAATCCAGATTACCACAGACAGGTTTCTCAGGGGCTTTTGCGTGAGGAACATTTTAAAAATTAGGTCTGCTGTTTAGAGTGTGCAACTGTTTTCAGTCCTGCATGCCCATGCCCACCTCCCTATGTATAAAATGCTCAAAGGAAAAGTAGGAATTTTGCTGCTTTTCGGTAGTTTAAAGTGCCCTGCCTTAATTCACGTTAACTATTAGCCATGAAATGGGGATATTGCAAATGATATCAGTCAGTATAAGCAAATGATTTGAAACAGGTTAGTGACAAACACCTGCTTTATTTTATTTATTTATTTATTTATTAATCAGGTAAATGGCAGTTTAAGTTTTACGATGGAGGGTGGTTTCTTGGTGTTTGTTGTTAAACACGATGATCTGAAGTCCGGCATGCAATCTGGCGGGGATGTGGTCACTTATAAGCTCTCTCTCTGTCTGGACACRGGGAATTTCCTGCTACATCACCAAGCTTTGCTCTGGCGTTGCTGGAGACCGAAGCTTTTTTGACTAGTGGTCTGGGTGTAGGTGAGTCCCAGCCTGATTCATTCACGGTCTAGGAAGGTTCATACAACCGTGTGGGGTTCACCAGCTTGTGGGGCTCRTTGGATTGTACCTGGGAGCTGGGGGAAGGAGACACCCTCTGAAAGCATCATTGGCTCTCACTGGAACCAAGCATGAGATATCCAACCGTCCAAGGGCTTTCCAAGACACGCCGTTACAAGGCACAGCGGCGCTGTGATTAAGGCAGGTAGAGCAGGGTGACGGCTGTGACCGTGTCGGCCGCTGGACATGGCTGGGGTGGCTGTTGCATCACTCGTCTCTTTCTGAGCCATGGGTCCTTCGAGTGCCCCACGATCGTGTGGGACGGACAGTAGCTCCCACCCTTTCCTATCAACCTAGAGGAGCAGAAAGGACCAAGCCCTTTGCCAGGATACAAACCCTTTTGGTGCATTCTCTGGGCTCAATCCCTTTGGGGAGTCCCTCCCCAGCGGAGCCTGCGGAGGTCTCAGCACGCAGCGCACCCCGGCTCCCACCACCCTCCCTTGCTTCGCTTTCTGCTCCTCCGGAGATTTGCCCACGGGCGCTGAAGACGATGCTCTTTCATAACCACCTTTTGTTCCTGTGTTTACAGCTCCCCTTCCGAGCTCCGGGAGGGCTGACGTCAGGCGCCGCATTTGGACTCGCTGCCCTTTCATGCATGGGCAGGCGAGCGAGCGGCACCGCGGGCCGGGGCAGYGGCCGAGCGGGCGGCACCTCATCGGGCACAGCACCACACTGCCCATCCCTGCTCCTCTCACCCATCGGTCTGCTGGGCATTGCCGTGGTCATTTATGGCCGTGCATGGGGAGGATGGTTCCCGCAGCTGGCAGGGCACTGCGTGGCACCCAGGGCGACGCACGGGGTATTTTTAACAGGCCTGGGCTGAATCCCAAGGGTAGCGGGCTCTATTCCTGGTGCAAATTGATCTTCTTGGGCCATGCAGAGATTTTCATGTGAAACACATGGGTTTGGGTTCCCAGCCAGTGAGGGAGAACGGAGCAGCTGGCTGTGATTGGGAGAGGTACAAAAAAGCAGTGGGAGGAGTGGGAATAGCTCTGGAAGTTGCACCTGGAGGGGTGGCTTGGCTCTTGCTGCTACTGATGTATGTTTTTGCCAGCAATTCATTCATGGATGAGGAATTGAGAAAGCCTAGGATTGGTTTACAGCTGGGGTCTATGTGAGGATAGCAGAGGGCCTTGTGTTTATTTGGAATACACTGCTGGGTGAGTTTTAGATTCCAAAATATTTAGCAAGGCTAAAAACAGTGATGACCAAGGATGCTAAATGCAGAGCTGCTGTTGCCCTCTCCARTTTTGGACCTGCCACTCACTCCAGAGCAACCAGGTTGCAAAGGTAACAGAACATCTCTTGTTTGCCAGGGCTTAAAGAAATTCCTATAAAGAGCTGATGGAGAGAGGTTGTTTCTTTGCCATGTGCTTTGTAGTCATGCTGAGAGGCCTTGTAGCACAGTGTGGGTCTGGTTTGGAAGGGTGGGTTGCACCCATTGGTGGTGGACAGGATGGTTCTGCTCTTGTTCCTGGGTTAATGATAGTCTGCCAGGCTGCTYGCTGTAACCTACTCTGTAGTCAGAAGAAGCCGTACGGCGTGGGCCCCATCCCACGTGTTGCTGCAGCTGCAGGTTTTGCTGGTGCAACCTCTGCGCCCACGTTTGAAACCGTCAGCCTGAAATGTTTCATGTCCTGACATGAACACGAGCRGGCTGGGGACTGCACAAAAGCTTGAGAGAGTGAAAAGGGATGTCAGTGTGTCTTTAAAGCTTCYAGGAGCTGCTCTTCTGGTTCTTGGATAAGTCTGAAGGGCTGATRTCCTTCAAATCCATTCCTTAACTGCAAGGGGCACAAAAATGCTGTGACTATGACAGTAGTCAAGGTGCTAATTGAAGTTAACTAACCAAAGCTAAGACCTGCTCTCTGAGATGTGCTACTCCATTACTCTTCTCACTTGTGCACCTGGAAGATCTGCTCCCAGATCATAAATCCAGTGTGGAAATATCTGATATTTCCAGAGGTCTGCCCAGTGCAAGGCTGGTGACAGCTTTTCCTTTGAGCTTTCCTTCTGAAGGAATATTTATTTTTTGAAGGCTGCGGGAAAATTTTCCATTTTCTGATTTCCAATMTGGGCTCATTTAACACTAAGAAAAACTGGCTTTTGGAGATAGGATAAAAATTACTCCCCTTCTAACTCTTCTCAAACCACAGAAGAAAGGAGTGAATAATAACATGTAGAGAGAAGCAGATCTGTTTATAGGTAGAGACCGTCAGAATGAGCTGGCTAGGCGTGAGCTGATATTTCCCATCCACTTTTTCTGGTTACCAGTGGTTGCAGATGTAAAGATACAAAGTGATTTCTAAGGCCAGGAGAGATTATTTTGATTATGCAGTCCTGCACAATGTAAGCCAAAGTGCTGGCTGAAACAAAGCATCTTCCTTAGAAGGACACTGCCTCGAGTAAGGGATGGTGACATAAATTTTGTCRAAGAAATTTTTGGCTGATGTTTTAGTGGAAAGAGTAGAAGACAGAGYTGAAAGTAATAAATGCTTAGAATGGTTGTGTTTGACATTCAGCCTGTCAGTTCCTGTTTTTCTACCTCAGTTTACCTTTCTCTAAAATGGAGACTGAGATACTTTGCCTTAAAATAATCAGATGTGTTTAGCTGGATCACTGGCCAGTGACAGGCAGAGGCAGCTGATGGGCAGAGCACACGGCCTCTGGGCCTTTTCCAGGCGGGTATATTGGGTGGTTTTAGGGTGGAATGGAGCTTGCCGCTGCCTTAATGTCAGCACGTTTTGCCATCGGCGTCAGCAGCAATTATTGGGTCAAAGTCCCATGCTTAGTGGAGTTCTCCATGGAGTTTTCTTCAAATCAATGCGATAGCCAGTACCCATTAGCTAGGTAAGTATGGCAGGTGGGGATAAAAAGCCCCAGCAGTTYTATTTTCAGAGCTAATTGTCCATAAAAATAATAACAATGGCTATCACTGTTTGCATTACAGGGGCTCTTAGGAGCCKCAGTCATCACCCGAAACATGTTCTGCAACATGATGTGTAAAGGCAAGTCAGAAGCCTCGTTCTTGCCCCAGAGAAACAGCAATCTACATTAAGAGGCAAAAGATGGGGATGGGGTGAGGCAGAGACGATTTCTCGTCTCCAAATTGCTGTTAGATGTGGGAAAATGAGAAGGATCTTCTTATGAGATGCCTGAAGAACCAGCTAGGAACCCAGGAGTGAGTGAGACGGGAGCCAGGTGGAGACGAGGCTGCAGTGTCTCCCTGGGATGGCTGCTTCTCAGGGAGGTCTCCATTCATTCCCAGCAAACCAGCCCGTGCTGAGCTCTGCACTGCTGCACCAGGRTTGCTCCTCTCCTGTGGTGAGCCTGGGCCTTTCTGTCCCCTGGGACAGCTCCTGCATGTGGTCCTCCAGCCTTTGAGACCTTGTTCCTCCCTTATGCAAGCAGAAAAGCAGAGAGAAGAGGCACTGCAGAAGAGGCACTGGCCCTTGTTTGCACATGTGCCGCTGTTTGCCCCGTTGCCCGGTGGCTGCTGTGACGTGTGTGTGTTTATGCTCTCCCTGGCTCTGCAAACCGCTGCTCCCTCATGCTGCAGGGTTCAGGCAAGGTCCTGCAGCTCATAGGCTATAAAAAGTGACAGCCCGGCCCATGTGCCAGCGTCCCTGCGGGAGCTGCTGATGCAAGGGGTGTGCAGGACCCGCACGGGGGCAAAGGCAGCGATGAGGGACCCAGGCCGTGGGCAGCGCCGCATGCACGTGCTGCCCCAAGCACCACGGGCCCGTGGCTCTGTCCCTGCAGCGGTGCCCAGGGAGGTGGTTTGTCCTCAACGGTGCCCGAGGGAAACCTGGCCAATCCCAAGCACCAGGGATGCTGCAGGGCCGGCTTTGCAGCCATGCACTGAGCTCCTGCTGGGACGGGGCGCCAAGAGGGCTAATGGCCAGAGCTGCTGCTGAGCCCGTGGTGCGGAGCAGCCTGGAGGTGCTCTTCCCCCTCCTCCTCCTCCTCCTCTAGAGCGAGGGGCTGTTTATGCGGGGTCAAGAAAACAGGATTCGGCGCGAAGGAGGGTGAGAAGCAGGAGGGCAGCGCGAGCCTTCCTGCCCGCGTCCTGGCAGGAGCGGTGACGTGAGCGCTCCGGAAGGAACAGCGAGTTCCTGCGGGAGCTGGAGACATTCCTCTCATAGCTGAGCGAGGGGCTGGCACATCCCCCCCTCGCCTCGGCCCCRCGAGCCCGTCTCCGGCCCATCCCATGGGGAGCCAGGCTATTCTTGAAGCCCATTTCCATGGCGCGCTTCCAGATCTGTGTTTCTTTTCACACGAGATGGGGAAGCAAACCCCTCCCCGGAGCATTCGCCTGGAGGCTTCTTGCGTGTGCTGTACTTTTCCAGGGACTGCTCCATGCTGTGGGCAGGAAGGAGTTTTCTGGGAATATGGAGGACTCCTATAAGGCAGGCGAGGGGACCTGGGCCTCAATCCAGGTTCCCCACAAATGGAAGTGTCCCTCACCCTACTTTTCCTTGGGCATTGCTTATTTGGTGCATCTGCTCCAAGAATTGCTCAGAGATGTCCCTGAAAATAGAAGAACTTGCATAACTTCACTGCGCTTCACTCGCATCTATTTGCAAACAGGTTTTTTAGGAATTTGCTTTTTCCCTAGGACATGCCTTATGGGAATGCTAATACTTTTTTTTTTTTTTTCTGGCAAAAGGTGCTCTGGCTGCTGTAGCAGTTACAATGTGTGCTCCTTCCCTTCCATATCTGCCTTCCAGGGTCAGGCTTGGTCTTGCGAGGTCCACTTAGCACCACACATTGTGTTGCTCTCTGCATGTGGGCATTTCTGCCCCAGATAGATGCAGTGCTGAGCTGTCTGAGAGGGCTTTTTACCCACAAAACAGACAGCAGGTCTCTCTGAAATGCAGTGCTTGAGGCTGAAACTGAAAGTTCGGAGAGAATTAGTCACCCCTGGTACCCTAGTAACGTTGGCGAAAACTACTCTCAAACACGGCGCAGCTGTTTTGCAATCCCAGCGGCGGCCTCGCACTTCTCCTTATAAAGAGGGAGCTGGCAGAGCTGGGTGGGAGGGACAGCTCTACGGATGGGGACTGTGCAGAGCCAGCTGCCAAAACCGCCCTGGCCTCGATCGCCCAGGGGCTGTGCTCCCTGTGAAGGTGCCTGGGGAGACATGGGGGTGATAGGGACTTGAGGAGATGGGAGCTTAGCTCCACAGCACCTTTTACCCAGCAGGTCCCAACTGGAACGGAGAATCCTTGGCCCAAGGGTCATTTAGAAGAGAAGGCAGGAGAGATGTGGCGTGGGACGGACCCCCGTCTCCTGTGCAAATGCATCTGAGTGACGTTTTCCTGCGTTTAGCCTCCTGCCAACTGCTCGGGGAGGGAGGCCGCCTTCACTCGGGCGGTTTTGTGCCTCTTGCACCTAAGGGCCTTGAAGCAGGAGCTAATCTGGCAGCATCTGCCATGCCCTGTGGAGCGGGAGAACAGGAAACACAGGCCTGCACGGTTTGGGAGACTTCCTTGTGCAGCGTCAGAAGCTGGACCGGACCCTGGGAACCAAGTTACCTGAGCTAGTTCCAGGAACAGCTCTCCACCCTTGGGTGCTTTCAATATCCTGATTATAACCTCAGCTCAGACCGGAACAAAATCCAAGAGCTGAGAATTCCCTGTCCTTGGGAGGTGCTGAGCAGAGTCCCAGCAATCGCCCACCGTTGGCCAGAGCCTTCCCTGGAGAGTTAGACCCTCTTGGCAGTGTGAGGTGGCTCTTGATCTTTCCCTCTCCCGTGTTTCTGCTCAGAGCACCACGGGGACGAGCGGAGCCGGCGGCCGCGCGGACCCGGCTGGCAAGCAGGGAAGCGGCGCCGCTCTCCCAGGAATGCTGCGGGCCATTTTAACTCGTTCCAGATCCGCGGAGTTCACGTCAGTGCCTGAAATGAGAACTGTGCTGTGCTTAACCACCGCAAAACATAGCAACGGCACAGCAGCCCTGGCTCCAGCGCAAGAGAAAAAAAAGAAAAAAGTTTTTCAGTCTTGCCTGGCCTTCGTGGTGCAGAAAAAGACAAAGTTTCCAGGAAACAAAAGTTGGCCTCTGATGCTGTTACAGATAATCTGAAAGCTTCCATCGCTTTCAACACAGAGTGACGGACACTGTGGCCCTGCTCCAGGCAGCTGGGGATGACGCTCCCTGCCCCTGCTCTACCCTGAAACAAGCTCTGCGAGGAGGTCTGGGGCTGGGCAGGCTGCAGACAGGAGCTTTCAGTGGTGATGCCCACCCAACAACCCATGGTTCCTGCTTCTGCTCTGCCATGTTCAGCAGCAGCTTCTCATTCCCATACTTTAGTTGAAATCTCTGGTCCCAGGGTTTCTAGACAGTCGAGGTGTCCGCCATCCCTCTCAAATTGTGAGAGGATCAGGAGATGGCAAAGGACACCGGGTACTGCCCCAATATGAGGTTCTACTTTGACCTTGCACTGGGGAGGAAGGTGTGAGTCCTAAAACCCCTTCCTGGTCTTTGAGGACCAAGTCCCCACAAGTTCTTGGGAAATGTGAATCTTGATTTGTGTTGTATCTGCTGCCTGTCCCCACAATAAGCCCAACCAGTCTTCCCTGTCTGACCATCCTGAACTGAGGAAGCTCAGAAAGGGAGCTCTAAACCCACATCTAACTAGGCAGAGGTGAGTCCTTGCACCAGGGGCTGACCTCTGTTCTAACCATCCACCCACAACCCTGCAGTCTTCCTGGATAGAGCACTTTGCCTGGCACCTTGTATCAGTTCCAGCTACCACAGAGCTGCCTGTCAAGTTCCAATGCACGAAAACCGAGATCGGAGACACAGGAGAGGTCCTGGCTCCGTGCAGGCTTGSCAAGGGGAAGCTATCATCTTCTGCATGACGTGGTCCTGTGAGGAACTTGGGCAGCATTTTGGGCAACAGAGATAACTGAGTGCAGACATACAAGAGCTGATGCAGATGGGCATGTCAGTAAATGTAAGCTCTTATCCTGGATCTTGTCCATGGCTCAGGACAGACCAGTGTAGGACAGATGGAAACCAACAACACGCTCAGCTCTAACCCACCCCATAACACTGCACTGGGCAATGAGCTAGAAGATGTCCTGATGGATCAGCTGGTGCCCTGCAGCAGGAGCTCAGGTTGACACTATCATAGCTTCACATGTTATTAATAGTGAGAAAAGGAGATGGTTCTTCAAATATTTACCTGCAGTTTGGCTGTGTTGACCATTCTGGTCACACATTCTCAGGCCTGCTCAATGCTGTGGGGCACAATGTTTCCTTTTATTGCTCACAATTGACTGGCCATTTGTAACTTCCACATCACACCTGGTTCTCATGTTTTGGAACAGCACAAAGGAGTGGGACGGATCGGCTTTCATTCGTGCCTCCTCCCACATATCTTGCTCATCCTACCCCAGCACTTCCCCTTCCCACGCTGAATAAGCTCACATGTCACGGTAAGTGCAACCCACAGTTCYGCTCACCTTTTGGCTGCTTGATCTTTTTTTGGGACTTCACGGGCGCCTGCTGTGCACAGGAAGGCCCCTTGCTGTGTGTGCTGTCAGTAGCTCAGCGCACAGACCTGTGAGAGGTTTGCTCCAGCTGTGCCATCACTGTGTCCCTCGTGTCACCAGCGACCTCTGCTCTACGTGGTCCTATAGCCAGGTCTTCCTGAGACACAAGGAATTGTGCACTCGAGCAGCTTAAGGCTTTCATAGAGGCAGCCCCAAAGCAAATACAGCCTGAAAAAGAACTAGAGAGCAGAAAGCTAGTTTATGGCTTGTGAACTCATACCTTCAAAGTCATACCGGGGCGTTAACAGGTCCCCTAGAGCCCGTTAAGGAAAGAAAAAAGATGCAGCTGCCTTTCTTCAGCCCTTTCTGCAGTCTTGAGAGGTAGTCTCTGCTCTACCCTATGAACAACTCTCGGTCCAACAGCTTCAACACAGAAGGGGACTGCTGAGTGACTAGTGGATTCACCTTGTTCATTAGCAAATATTTAGCCACTCTGTTAGACACTGCATCAGCGCGGAGACCATTACAAAGACGATGATGGGTTGCAATGATGTCAAACCTATTCAGAAAGCACATCATATCAACTGTGCTTATCAAGGAGGTCAGAGTCCGTCACCTTTACACAAAAGAAAGAGGAGGATGAGTCATGAAGTTGCTTGCACAGAATCATGTTGAAATTGAGCGTAAGAAAGCAAGGGAGAGAGAAACGGGGCCCAGCTTTCTTGAACACCTCTGTCAGGTCCCAGCATTAGCTTCCAGTGCTTTTATCAGCTTCCATACACTTTGAAAACGTTCCCAGCACATTTTATACCACTTTTTTCCATTTCAAAGGAGAGGCCATTAAATCACAGCGTGATGGAGTGACTCATGCTAAGCCAAAGCAGGAGCTGGTGTCAGACACCTTACACAGCTGGAGTTCCAGCCCTGTGTCAGACTGTTTCTGACACTTCCCAGGTTTGTTCTGGAATCTGGAAAGGCAGAAAATGGTAAAAAATATTCAAGAAYGTAAATGTAAAGAGTGTGTGTTGTGAAGAAGCAGGGACTAAACTCTGAACACTGCTTCACCKTCTTTCATTTGGGCAGTATTTTGGCAGCACTCCATGCATTTTCTCATTCTCCAGCTGGAGAAAAGGAGTCACYGTGTAATACACTAAAGCCACTACCTGTCCACTTTTCTCTTCCTRCAACCCTTTTCATTCATGGTTTTATACCTGCCGTCCACAATCCTTGTGAGTTGGTGCGTCACTTTTAACAAAGTAAGTGAGAAAGGCGAGTCTGTTGTCGGGAGGTTTAAATGGTCTTTGCAGAGCCCCACTCCTTCCCTCACTGCGAAATTCTGCACAGCCAGAGAGGTGGAAACCTTCTCSGTGTCTAGCAGCCGCCTTCAACAGCACTGCAGCTCCCTTAGGGAGGCTCTGGCCCTGCTTCATGTCTTGACTTGACAGGAGCTGGCGAACGCGATGGGCCGGCGTCACGCCTCGGCAGTGCTCTGTCCCGGGGAGACCGTCGTTCTCACCACCTATGAAGGGAAATTTCCTTTAAATTCATGGTTTTCAGTTCTGAGCTTCCAGCAATGGCAAATGAAGACAAATATTTGTCCCCCTCCAAAGATAACGGGCTAAAACCAACAAAGACTTGTTGGTCTGCCAACAAAGACTTGTTTAGAGGGGCAGCCTGGAGAGAAGGGTTACTGACTGAATATTGGTAGTTTATAGAATCTTTCTAATGTCATTGGAGTATTTCTAACAGTATTACCACAACATTTCTAACAGCATCCCCACTATTTCATGACACTGAGAGACATATGAACATATGTAATACATATAAACCCCCTATATCTTAAAGGTGTGATGAGAAAATGTCATGCTCTTTCTTTTCAGCCCAATAGAACACTATGTGAAACTAATAAGTATGATTTAACTTGTGGCTTTTTATCCTCTGTCTCAGACTATTACAAGGTACTGCTGTGTACCRACAAACTGCTGTTCCACCTCAGCTCAGAGCGTGCACCCCCGCAGGAGCAGACACAGCCTCAGCTTCAGAGAGATTCATCTTGTCCTGATCTACTGTCATAGGAGATGAGAGGGTATTTTTAGTGTGCTTCTCGCATGACATCCTCTAAAACAGCTAATGCAATATATATAAATAAATAGTTTCCAAGTKTTTAAATAAGGCTACCTTGGTCACAAGGCTCTCAAGAAGTAACTACCCTCCTATATAGAATTCTTTTATTTCTTTTTTTTTCAAGGCTGATTTTAAGAAGCTGGGATGCTCATTGGCTATTTCTGGATATGTTGMGGCCAGAGCAGTATATGTGAGTGCAGTGTGGGTGCTTGGGAGCTGCCCAGCAGACRCTTGCTGTGGATGTGGGGAATGGGACAAGGGACTCCGTGAAGAGGCCCTTGCTGTGGATGGGTGCAGGAGTAGGCACCAGTCCTCCAGCCAGGGTCYGTGTCCAGACACACTGAACTCAAAGAGCTTATGTTATAATTAACATCTCCCCAGTCCCTGTACAGTTTCTGGCACCTTTTGAGCTTCAATGGGCACTCAATGGGGCAGCCCCATGCAGACGCTAGTTGTGTTGATCTCTGTGGGACAAGCCCCCTGGGATCAGGCGTGGGGAATGGCTGGTGACTTCATTTCACGCGGCCTGCCGCGACGTAGTTGTTCTTTATTGTTGTTTTTCCATGCTCTTATCAGATGACATTTASGTGTGTGTTGGTGCATGACCTGCCAAAGATGTCTGAGAAGTCTGTGGCGGCCTCAGCAAGGATGTCTCCTTCCTTCCTTCCTGCCCACTCCTGCCSTGGTGAAGATCGGCTGCAGAAGGCAAGAGCGGAGGCGAAGGGGCGTCTGCRTGACACCATCGCCCTTCCTCTCACTGGGGTCTGTGGTTACTCCAGCAAACTACCCTACACTAAAACCCAGAGTTTTTGACACCTTGCAAAACACTGTGACAGCAGGAGGGCCCAGAGGGTCACTATGGAGCTGTCTGGGGAAGCCATGGACTAGTCACTGGAAGGTCATGGTYTTCCTGCTGCAGTTGCTGGCTGGTGGGACATCATCATGGTGCACCCAGAGCGCTGGCGCTTGCTCCAGAGATGCTGAAGAAGGAGCAGGGCTGTGCGTGTACATGAGTTTGTTGGCTAACACAACAGCCCATTCCCGAGYGACCTGACCTGAGCTGGGAAATGAACTCTTAGGCTGGACCGCGCGTGCAAGCAGAGCGGATCACAGTGCCAGCCTTTTCATGTGTCGCCTTGCCTACATGTGTAGCTTCTTGGAAACTTGGCATGCTCGGATGTTGGAAAGTTCCAACTATCCGAGTTCCTGGATACTCGGAAGCCTTTTTTGCTTCCCTGCTGCCGTAGCTGAGCTGCCGGTTTGTTGGGAAAAGCTCCCCTCTAGTGGGGAACGCCAGCGGCTGCCGGGCGCGAGCCCAGGCCAGCCCAGAGCTGCTGCGGACTTGGGGCAGAGCTGGAAACCCCACAAAGCATCTGCTGCACATCTGCGTGTGTCCAGCACGGGAGAGCCCGTAGCTGGTGACACTGCAGTGCCGTCAGGGCTCCCCATGTAGCTGAGCATTATTATAAGAGCATTTTAGAGCATTCTTAAACTCTCTTTACTTCTTTAAGAGCTAGTGGTTGTTAATCCCCACAGCACCTTGGAAGCAGAATTCATTAGTATGGCTACTGCCTTCTTACAGAGGGAGCAAATGCTGATAAAAGAGGGGAACCCCCCTTGTTTGGGGAAATCATTTGAGGTCAGGATTCATGAGCTGATGGAGGGAGGCTGGCCCATCACATCACTCTGCAGTTTGTCACAGAAAGAAATCCCGGTGAAAATGTTTGTAAACAATGTTGTTACTACTGCGACTACTAAGAAAGGAAGATGGGGATTTAGTCCAGGATCACAGTGTGACAGGATCAAGAATATCAGTGCCTTCCCTAGGGACTGGGTCTGGCTTCAACACACAGCTCAAGCAAGGATGTCTTTTGCATCCTTATGCCTGCCTTCTTCTTCCAGAAGCTTTGCCAACATTTCTCTTGGAAAGGAATGGGACTGGGAATCATGAGACCTCTCCAAAGCCTCCTGTCAGTGCAGGGGCACCCGAAGCCTGGCAGGGTGTATGGAACTGCAAGAAGTGGCCTCAGCAGCAGATGTGCCCAGGGCAGTAGCTCCGCTGCTCTGATCCTGCTGGTGTGCAGCATTGGTTGCTCCTGCAGAGCTTCCAGAGCCCATGGGGAGGGGGCCAAGAGCTGCTGAGGGGGCGTTTCGTTACTCACTGAGGAAACTCGCTGGCCTGTTGCTCAGGAGATGTGGCCTCATGCAACCTCTGCCTGACGCCTGTGGCTGGAGCGTTGCTTAGCCCTTGAGTTAAGGACCACATCCTGCTCTTGCTGCTGCAGCCGTGAAGCCCCGACCGCCCCAGCCTGCCCCCGTGGAACCATCGGCAGTGCGAGGGGGGCTGCTCTCCCACAGGGTCTTCCTGCTCCCTCCTCGCTGGGGAAGCCGTGGGATGCACCGAGCGGCCCTAGCAGCCGGCTGCCTTGTGGCACAGATGCTGGGTCCCGAGAGCTGCGGTGTGAGAGTCTGGGAGAGCCAAAGCTCCCTTTTGTGAAGGCTTCTGGGTCCATTTCAGTAACACAGTGGAGGGGTAGTGCTGCCGACAGCTGTCTGGTGGTCTCGGTGTGAAATGGGCTGGTGCTCCTCTGCTCCGCTCCCCGTGGAGACAGATGTTCATATTTTAAAAAATCATTATGAGGGTCATGGCTGGCCAGACTGCTTCTTGGCAATAGCAAGAGTTTCAGACATTGGATAAGCACTGAGGAATAAGCAAGCTTTTCCTTGCTTATTCAGTGGGGATTGATGCACTTTGGCTCCAAATCTGCTTAGGAAATCTATACTCCTGCTGATCTTGCAGCTGTGGAGAAAAAAAAAACGGCATTATGAAATTTTAGTCTAACCAGGAATATCTTCCAGAGCACGACACAAGTATAGGTGCAGCACAGAACTATGCAGGGACTATTTTAAGCAATGTGATGCCCAATAGCACTTCACCTGCTCAAGACACTGCCACTTGTCACTAGCCACTTGTTAGCGTGACCCGGGCATCCTCCCTGCGCGGTCTGCTCCCTATTTACAGGGGGAAACTGATGTGTGGAGAGATTCGAGTGATCCAACAAAAGCAGCACGGTAAAAGCGACGGCCCCTGCTATGCCTGTGCCCAGAGCTCCGTCTATTTCCACCGCTGCCGAGCTGTCAGGCCCTGTTTGCTGCAGAGTGCAGGACACCTCTGTGACAGCAAGGGGCCAGCTGAGTGACACCGTGTGGCTTGACCCATGGTGGCCCTGCTCCTGGGGACAGCCTGGCGGCTACGGGGGCAGAAATGGGAGAAGGTTCAGATAGAGGGAGGATGTTCTTATCTGCTGGGAAAGCCTTGCCTGCGCTGCAGGGGAGGTGATCCTGGCTGAAGTGCTGAAAAGGAGGTATTCAAGTAACGCTGTGTGTTTTATTCAAGTAACACTGTGTATTTTATTGAAATAATGCTGTGTGTTTGGCATGCCGACCGCACGGCTCCAGGGCTCGTTTCCTTGGCTTTGGGCTGTTCACTAGGTATTAGGCAATTCTGAATACACGGCTTCTGAATTCAGGTGCTCATCACACTGCTTTGGGTGGCAGGGACTCCCCTGTCATTAAATGGCTAGGTCAGCTTCTGTGTGGGCTACTGGCCCTTCACAGGAATGAGAATGTCTCCAAGCACCGTCTGGGAAGAAGCGGAGCGAGACATCTCCTCCTCTTGCTTTGAGGAAACCTGGGACATAAACGTCAACCGCTGCTGTTGCTCAGAGCCCCAGGCCTGGATACCCAGCTTGGGTACCCAGCTTGCGTCCTGCCTGCAGCCCGAACACACCAAGGACAGCAGGGAGTCCCACCAGCTGGATCCACGTGCACCCTCGGCGCTTCTTCCAGCTCGTGCTGCTGTTCTCGGTGCTGCTACAAGTGCTATTGTGGGAAACCCAAACTCCAGGGGTGTCCCCAGACTTGGCGATGAGGTGGCTCTAGACTGCCGTGTCTGAGGATGGCCCTGTCAGTGCCAGGGGCTGCTTGATTGCTAAAGTTGTAGCACAGACTTGTCCTGTTGCACCCATCTAGTGGAAGAGATAAGAAATGCATTAGCAGATAGGAAAGGAAGAGTCTGCACGTCCCCATCCCTCCCCGCACTCCTGCAAAGGCTTCGCTGTCCAGTCTCTCTTGGATGTCCCCAGCCATGTCCCTAGCTAGAAGAAGCAATACGTCCCTGCTCCCCTTGGTGTGTGGTCCTCAGAGCTGTGGCTTTTGTRTCTGCACGTGAGCAACGCAAAGCTGCTGGCACCCAGAAATAAAGTTCTGAATGCAGCTGTGAAAGAGGACACTGGCCCCTGGGATAAATGCTGTCCTCCTTACTGTCTTTTTTYCTCCTCTCAGTTATTCCTGCGGCTTTTTACTGGAGAATCACTTAGGAAACTCAAACCTTCTGCTTTGCTCATTTACTGCCTCTGAAACCCACATCAGTTCCCTGCAAAACCTAAGAGCAAATGAGACTCTGGGGCTCAGCGCCCTGAGTCAGCAGCACTSGGCTCTATTGCAAATCTGCCTCCTTTGTGGCACAAGAGGACCGTGCAGGGCCTGAGAGGAGGCAAGAATCTCCCTGCCTTTCCAGGCTTGTGGACCATTCCCAAAAGCAGCTCTGCTTTAGCTGCACACTGATGAAGATTGCCGCAAGTGGAGTGCTGATCTAGACTAGGACTGGTATTAACAGAACTAGTATTRACAGGATGGGAAGCAATTTTTCTATATTACTGTTATGAACAGCTTGTAGGGACCATGGAGGAGCCTTTCCTGTTGTCCCCTGTCTGGAGCCTGTCAATGTAAAGCGACAAGGCAGGTGACACTGCTGCTGGGTTGGCATGGGTGCAGCCACCCGTCCTTTACAGGGTGGTCGGGTGGCGTAGGTGCAGACGCCTGGCCCTCAAACTGCTGTGGCTGTGCAGAGGGATGCACCTGAGCTRTATAGTCCACCTGGACTATATGGACTGGGGTGGGTAGAGCCAGCTGCTTTTATAGCTCGGCATGGGCGCATATGCATGAGCACTTGCCCTTTACAGGCTGTCACGGGTGCAAGGGAGCAGGTTATTTCCCTTTATGGGCCTGTCAGTCCATATCTCCCTTTACGGGCTGGCGGGCTCCTCTAATACCCCCAGGCAGGGGTGCACGGCGGTGGCCCCCGCGCCCTCCGGAGCGGCCCCTCCGCAGCGAGCGGCTCGCGGGACCCGGGACACCGCGGCCCCGGGCAACCCCTCGGCCGCCGGGCCGGGCCGGGCCGGGCGCAGGTCCCGCCCGCCGCCGCCGCCGGTTGGTTCCCGCCGCGGCGGGCGGGGCGGGCGGCAGCTTCGAACCGGCGGCGGGAGCGGAGCTGCCCCCTTGTCCGCCCGCTGCCTCCGCGCTGCTCTGCCCGGCCATGGGCAACGTCGAGTCCGTCCCGCGCGGAGCYGCCGGTACCGGTGAGTGCGGGGCCGCCCGCGGGGGCCGCGGCTGCTGCAGGGAGGGCAACAGTGACGATGACAGAGTGACAGCGGCGCTGGCAGGCGGGGGACACKTGTGACAGGGTGACAGTGGTGCTGGCAGGTGGGGGACACGTGTGGTGTAGTGGGGAGGTACCCCCAGGAGCTGCGAGTGCACAGGCAGGTGTCAGSATGTTGAGTCTCTTGGCTCTGCTGTGATCCACCTCAGCACCCACTAGCTTTTTCTTTTTCCTTTTTATTTTGCCTCTTATTATTATTTTTTGATGCTATGGTTATCCTCCTCCTCGACCCCTAGCTGAGGTTTGTGGCAGTAATGTACTTTCATCCCCGCGGTGGCTGCCCTGGGAAGCAGAGTCCTGCCCAATCCGCCCTCTGCAATTCAAAGTTTTGGCTCCAAGAGCTCCCGCCAAGCCCAGCTGGGCGGCTGGGGACGGCGACCTGGGAAAAGGAGCGGGCTGGCACCGTCCTTGCGGTGTCGGGTTCGCGGTGCCTTTCATCCCTCCGGTGCGCGTCCAGAAAGGGCAACCGAAAGCAGCCTGGTTGGCTGGATTTGAAGGGAGCTGATAACCGAACTCAGCCAACCGGTGCGAATAACCCACGCGGGAATAGRAAAGGGCTTGGGTAACGCGTAAGCTGGCAAGCAGCGCTGTCATCGTTGTTATTATTTAGCAGGGAGCTTGGACAAGGCTGAACTTGTTCCTCGTTAACCCCTCCTCTGCCTCAGGCCTTCAGCGTCCRCTTGCTGGGTTTCCAATAGCACAGAGCCRGGCYAGTGCCCATCACCTGTTTGGGTTTGTTTCTAAATAAAAGGTTGTAATTCTGCATTCCTGGCTTTTCATGGAAGTGTGTTTAAAAATTCTGGCTTTTTTTTTTTTTTTTTTTTTTTACCCTAGTCCTATTTTTTCTATTTTGAATTTTTTTTTAAAAAAAAAAAAAATTTGGATGCTTATTTTCTGCTGGCTACTGCACTCTCAGGTGAATAGGGACAAAGCTGAGCTCAGGTGTGTGTGTACATTAAGGGAGGGCCACTGCTTTTAAATAGGGTGTTGCCAGCAGCTGCTGGAGGAGCTGATCCTGTGCCCAGGTAGGAGGTGCTGRGTGCAGGTGGGTTCTYGTATTTCTCCCCTTTTGCTYCCTTGGGAGGTACTAATGTGGTGTTTGCTTTTGGGGTAGTTGGGCACCATTAAATTTACATGTTTGCTGTGTGATTGAAGGTTATTTCTAACTGAGGCACAACTGGGCTCCCTGATGTTGGTTTTGGTTTTGCAATCCAAACATCTAGTCTTTGATCATAAAGCTGGTCCTCCAAAAGAGTTCCKGAGATAACGTTTTTGGAGTTCACAYCATCAGGCARGTCAGGACCTCAGTAACGTGTTTARCCAACAGTTACTGCTGTGCTCCTGTTGCTTACCAGAGGGTATGGAAGTGTGTGTTGGTGGCTGTTCCAGCACTGGATGTCAGGATTTGAGCYGAGATGGAACTGCCAAGGACTGAGAAGAAAGCCTGTGCATAAACCTCTGTCCTCTCGATGTAAGGAGGTTTCTCTGCTTGCATCGGACGTCGGACGGGTCCTGCTGTGAAGGAGCTCGGCAGCCCCAAGGCCCGCAGCGCTGACCCGCTGTGCTGAGCGGCACCGCGGTCCCTGCAGGCAGGGCTGGGAGAAGGGGAGCGCGCGTCCCCTCCAGCCGCAGGCGTCCCCGCGGGGCCCGGGGGCCTCCTCCGYCTCCAGCCCTCACCGAGGAGCCTGCGGAGCAGAATTCTCCTGCAGAATTCTCCTGTGAAGAGCCAGGGAGGTAACAGGTAGCGAGGGTGGCCCTGGGACCGGCCCTTTGTCACTAGAGGGCCCCCGTGGTTAACAAGCCCGCTCTGCTGGCACCTCGCTGGGCAGGGAGGAGCGGAGCAAGTGTCAGGGCAAGGACACCCCGGGCCGCGTTGTGGGATGGACCGAGCCTGGGCCAGCGCCAGCCTCAGGTGGCCCGGCAGCTGGGGAGGACAAGTCCGGGAGGGAATTCCTACACCGTGAGCTTGCTGTGAGCTCAGAACCTGGAGGCTCTTTATGTCTTAGCTACTGCAACAAATACTACTGATTTCTGGGCCAGTTGCTTTTTTCCTTCTGCCTGGAGCACAGGTGCCTTTCTTGGCTCCAGAACAGGCTTGGGACTGTTGCAGATGCAGGTGGCTGGGGGCGCCTCTCTCAGCAAGACACTTCAGCTGAGGATTTGCCCGAGGTCTCTATGTGATGGCTGGAAATAAGTGTCTATTTTAACTTCCTGACAAGCGTTGCAACAGACAGGCGAGTTTCCAAGGGGTCGTTATCTCCTGGTCAAAAGTAGCACTCCTGTGAGTGGGAGTCCAAGGAGMGCTTTTGGCTCACCATGTGAACTCTTCTTTTTATTTTTTTCTTCAGAGCCAGTGACCAAATTTAGTTGCCTCCAGGTGCAATTCACCTCCTCTAGACCTCTTGGAAGCCCTTCAGCGTGGCAAGAGCTTTGAATTCTTTGCATCTTGTGCGTGTCAACAAGGTCAAAAGTCACCAAAAGTTTTCTTTGACTAAGTTCAGTTGTGTTTGTACCAGCCCAGTCAGGGAATGATCATCTGTATTAATGGTGCTCGAGTGCAATCCCAAATTGCGATGCTAGGGAGCATTGGAGGGCAGATTGAGTCCACAGAGCTCTAAGTTGCTTTCTGGCTCTTGGTTTAGGAGCGATCCGTCAGCCTGGCTGGCTTGCTGGACTTGTGGCTTGTAGGTATGGCAGCTCACAAAAACGGTTGCAAATATTGGCAGATGTGCACGTCCTCCTTGTCCTGCTCACTCTTCCCCACTGGCCAGCAGCTCCTCAGTCTGAATGCGGCTTCTGTCCTTCCTTCCCTGCGTGTTACTTAGGAGTCCCCCAGTAGGGGAGTCTGCGCGTTGTCCTTGCATGCTGCATTACTTGCCAGCCTGGGCGCACTCCTAGTGGGCCACTGCTGGGCCAGTACCTCTCTGAACCTGCACTCAGTGCTCACCATTATCTGCTGAGACTCGTTTTTGGGCCCCTCTAAGTATCTTGCAAATTCTTCTGGGGGGCCCTGCTCGGACATGTCTTGCCCAGCCTGAAGGYGGCTCTTCCTGCACCTCCAACCGTTGGATTCCTCATTTTGGAAAACTTTTATTTTCCAACTGAATAGCTATGAGCAAATATCCAACAATTCCCTGAAATGTGGCAAGGCGGTTAGAGGGACTCTTCCTGGAATTGCCCAGATTCCCACATTATTTCTGAAGTCCCTTAGCAGTAAGTTCTTTGAAACCAAGCCTTATTTCAATGCTGGGGATTCTCRGAGAGCTGCTGGATTTCTCCTGCCCTAAGGTCCTGGTGCTACAGAGAAGGAGGGTCTTGCTGTGCAGAGCTTTCCTTCTCCTCCTGCAGCAAGCACAGCCAGAAGGAAGAGGCAGCTTCTGGCTTTAGGTGTCGCCAAGTCCCCAGGGAAAGCGCCAGTCTGGTCTTTGCATCGCTCGGGCTGCTGCTCCACGGTGGCTATGGGGCTGATGGCTTGTGAGTTCCCTGTGTGTGGGGTGGCAGGGCTCAGTTCAGCCCTCAGTGTCCTCTGCCCATGGTGAGCAGGAAGGAGGCTGCTCCTTCCTTGTGGATTTGAGCTGGTATCTTGCAAGGCCTGATTCATGCAGCAGGGAACTTACTCGCACGTGTTTTGTCTTTCCTGCCATGCCACTTGCTCCTAGTCACCGTACCCAGCTGCCAAAATACTCYGAGCTGCAGTTAATACCCACATGAGCTGTGTTTTCAAGCATTGCCAGCCCTGCTTGGCTTACCACAGTTGTTCTCTGAGCTGACCTGCTCGCAACAGGGCTCAGTCAACTGCAGGGAAAATAGGCCGTTCTCTTCATGTGAAGGTAGTGGTTTTTTTCTTAATTTTCTTTATTTTTAAAGAAACTTTCCTTTTGCACCACGTAGTCTATTTTCTCGCTGTGGAACTTCTTTGTATGTTTTCAGAACTGCTGTTTTATCACTCAGCACGTTGCTGTAGAAGGTGCCAAACTCCCATTCGCTTAGTGTCTGGGGACTTCACTGTACCTGACAGCCTTAGGTGTGACATTAGTGAAAAATGASCAATCTCCATGAATGTAAGAGGGTGATGGCAGAGAAAACATGCTCTGTTTCCGCTTTAATGCAGGCTGCTATTTCAAGCCAGCCTGGAAGTGTGGGCCTGTGGGATTCCCGGTGTCCTGGGGCTGTGGGGAGCTGTGTGGAACCTGCYGCATGAGCTCAGCCAAAGGTGACGCCTGGCAGGGCTGCCTTGGCACATCTGACTAATTCTGTTCGCTGGTGCTTGCTGGTAGGCAGCTTTGGATTGCCATGGGACAGACACGAAGCAGCTGGTGGGCTGAGTCACCCTGTAACAGATCCGTGTTTGGCCAGGGGGGCTACTCAGAGGACAACATATATATATATATATATATAAAAATATTATATATATAATGCATTAGGAGCTTGCTGTAGCTCACCTGTGGCTTAGTAGCCTGGAGGACAAAGGTGAGTGAGAGCTATTCCCCTTTAGTGCAGAAAGATTGCAGGGGCTGCACAATGCTCTTRCTGATCTTTCTGCTTAGCTATGAAATTCCATAGGGCTTCTTCCTATTTCTTCCTATTTTTTTATTCCCATGTCCCTGAAGTGTGACYTCAGCATGGYTTTCATGCTGCAAATTCATCACTAKAGAYGGTATCTTGGGRTAGCTGTGACTTGTTTTGTGTCCACTCTTCAGGGAACTATAAGCTGAGAGTAACATAAAATGTATTTGTGTAATAAAGTGTGGATGAGTGTGTTCGGACATAGGTGAAGTGACCAGTCATGGCTGTGAGCAATGGGAATGTYCCTGTTGGGGTGTTCATGTTGTATCACTGGTACATCCCATCTGGGGCACTTCATGCAGGGCAAGCACCACATCTTCTCTGCAGGACAAACCTAAAACTGAACTGACAGGACTCTGCTTGCAGGGCTTGGCTTTCAAACAGTCAAGCTATAAATGCCTGCTCTTGCCCTGAACTTGAACACAAACGTTTATCATTTCTGTTACTTTCTTGAAGGCCTCCCCAATAACTTAGTGCTGAGAAAGCCTTCCATTTCCAGCATCATGTGAGCACCGGTCTGAAAGCCTGTTGGAGCTGCAGACTTTTCCCATTGAGGAGAGCAGGTCTGGTCTTACAGTCCTGCCTGTGTCATTGTCCTGCCTGGCCAAGGCTGCTCCCATGGCTGGAGAGCTGGAGCGGGCGCTGGTTCTCCTGGGATGGGGCTGCAAACCCTGAGATGGAGGGTGATGAGGTGAGGGGAGAAAATACCCTTTTGGAGACCCAAAACACTCGAATCCACCCAGCCCTTCATTGTCTCTATTTCTGTGCGTCTGATAAAAACTAAAGCTTGGTTCTAAATAATGYGCAATATTTCAGCAAGGAGAAGCAAGACAAAGAGGCTATTTAAAGCTACCGTCTTTCCAGGGCTTGGCTCACAGGCTCCGCTGCTTTTGTGTCATTGTGTCTGTGGAAAACGCGTACAAGAGGCTAACGAAATACAATGTGCWCTTCTAAGTCCGGATTTAGAACGCATGCAAAGGTCAGATGTGTGTGTGCGSCTGCGAGACGGAGGCTTTGGGCCACGCTGGGTTCCCTTGAATTGCTGTAATGCAAGACAGGAATATCAAAATGTGCAATAGATGAATGCACAGATATAACGTATGCAGTCTGCTATGGCAAGCACAATATACAACCCTGTTCTGGTTATTCCCATGTGCTATTTGTGGGTTTCAAAGTTTCAGCATTATTTTCTACTCTGTCTTGCTGTGTGATCTTGAACGGCTCATTTACYCTCTCAGGACCCCTCAGTGTCCCTAATTGTTTAATGAGAGTCTAAGTGCATATATAAAATGTTTAGAGATMCATAAGCTCACATGCAAATATGTGAGACATGTAAGAGGCCAACACTCAGCATACACCTGCATCSACCGAGAGATGTAACTCCAAGGCTTGGAAAGTCCCATGAAGAAAATAAATTYAACTTGTTTGGGTTTGAATTACTGCCATTGGGAGAGGGAATAAGYGTTTGAATGCTGTACCTGCACAAGSTGGARGGGCAATCTGGACACTGGGATCCAGAGGCCAGGTGGGATCTAAAACCCTGCCATAAGCTCAGGAAAACTGGAGGGGAGAAGGTCTTTGTGGCACCTTTGGGCTACGTGGGCTTCAGCAACACTATCTTGGAGTACCCTGTCTCCAGCAAGCCCTCCTCTGAACACTAGTATTTGTCCTGTGATGGGGTTTTAAACTACGTTACTGTTGTGGGGTGGTTTGACTGTCGCACTTGACCGGGACGTTAAGGCACCAGATRCTATCGCTTGGCTGCAGCGGTTCATAAAATCTGTGTGAATGGAGGGTGTCAGTTCCCCGGTCCCTGGGGAGGTGTGGGAGAGGGGGGGAGTCCTGGCGAGGTTCCCTGAGCGGTGATGCTCAGRGGAGCGAAAAGCATCACATGAGTGTTAAAGCCAGATCCGTGCTTCCTGTCCTCAGTGCTGTGATGGATTTTTGGCCTTGTTAAAGTAATCTTCTGCGAGGCTTTATCTATATTCACAGGTGTCAGAATTTTTTAAAGAAATTTTTATGCTAAATGAATTTGTTCCCTGCCAAACCTGTGTGTGGTTTTTTTATATTCTCTATCTAACACTTGAGCCTTAGGAGTGGCAGAATCCAGCTCCCACCGGATGCCTCTTCTCCTGCACGTGGCACTCGTGCCGATAAATCCAGAGTTTCCACCTGCAAGACCCTGTGAACACCCCAGCCGTGGGTCCCGGGTGTGCCAGGCAGGGCTGTGCCCGAGTCCCTACCTCTGTGCCGGGGGTTCCCCCCAGCAGCCTTCCCCGCTCACGCTGGGCACGATCTCAACGGTGACAGCGTGGAGGGACCTGGCTGTGACACCTTCCAGTGGGGCAGGGAGAGCGCCTGGGCAGGGGCTCACGGATGGAAAGCAGAGGGAAGCCGAGGGCAGTGGGATGCCACAGTGACAGGAGCTGTTTGTTATCTCACCCGCACCAAGCTATGTGGTTTGTGTCCCTGGGAAGGGAAGCGCGCATTGCACACTGAAAAAGCAGCTTGCAGCCTGTGAGCTCTGTGGAGGTGCTTTTTCCTCCCTTTTTTTCCTCCCCTGTTTATTTGTAATTTGCCAAATGCTGATGATGCCTCCTGAGACAGCAATAGTAACCCGAGAGTTTCCTGCCCAGGGCTGTGACCGGGGCTGCTGCGGCCACGGAGTCCCTTGGAAGCACCTCAGATTGACACAGTCACCCCAGCCTTGTGAAATCTTGGGATTCAGCTCCCCCTTTTTGGAAAGGGGGATGGAAAACTGAGCAAGTCCCACTGGAGATTGCCTGGGCCTCAGGCTGTGGCTTGGTTACCTAGGTCTGGATGGGATTTTTCCGTTGCAATGAGCACAGTCAGCAGTGATCTTACGGTGCTTTGGGGCTTCCATTGAGATCAGCCAGGCTTCCTCCCGTTCTTACCCACGTTCTTGCTTGTGTGCACGCAGGGTGAGGCAGGGAGCAGAGTGGAACGGGGCTGGAACCGGGGCCTGCAGCAACTGAGGTCAGCGGGGTTTGCGCTTGCAGAGGGGAAGTGGGGAGCGCGAGCAGGTTGGCTAAGGAAGAAGGGCGATGGTGTGAGGAGGATGGAGAAGCTCCCGCTTGTTTTTCTCYTCTCGTGCATGTGTGCAGAGAAGCCAAAGCACCTCGAGCAGCTCTAGCTGGGCTGCCGTGTCAGTGCAGTGCTTCCCCCACCCAGCWATGTGTTTCTGCAGGGGCTCCTTGATGCTTCTGCCATGCAGTGTGTGGAATAGCGCTGGGTTGCAGGTGGGAATGGGATGGCCTGGGGCTTGGGGGGGACCATGTACCTGAGGTGGGAGCTCTGGGGCTGAAGGGGGGAGACAGAGTCTTTGGGAGAGCAGCAGAGCAAGGCAACTGTCAGGGAATGAATGAGAAGCAATTGCTTTGTTTAAAATATATAATTCTCTCTATTTCTGTTACTAACCTTATGCCTCTTGGGGCAATTAAAGAAAAAAAGTCAGGAAATATTACAGGGCTGTCTGTGAGCTGTCATCAGCTTAGCTGGTCCTCATAAACCAGTGGCTTTTGCAGAGAAAAGAGGATCGCTCGGCTCTGCGCCAGCCCATCACCGAGTGCCTGGGGCTTAGTGGTCATCAGCTCTGACCATGGGAAAATAGGATCCGCTCCCAAGAATCCCAGCCTGAGCCTTAAGCTGGCCAAGGATATGAGAATGCAGGGGAGGGACAGGCAGAAACCCCTTGGGCCGAATCTTTGGGGAAAGTACATTCTCAGGCCTGGAAATATGCACTTGGAGATGGTATCGCTGGCTCCCTTGTGCAATTTTCATTGCTAGGCTCTGCTGGAGCCTCGCAGGAGAGCTTGGGGTGGCAGCAGAAGCAGGAGTCTGGTTGCTGCTTCCTCTGACTGCAGCCCCTTGCAGCTGCTATTTGGAGCTCACTGCTAAGCCCAATATCTGCTGGAGATAAGGGGGACTTTCCTCTCACCCCCTGTGCTCATTATGTGGGCTTTAGTGACATTTCTTTCAGATAACGTGAACAAACACTGTGTCCTGTGATGGCTCCGATAAGCTGGAGGTTCCAGACATGGCACAGCACAGACTTGCCATCACAGACCTTTGTTTACTTGTATGCATGTATACTTAAGAAACCTGTAATCTTGATAACGGGAGAAAAAAAGGGCATAGAAGTGCCAGAAGCATAACTGGTGCCACTGGAAATCAGAAGTGAACCTTTCCTTGCCCTTYTACTCACCCCTTTCACAGCCCTGTAGCTCTTGGGAACTGCCGGGCTTGCTGCAGGGATCACTGAACCAGCAGAACTCTCCAGAACTGCCCATATCGGATGCATCAGAGGTGAGAGGGATCCTGGGGAAAGACCGGGTGGGATAAACTTTTAATAAACGGGATAGTCAGGAGTAGATTATCAGCATCTCCTGCAGCACTAGGAGTCCTGCTGTTTAAATGACTCTGCAGTGTGGTCCCTTTGAGCCATCTTCGCTGCTCCTGGGCCACGTGGTCTCACATGCTTCACCAAGAACGATGCTCTGTTTTCGTCTTTGCACCACTCTTAAAGTCTGAATACGTCCCTCTACCCGGGTTCCTTGGGCTTTGTTGCCTCTTAGTAGTCTGCATCAGGGACCCAACAGTGGCAACGCGTTGAACAGTGTGCTTGCTGGGAGGAGTKTCACAATAAAACACAATGCGCTTTTGTGCAGTTCTGTAGTGTCTTTTTAATCATTTCCTGAAACAAGTCAGTCCACGCCCAAGCGAAGATAAACAGCCCGTCCTGAAAGGCTGCAGAGCCAAACACATAAAGGTTATCGGTAGAAGCATCTTTTTTTTCACCCCCAACAAACACCTGCTCCACGCACTGAATGGGGCGGGCACGCGAGAAGGCTGAATTCGGATTACCCAGCGTGAACAGCTCTTGACCTTCAGAGCCTTTGCGTTGCTTCCTCAGTGCGCTTGTAATCCTGATTTTGTTTGGCAAGGGGAAAGGTGGAGTAGGGGATTATTCTGCTACCCACCTACTTCATATTGTTCAGGTATACCTTTGAGGTCTRTCCTCACTTTCTATGCTAACATCCATGGCAATATACTGGGTCTGCAAGTTTCATGCTGCACRGGGCACGTGGTTAATTTGCTTCTTTTTTTTTCTTTTTCCTTTATTTGGATTTTTCCTTTTTCTCTCTCTCCTCCCTCCAGGTTATTCTTGCCCATCTTAGTGTGTGCTGAGCACAGGCCGTCTCTGAGCTGCCCAGTCCCTTTTCCCAAGTGGGGCTGTGTGTGACGGTGAACAAATGTGGTTTCTCTTCTGCCTCTGTTAGCTCAGAAGTGTTGTTCCTGCATAACAGTTGAAGTTTTTGCAACTTTCCGTAACTAATTGGGAGGGGGTATTTGACCCCCACTTTACTTGGCCCGTGTACTAAGTTGATAAATMTAGTAATCAGTAAGGAGAGTTGGTCTTTAAATGTGAGAAAATTTCAGTTACGAAGCTGCCTCTTTCCTGCTCCTCCTTTTTTCCTCTTCACCAATTTTTTTCTTTGCCTGTCTTGAAAAGTTTCTTGTGTAGGGTCTTGTCGAAGACTCTCTGGAAATCCAGAAGCGTTGCTGGGAAGCTCTCCTGCATTCCCTACGTTATTTACTCATCCTGCCCTCCTGGGTGAGGGTTGTTCTGGCTGGCACATCTTGCTCTGCAAGCCTCCAGATGGGGAGGAGTGTTCTGGTTTTAATTAGCATCTCAATTAGCTTATCAGATATCCATGATAACCAGCTTGCCATTCCTGGACTTGCTTTTTCAACAGAGCTGTAGTTCTTGCTTCCCTGTAGTGCTTTAGTCTGTTAGCTTTCATTAAGTGCATCTCTTTGGCTCTGATTTATATCCATTTGGAAATCAGTACTGTCCTTTTCTTCCTTAACTGCTGGAGATCGAGGTGACCCACAGAGTTATCTGAAATGTTCCTGCAAATAATCTCCTAGATTGACTTTTGTTTTCAGGTGTTTATCCACTATAATTTATGGCTATTCTCCGTTGGCGCCTAGAAGATTATACTTCTATATTTTGGTATCATTTTCCACCCACCCCTTTCCTGCTGATTTTGTCTCCTGTGACTTCTTTATTTTACCTATACTTAGGCGGCTGACTCCCTCTGCTGTCTTTGTCTGCTAGMTCTTTGCTGGAAAATGCATTTCAGTTTTTACCTTCGATTTGCTCTTAGGCTGCTTTTTCCTCGTCTTCCTTCCTGGCAAAGTATTGCTGGGGCTCTTGTACAGAATTAATGTGACTCTTGGGGCTATTATATGGGAATGGACCTGGACATGAGGTAACTGATTGTAGCCCCTGTGGCCCTGGCATGGACCCTGTTGCATGGGTTATGCTGGCACGGGGACCTGCTTGTTGATGATTCTGATGTGAAACTGCTGGATCCTCCACGTCTCTTCTGATACCAATTTCTCCTCAAAGGATCTCCAAGGTTTTCTCTCTCCTTCCTGAAGTATGACAGAGGCTGCTCTTGGGCACCTGTGCACTTAAGAAGCCAGAAACTTGGGTGAACTCTGGAAATGGCTCTGTCAGAGGAAACAGAGAGGTAGTGGAGCCTCAGGGAGTCCCTTTTATGGAAACTCCGTTTAACTTGCTCATCAGTTCATGGTCTCCTTGCTACATGAAATCCTGTGCCTGAAAACCRTCACGGTGCTTGGGTCTGCTTCCTCCTTCAGGAAGGCTCGTGCAGCCTACCCTCGTGTTTGGCACGTTGGTAGGCCACAAGACCTGAGAGCCTGTCGGCCAACCCTTCCTCCAGCTCCTAATTCAAGGCAGAGCAATGTCAACGACTACTTGGCTTGCAAGTCAGCGTGGCCTCTTAGTGAGGGTCTCCACATGGCTGAAGCGGGCAGGCAGATGCAGCATGTCAGCGCAGCAATAATGCATTTCTGGCAGAGGTTTGTGTTATCTATGGGGTGGTGGATTTACAGCCTATGGGAATCAAATTGCTGCTTTGAGCGCTGGGAGAGAAGCATTGGCTTCCTGCTTGCGAGCTTGCTGGCAAGACAGGAAATTAGCAGCTGATGGGGAATGTCTTGGCTGCTCAGTCTGGAGTGCAGTGGGTGGACTGAAGCAAAACTTTCTTACTTCATCTTTATTTTAGTGACTCACTTGACACTTGACTTTTTTTTTTAATTGTGACTTTTTAACATGAAACTTTGCAAACGGAGAACTGAGAGTAACAGCAGGTAATTTTGCTCAATGTGGGATGTGGTCACCTAGGTCTAACCTAGAGTCTGATGTTCCTTAGGACTGTCAAATTTCTACGCCCATCCTTTCTCTACCTTGGACCTGATCTGGCTCCCATTGCAAACAAAAGAAACGTTGCCCTATGAAAGGGCTTTCTTAGTTACTGAGATTCCTTTAGATTAATGTGCAGAACATGGTAAGAACTTTGCTGCTGATGATTGTCTCTTCTACCTGGAGAGAACATCCCCCAAGCACTGGTGCCGTGATGTATCTTGGGTTGTGCTCCACTTGGTGTATTGGCCTCTCTTCTCCAGGTAGCAAAAGCACAGGACACCTCAGGTCCTGCCTCCGCGTTGGTGGATGTGACCTAGAGCAAGGTGCATTTCTGTGTCTCCACGTTTCCCTGCTTYTAAATGGGGACACTGTTGACATTGCCAGGGTTGTCTAAAGTGTAACAGAAATGCTGCCTCATGGTTAACTTGTTGTCAGCCAGGACTCCCCTCTTCAGAGAGCTGCTTTCCAGCAGGTCAACCCCTGCTCTGTACTGGTACCTGGGGTTATTCCTCCCCAGGTGCGGAACCCTTCACTTACATTTGAATTATGAAATTATTCCTCCCAACTCTCTCTCTTGAAGTCTGTGGCAGGAAAGGAGGCATGTGTAAGGTGAAAAGGATACTTCAGGTATTTGCAAAGGTCCTTACTGTCTCTTGAAGCTAGACAGGTTGGGTGAAGTRGTAGTATTTCAAAAATAGCACTGGGCAGCTTTGGGCACCTAGCTGAAAAATTATTTCCACATAGGTAGGATTCTCGCTGCTTACACCAAATCTATTGAGTGCAGGATGGAGCCCAACATCTGATTCAATTCCTGATGAATCATTKCCATTACTTGTTTTTTCATAATTGCTTTTGCTAATCCTCAGTTGCGCTTGCTCAGTGCTCACTGTGCCTTCATCCCTGGGTAGCAGTGTCAACATCCTGCTTGCATCCCTATAATGCTCAGCGGAGCTATAAACAGGAGAGGAAAGTCTTTGGTGTGAAGATCAAAGCTCTGTTGAAATGAGGGAAGCTACGGTCGGTGGTCGGTCCGTTTACACAAACTGCAGGAATGCCCACAGGATATTCCATCCCTATTGGCCGGAACAGCAGAAAGTTGGTGGGGGAAAATGTCCCTATTCAAGCCTATCTGACRGGAATAAGGCACAGAGCAGAGCAATTGCTTTGTTTTGCTGTTTTAGAGTTAAGTGAAAAAGTAAAGAGAAGCYCAAGAGAGTGTTATGTAGAGCAAGACCTCTTCAAGCTCTATAGCCTCTTGGGCAACCAGCAGCCTGTTAGACCACTGCCCCAGCAAAAACACTTTCTGACAGYAGAGCCCTGTATAAGGGGATGTGCTGCTGATTAAAGCCCTTGTCAGGTTAAATAAACTTGGGTACTTCAAAGACTTTTTTTAAAAAAAATCCTTTGTATTTAACCAGAAGCGGTGTTCAAGTCTGTAACTCTTAATTTTTTTTCCAGCACTGATTCCACTTAGTCTATGCAGTTGGTTAAAGGATGTGAAGACAGAGTTTATTTGGGATCTCCTGCTTTAGCCCAATGCTGCTATGTTAGAACAGTCAATACTGCAGGAAGAGACCCAAGCAGAACATGGTTGCAGGAATGGAAGGAAATGATGCTTTCCTTTGAAGCTGAGCTAAATTTGTAAAATGTCCTCACCCCAACATGTGCCACTGAAACCTTTCAAATTGGGATGATTTATAAACAGTTCTACTTCAWCCAGCTCTCCGGGGAATAGGAGGAGAATGGGGGCCAGGGAAGTTGAGTGAATTGAGTGGATGTGTGTCCTTTCCATTCAATCCGTGAAAGCATTGAATGGCAAGGACAAGACCTTAAGGGGGGAAAAAATAGAGGAGGGGGCGAAAAAGGTGTGGGGAAGGACAAACAGCTCCAACTTCTCGGAAGGAATTGCAAACAATGGTGAATGTAAAGCCCAAGGTACGCAATTATCTGCCATGGTTAACGTCCCGTGTAGGCAGCTCGGCCCCTGCGGCCTTGTGACCTGCGGCTGCTCGGCCCCGAGCTCCCGGTTTCCCCGTGGCGCCGTGCAGCTGCACGGTTACGTGTTTCCTGCCCTACCGTCCGGGGGAAAGCGGCGCTTGCCAGTGGGCAGCCGCTAATCCATCCCGACAGCGCTGCCCATCTTCCTCCTTTGCTCTGACAAGCAGCCTGATTAAGGCCCCTGGGGCTCTATTAGTGCGGCTTGTTGCCTGAAAATTAATCAACAGGTTGCATGCATTTAAAATTCTTTGCTGGAGTTGATTGGGAAATGTTCTGGGTTACTGGTGACATTCAATTAACTCTTTTGAACTGGTTCGTAGAGGCTGCCTGGTGGAAATAGCCAGAAGTGGCACTTACAGCCCAGATTTCTTGAAGCAGGATGCCAGGCAATCACACGGGCTCTGCAGGTGCTCTGAGCCTGGCTTCAGGCCTCTTAAATTTAAGGGTTTCATGTATTTCTCTCAGCTATTCTTCATGAAAGAGCCAGTATTTCTGCGGAGGACAAGTACAGGAACTATGAAATGGATTTATATTTTGCTTAATTATATGTATGGAGTTGGATGCCATCAGGGCCCCTCCAAAGTTGAAGCACTCTGGAATGGGACCTCCTTTGTGTTTGGACTTTTGTTCTGCTGTGCATGTGAAAGTTGTGTGTAGGTTTTATTCTGCAGTGCTATATGTAGGTGCAGATTCTGGGTCTGTTCCTCCGTTGGTTTGTACTGGTTGTATACAGAATGAGCTGGGGGGAAAACGAAAACAGACAGTTGCTGTGATTTGCATTGAAGGATGTGGTAGCAAGCAGAAGTTTGAAGGGATCTTCATCCCCTATGAGRCGAAGACGAGATTCCACCTCTTGGTCTATCTCCTGGGATATTCCCATCTCTCCAGTGTTGAAGATGCACAGGCTCAATCTCTTATCTCCATTCCTGTCAACCAGTGGATARATAAAAAGAAATACAGACCTGCAAGCTCTAGCGCTTGGGAAAAGAGGTAAAAATACTGAGTTAGTATTCTGCCTTATGTTGAAGCCAGCGGGGCCACTCGGGATGTGTATGTGGATCTGAGACCTGTCACACTCCTAGCCCGCCATGCAGTAACTCCTGGCCTTTGCACAGCAGCACGACAGCGTGATCGTGGCTGTGACGCACCCGTCAGCCGTGCCCGCTGCCCGGCATTCCCTCCGTGCCAGGCACGGYGGGGTGACCTTTTCCGAGACGAGGGGGAGACGGTGGAAGGAGCAGTAGGTAGGTGGGGTGCAGCGGCCCCTCCTGAAAAGGGCTGCAGGACTCCACCGTGCTGGGGGATTCTGCTCAAGTTGTGGTGCTTGGATGCACGGAACAAAGCAGATAGTCCCTACCCCCTTGGCTTGTTTTTGTGTGTGCAGGAGACCCTGGATGCAGCACAGCCTGCCCACTTGGATCAAAGGGAAACTTTTTGGATGGGGCTGCCAYCAATGTGGGATGCAGCACCCAAATTAAGGGAGGAAGCATCAAGCTGGCGCTTGGGGAAATGCTATTTATGGGCTGCTGTAGATCTCACTGTATTGCTTCTGGTGTAGAAAATTTCACACCTCCACTCCTGCTCAATATTGCCTTTGCCACCAAGCAGGGGTTCCTGGCAAAGCATGGTTTGACTCTTGTGATCTGTGTGAAAATCACATTACCTAGATGTAAATAAAATTTCAACTGGTTTGCTGCATGAGCTTTTGCATAGCATGGTCCAGCTCTGGGTGCTGCTATGCATGCACCAATTCTGGGGTAAAACATTGGCTAGCTTATCTGGAAAATAATCTTTTGGGTGCCCTGGAGGTCAGCAGGAATGTGGAAATTATTAGGAACCTGTAAATCTGGATTGGTACTAGTGGTGCCATCAATCCACAGAGACAGAGAGCCCTGTGAGTAAATGGGTGAGGTGGAAGAGTACCAGACGTAACCTGAAATGACTTAACAAGCTGCTGAAGTTCTTAGTGCATGCGTCATTTTTTTCTTTTTTTTTAATTTAAATTTCCTCTGACATTTCTTAGGCTTCATCACTCGATGAGGAGCCAAGATCCATGTGAGTGTGTGTGGCAGGATTGTTTTTAAATTTTATTTTAAATACAGATGTCTGGAATAACTTTTTTGCACACACTGTAGGAGTGTAAAGGTTCCTAAGCAACATCATCTCATGCTGTTTGCATTAGAGAATGTAAAACAGGGCTCCTTTTTTAAAAAGTCTCTGCAGTGCAGSCATAATTACAGGATTCCATTAGGCAGCATTGTGTCTGCTGTGGAGCTTACCCTAATGGAATATTCTGCCTTGAGCKCAAGTCTTACCTGCTTTATGCTGTGACTCTTAAGGACTTAATTAGTGTCATTATAGGCTGCCACCCCCTTCCTCTGCCCTGCGTGTGAAGGGATAATGATCTGTCCAAGCCAGGGAGTTTGCTTCCCRTGGTTAACAGCACCGCGTGCAGGGATGTTTCGGAGCATGCTGCTGCTGTCCTGAGGTGAACAAGGGGCAAATAAGAGCAATAAAAAGCATTTCCCAGATTTTTCTAGGAGCTGGGATAGTATTCTTCTTTGGGAAATTCCTATAGAGGAATTTTACATTTAAAGCCAAACCACGTGTAGCCTGGATTACCTTGTCCAACTGGCGGCATGAGGTGGTCCATGGAGCTGCTTGGAGCCTCTGCACTAGACACTGCATGATGCAGCAGGGCATCCTCATATCCCGATCCTTCAGAGGAGGCACCGGGAGCCATTATGGACACAGAAAACCCAGGCCTTGGTAGCTCAGCATCCGTTCTTCCTGTGACTTCCAAGCCCAWGTGCTGCATGCAGGCACATCTCTATCCAGGTACGTGCTTGTCCCACGGGCATATGCAGCTCCTGGACACCAGCCTGGCTGGCCGTGAGGAGCTGTGGTTCTCAATGAAGATGCTGTCGGTGGGTGGGAATGGCAGGAGGTGGCAAGCTCGAGGACACTCCACCAGGATCAATAGCTGCATCAAGGGCCCTCCTGGGGCTGTGGAGGGTGCAGGCTAGTGGGGCAAACCGCAGAGCCAGGCAGCATGTCCCTGCTGCTAAATGCCCGTGGATCCTTAGGGGATCTACAGGATCCTTGAAGTTGTGCAAGGATCAAGGATCCTTGAAGTTGTGCAGAGCTTACATACGAGTAGAAAATGCTGGATGTTCACTTATGATCCCTAATGCTTCAGTCATAAACAGACTTTGCAATGAGTCTCCCAAAGGAGTTTTGCAGATATCTGAGGGCTTTCTGCATTTTATGAGATGAAGAATATTTGCATTCGTACCTGAGAATGTGCCAAAGAAGTCCTTATTGTCGGTTAGGTAACTTCTGTGGCACGTTGTCTTAGGAGCACTAGACATGATCAACGAGGTGTGCATGGGCTGTGCTATGTGTGTAGTTTTGCGTAACTGCTGCTGCCGCTACGCCCTGCGTGAGCGTGCAGCTGTAACACTTTCCTTACAGGTGTATGGCTCTCCCGCAGCCACCTTCATCTCTCTGACTCATCCCCAGGACATGTTTTCTTCTCTGATGGAGCGTTACTCACACCTTCTGAAGAGGAAGCCTTATCTGTTACCTCTCTTTTCTGTACTTCTCTCTCTGTGGGAGACTGCTGAAGAGCAGTTAGGGGACAGGACTGGATGTCATGTGGGACCGCTGAGCTGTGTCCAGAGGCTTTTGGGCAAGCCCTTGTGGTGTGTAAAGAAAAGAAGGAAGGAGCTGTGATGGTGATGGATTTCCTCCGTTTCTTCTGGCTCCTGTGGAGTCCAGAGCATTGCCTGTTCTTTCCTTCACCTCAGCAAGTGACGTCTGGCCTGGGATGATGCAGAGAAGCAGCTCATGCTGGTTAACCTCTAAAGCCCAGAGAAAATATTCTTGGGTCTCGTTATCACCTTTTCCACTTGTCCAGGATGACACGTCTCTGATGTTGTCTAGTCTTAGCGTAGATTGCTGCAGTCTTGAAGTACCTGTTGTTTTCAAGAACCTTTTGGCGGCTTCTCTGGCTCTTCCAGCCTCTGCCCTCAAGGAGCCGCGTATGATCCTTGGACAGCCGGGGGAAGCTCAGAGCATTACTTCACATAGCATTATCTTCTGACACTGGAAGGCTCACGCAATCCCAGGCCCCCAGCATGAAGCCTTTGAAGGGCTTTCTAAGCGTGTCCAAAGTACAGCTGTTCCCCACGCTTTCCAGTGAGATGGCCAGAGGTCTTGAGCACTGTTCAGTCCATTTTCCTTCACGAACACAGCAGATGATGCCAGATGGGGTTTTATAGGATCACATCCTCTCTCCTATGCTSTGTGTATTTTAAACAAACCTGGGAGGGGGTCTGGGTTGGATCCTTGTTTGTTCGCGAAGGGATTGATGCGGGCTTCAGAGTCCTCATTCATCCATCTTCCATATGGAGATAAAAAGTTTTGGCTGAACACTGCTAAATGTGCCGTCATCTATCACAGCGGAGGCGGGATTGTGTCAAGGAAAAATAATCTACCATCAGGCTCTAAAGAGGAGGGGGAGAAAAGGGAAAGAGAAAAAGACTTGCAGTGAAATGCACTGCTTTTAAAAAAATCCAATTCACTCTCTGCCAAGTTGTTTGGTTTTAGACTTGTGTTTCACTTAAAAGCAGTCTTTAAAGGTTACTTTTATCCCTCTTTCACAAGCTATGAAACGAACCCAGTCTGCCATAGGGCAGAGGACAAGACTGAGTGAAAGGCTGATGCATYCCCTTTGGGGTGCCTATGAGAGCTGTGCCATCAAATCCATGGCTGTTGTGTTCTGCAGAGAGCAGCTTTTGGCAGGAAAAATGAGACCATTGATGTGTGTACCCCTCCCTTGCTGCGATGGAAASTATATATGCTGCAGTGTGTGTAGGAGAGAATATACATTTCTATGTGCATACTTCTGTGGAGCATTCTGGATCATGGAATTTGCCTATTGGGGCCAGATTTTCTGAAAACCCTCTCAAACCGGGGGCTGAGCCCTTGGAGAGGTCACAGGGGGAAGTCGCTCGGGGAGATCGGGCCCCTGGGGTGAGCGCTCACTCTGCAGCGCTGGCTCTGCGTGAGCCATGGGGCTGTTGTGTGCTCTGGGCTGGGCTCTGGGAGGAGGACCCCCATGTTGTGATTTCCTCAAGTTACCTGGGTGCATTTGGGTGACAGGATGTTTGAGCACATCGCAGCAATGGGCTTTGCAGCCCTGAGCAAGAGGAGCATGTCCAATGCGGTGAGAGGGCTCTGCTGTGCAGCAGGGAGGGTAGGTGTGGGCTGTGCAAAGCGTCCTTGTAGCCTGGGGGTGGGCTGTGGAAGACCCCACCRAGGCTCTCTTAGCTCCATGCATCAACTGTACCCGAGCAGCCTAAACAGGAAACGGCAAAGACAGCAGTGTCACTACGAGAGATTCATCATCGCTTATCTGTGAACTGAGCTCTTCCTCCTGCCTAGCCACAGACGATCCTTTCTGTCCAAGCATCCCACGTGAGCAGCTCCGAATCCTTGTGCACAGCTGGGAAACCTTCCCTCCCAGACTGCTCGCCACCCCTTCCACTAAAGGGGCTGCTGTGTTTTCTCACTCTGCTCCCAACTGCTGTCCTATTACAACGCTTTGCACCTCTGATACATGTCCCGATGCTTGGGGCTTGCAGGGGATACCTGGTGATGCAGAAAGCAAGCAGCCTATGAGGAGAGGCGGGGAGGAAAAGGAGTGGTGGCTTGTAYGGCAAACTGAGCCACTTGTGCGGCACAGTGATGAGATGGAGTYTGGGGCTGACAGAACTCTGTTCCAGGCCTTCCAAAGTTGATCCTCTTCAGTGTGAGTTCAAACCCTGCATGTCTCATGTGTCTCAGCTGTATCAGCATGGGTCTTGCATTCCGGACATGCAGTCTCAGCGGAACCAAGTCTGAAATGTAGCTCTGCAAAGAGCTCAGCATTGAGTTGTGTGGCACCAGGTAGCGTCCCTGAGGCCGTGCAACCAGTCCATGCRAAAGGGCTATTTAATGCTAAGGCTCCTGACTTCCAACCCCTGCTCCCTCTGGCCCGACCTAAGCTTTTCTGGATATTAGTGTGTAGCTGGATATGCTCCATCATGCTCCCAGAGAGTGATGTTCCCGTTGGGTATGAAGGGAGGAGAGGAGGGTACTATCTGTTCAGTGTTTCCTTTTGGAGTAGCGGCCGGTGTCCCGAGAGGCTTCAGGCAACGAGACATCTGTATGGATGGCTTCTCCTCTCCTCCTGCTGTCTCTAGGACTGCTCTAGACTTGACCTGCTTATGTTTAAGCTGGAGGCTTTGAAATCTTTCCTGCACTGCTCTTGCAGGAGCTGGAATAGGCTGAGGCTGCCTGTGTCCCTCCTGTGCCTTCCAGTGACACCTGGGTTAGGCAGAAGCAGGAGGTGAAGAGTGTTTGGATCCCTTAGTGTGACAGTTCTCATACCGCAAATAATGCAGTCTGACTGGAGAGCCTGTGGGTGAGATTTGGGGAAATCAAGCCTTTCCCACACTGTTTGGTTGCCTGGTAGATACCTTCATGCTCCTTGAAAGGGAAACTACTTTGGACAGCATTTGCCTGGCTAGGAGGTTACCCTAGCCTAGTACAGATGTGGAACGAGATGTGTAATTAGCAAACTGATAAGAGGATAATTGAGGGTAATGCAAACCACAGTGATGTTGTGCAAAGCTCTGTCCTCCAGACAACTGAAAATGCAAGTGGTGGAGATGTCTCATGGTGGGGCTAAGTGCTGTGTGCCAGCTTGAGATACTGGGATCAAGGCAGGACTCGGCACCTTGTTCTGAGTCTTTTGCCCTGCCAGGTCACTTCTATGCAATGGGCTCCTCATCTCTGCAGCCCTTTCGGGTCAGGGAAGCTATGAAATGTCACCTTTCCTGCTGCAGTGACACTGGGAATGGTTGGCTGCTGTTGTGGCATATGAAATCCCTGAGCTAGGCTTGATATACTATGTACTTCTAGATGATGGACGATCCAGCTGAAAATCACAGACAAAGAATGAGAAGGGGAGGAGGGACAGAAATGGGAGAAGAAACACGCTGGAGCTCTTGAAGCCCGTTAACGGCAGAGCCGGTGTGTGTCTGTGGGTGCTCTCCTCGTGCCTCCTCGTGCGTTTCTAAAAGTGATCTTCTGCAATGGCARGTCCTCTGGCACCATGACCTGACCCTGGGACAAGAGCTTCTCATCARTAAATCTGCCCTGACTGCAGCTGGAGGAGTGCCTGGGAGATAGAGAAGAGTAAAATATGGATATATGGCAGAAGGCACCAATCTCTTGCCATAAGGCTTCTGAAAGGGGCTGCCTTGACCTCGCTGCCGGCCTCCGCGGTTGTGTGTGGAGTCAGCAGGGAGGCGTCTGGCCTCCTATAAATGTTATTCCCAGACCCCCTCCGCTGCAAGCTGACGCTGCCCGTCTCGCTGGGCTTGCTTKTTTGAGGCGGGGGGATTTTGCATGCCCCGAGGAGCTTGCTGCTGCTGCACGGCGAGGCTGCAGGCTGCTCCCCAATGCAGCGGGGCTGCGAAGGCGCCCGGGAGGCTCCGCACAAACAGGATGTGGCTGCTTGGAGAGGGGGGTCTGCGAGCAGGAGCCCTGAGCATATAAGGGCACTCTGAGGAAAGTCCCTGCTCACCAGAACCAAGGATGCTGCTGTCTTCTATAGAAGAAGTGTCAGAAGGCCACGGGAGGCCTTGGGCGATGGGGTACAACTTTCCTATGGGAAAGTAATGACTTCTTCCATTTTTAACCCTTGTTAATTGAGTCCAGGGTGAAATATGACCCCAGGTTACATAGTTCTAATGCCTTCTCTGTGTGCTGGGCTTTGGGCCGTCAGCAGCGGGAAGGAGCAGTAGTTTGATGTTTTTGGCCTGGGTCCATGAAGAAGAGAGCTTCGTAGCAGCTGTAAATCTGGAAAACGGAGCGGCAGGAAGCGCGCATCTCCCGAGCAGATATGGAGCTGATCAGCCTGCGGGTGGGCTCTGGGCCAGCCGTTCGCACTGGTGTGCATGGGTCTGAGCGGGAGGAAAGCGGGGAGCAGAGTTGGGAAAGTGCGAGCTCCATGCTCCGTGTGGAGCCTCCGTCCTGGGAAACCCATGAACCTTCCTGCCACGGCCATCCAGGATCAGGAGGGGGCCCCAACAGGCAATTTCTTTTTGGCAGAGGCCTCCACCCACTCTGCACAGCATAGGTATAATGAACTTTCCAGGCTCAGCTCGCTGCAGATGTTATCGAATAGAGTCTCCCAGCAGTCCCGCGGAGGCAGGGAAGTCATGTCAATCCTGCGTGATTAGTGGGAACTCCCAAGYTGATCTGTGCTGGAGGCTGGTGCTGTTGCAAACCATCCTGCTGTGCTCCAGACCTCCCAGGGCCTCCTCAATGTCTGATGAGSAGGCGGGATGTCATCCCCAGTGCAGAGACCTGATGGGAATGGCAGCCCAAACCAAAGGGGCATTACCATGGCCAGCTAGTGTCTCTTTCCTCTTAYCTTTTATTTTCAGGGGGTTTTATACATTGGTATGCTAAAAGAATGGTTATAAATAGTTTATTTGAGCCTTGTCGTGAAGAATAGATGTGTAGCCTAAAGGTGACTTGTAAGGTAGATCTGTTCTGCTTTTGCTCTTTACTAGGAAACCTGAAAGTTACTGTTGTTTTTGAGTACTTCTTTTTTTATTCTTATTTCTTTTTCTTTAATCTTACAAATATCAAATCTGCCAGGTTGGTTTTGCTGCAGTCTCTTTGCAAGAAGTGCCCATTGGGACCTTTCCTTGCCTTAAGAATGTCAACAGAGCTCTTTTCTCCTAAATGAGGGGGAAAAAATAGACACTAGCATAAAATAGTACTTAGGAAAAGAGAAAAGCCAAGAGTTGTCAGCAGTCAGCAGTTCCTCTGGCCTTGCTCCTTCAAATTGTGCTAAATTCCCAGTTGTCCACAGAGACTTCTAAGAAACATGGTAGGCTAGACCTGACTTCAGCATTAAATACTTCCCAGACAGCTGCAATCCATCATAAAAGGAGCAGACAAGCTTCTTGTAAGATGCCTTTGGGAATAGACTCTCCCATGGGAACAGGCTGGCTGTGGATGCTTTGGAAGGTGTGTGCTGCTTCTGTCCATGGAGGTGACTTATACTGCTCTTGTCCATACAAAATGGCATGACATCCATGTCTTGGACTAGCCTGGGAATGTGCTTTGGGAGAGAGGACATGGTAAAAGGTCAGCAGAAAGCCCCGAGGATCCTCAGCTYTGTGCACCCGTCTCCTGACGTGGGCATGACTTAGATGTGCAAGGGCTGCACAAGAAGGGCATGGGTTCAGCTGCCTTCCCCCATGCCCCCACGGGCAGGGCAGCAGCCTCCTGCTTGTGTTTCTTGTCATGGTTGTAGCCCCATGCCGAGGGAGCGCAGAGCCCAGAGGAGATGGGTTGGATTTGCTCTCTGAAGATGCTCGTAGACTTCAGCACAGCGTGGGCCGTACGCGGGCATGTCGGCTGCCTCTCCACCTGCGCAGGCTGCTCCGAGCCGCAGAACTTCCAAGCTGTGGGTTATCCAAGCAGTACACTACACCCCAAGGTTTCGGAAGCGGCAGGCAGCGAGGGGTAGAGGCAGCGCGTCGCGAGGCATCGATCRCTGGGGTGTGAGGGGGAGCTCAGCTGGGCAGGAGGGTGGGAGGTGCAGGCGGCTCTTGGAGATGGGCACAGCAGGAGACTGCCCAGTAGCGGCTCATAGAGACCCAGGCGCACAGTCAAGGGCATGACAAGCACAGAAGGTGCTTGCATTGGGTGACACAGGTCTCCTGTGCCCTGTCACTGAGCGGGGGTGCTGGGGGCACAGAACACGCTGCAGAGTGTGATGCTCCCCACAAAATGGGSATCAGTCCCTTTTGTTCCTGACGACAAAGGATCTATTACTGGATCTCTTCCAAAACGTAATGCTTTGGATAGGAACAAGGACTGCTTTGTTAACCCTACTCCCCTCTCGGCTCCATAAACAGGAGGCTCTGAGCAATCCATTCACTCACCTCTTCCGCTTCTCGGAAATCCTGGGAAATAAATGTTTTGCTGCTAGCACAAAACAATTAGAAATGRGGATCTGTGATTTCTTGCTGGATGTGTCCTTTCCCACCTCCTGGATGAATGCTGGATGCAGATGCTAGTTGCTGGCTGTGCAGCTCTTCGCTTTGCAAGACCCGTGCATCTTGCAGCCACAAGAGCAGACGAGGCATCTGGTCACAAAAAACACTACGCAGCCTCGAGCCAGCTTGACCGGGAGGGAGGAAGGGACGGGCAGGTGGGGAGGGCCCAAACAAGAYAGCATTCAGCCTGGAAAAATGTGATCTGGATTCTCCATAACAAACTTGCCTGCTCTCCCTAAGGATCTATAGCCAAAGTGAACGGAATTTTCTATAATGACGGGAAAGTCTCAACCTCCTGGTCCAGAACGAGAGGCAGGGCATGGGGAGGTGCAGGTGGGTGGGAACGTCCTTCCCAAGCCCCCCAGGGAGGTGCTGATGAGGGTCCTTGTTGTTACAGCTCATTTGCCTGATGCTGAGCAGTGAAAAAAAGCTGATGTCAAGTTAAGGCCATCAACCAGGAGGGGCGRACTGGCACGTGTGACATCGTGACACTGTTTCCACATTGAGGCTATTAATTCTCAATTAGCTGTTATTGCTGAAAAGCTGTATTATTCCTGTGGGAAGGACAGATTATTCTCGATCTGATTCGCGTTATTCCAGCTGCCGCTCCCAGAGGCCAGATGGTCCCTGGAGAGCAGGGCTGGGTTGTACCTTATAGCCGCTGTAGCTGATGGCAGTTCTCCATTTGGAGAACTCYTTGGCGTCCTTGTTGAGCTCGGAGGTGGCTTTGGTGTCTGACCCAAGGAGTTTGGRTGATCACCCTTGGCCTTCACCATGCAAGGTAAATGGGTGGGCACTGTTGAAGGCCTCCAGCTCTGCATTCAGAGTCTGGCACGTCCTCTTGCCCAAACCCCAAGTAAGCTGCTATTTTCTGAAAAGTTGTATGGAGAAGGTACTTACCCTGCCTTCCAAAGGGCTCAGTGCTGGCCACACGCACATCTGCATGGCCTAGTGGTGTGCAATTACGCTTCTCTATCAATTTCCTGTGTAAACAGCAATTGCTCTAAAAATAGCATCACTAAAACCAAACAAATAAAACTCCATGAGTGAGGTATTCTGCCTGTGACCACAAGCAAATTGGCACAGAGCCAGAAAAAGGGTGACCATTTCCAATGGGCAGCTTTGTGTTGAGGTCCCTCAAGGGTTCTGCTCACCCCGGCCTGGGCTGCTGGTGCTTGGGATGAGGACGAAGGGACAGAAAAAAATCAGCCTCCGAAAACCTCCTTCCTGAGGCTGGCGAGGACAATCTGTGCTGCCGCGCACTGACTCATGCTCCCCGGTGCCGGGCAGCTAATCCTGCTCTCTGTGGCTCTMCCCTGATAAGCTCTCTAGCCAACCCTGATAAATTTCTAGCAACTTCATTAGAAAAAATAATGTTATAAGCAATTGAAAGCTGATTGTGTTTTATGTGGTTAATGTTGTTAATTATTATTACTTTTGTTAGTGTGCTTAATCCAGCAAGAGACTTCCATTAATAGACGCTACTAATTTGTATCTACAGTTCACTGATTTTTCACCAGTGGATTGCGGAGCAATTCCCCAAACTATATTCTATGTTGTGTTTACCGCAGATTAACATTTTATTTAAAGTTAATTATCTTGAGCTGCAGGTTTCCATGGTGCCCCATAGACATCAAGTGAGCTTTGCAGTCTGGGCTATTTTTACCATGTGTCAGGCAAAGAAGCACAGGATAACAGTTTGAAAACGTTGGAAGACATATGATTGAAGATGCGAATTGGCAGATAAATGATTCGCAATGGCATCCCCCTCTCTGTGCAGGGGGTAAGGAGTCTTGTGCTTGTAACAGATAGAGGAAATGGAGGTTCAGAGCATTTTAATTGCTTGCCCAAAGGCACGGAGTGACTTTCCCAACTGTGCACGATAGTTTAAGCGCCGGCAGTTGGGGACCCCGTGCTAACCCTTGCATCCTCCCACATGAGACGGAGGCACAGCTCAAAGGCTGATGCTTCAAGACGTGAAGTTTTTGCATAGATGCAAAGCAGTCTAGATGTCATTAAGACTGTGAAGCAATTCCTTGCATCCAACCTTTTGTCATATTTCCTWTTTATTTTATTTTTTGTCTTCTTTTGTAGGGGTGGAAGTGGCTGAGCTCGGGGAGCTCTTTGCAGCAAGCGGGATGTTTGGCTGGGCGGCTGTTGGGGCCGCCCTGCAGCCAGTGCTGCCCAGGGGCTCATCCGAGTGCCTCCAAAGAGCCTGCTTGAAAAACTCACCAACGGCTCCAGGCCATCTCTAATGTCAACATGTGTTTGGGCAGCCTGCGTGCGTAATTCGGCACTTTTCGGTGTGTGAGCTGTACTCAGAGCAAGGGAAGCGAGGCGGTGGTTTGCAGCTGCGATCCGTGTCTATCTGTGCATAGGTTACTTTGGTTCTCGGAAAAAGTCCTTGCAAAGCTGACGTTCATCACACAGAAGCAATGGGAAGAGTTCAGTGGTTGTCTGAGCACAGCCTTGAGGGTCCTGTTTGTTGTATTTGGCTTGGGAGAGGCTCCCTGGGTGGATTTTTTGTTTGTTTGTTTTGGGCGATTTTGGGTGGAGGGGGAGCTGCCTTAGCACTGGAGTTGGGTATTTTGTCAATAAACGCATCAAAAACATCTCGGATTTTAACAGCAATCTGTGTCCTGAGCACTTATGTTTGCCGCTTGGCTGATCCCAAACGTTAATGGAATTTTCCATCTTCCAATAGGAGGATGTGGGGGGCAAAGGCATGTTCAGYTCAACAAACTTTTATTTAGGCTTTACGGTGCTTAACCTCTTCTGTTGCTGGTGCTGTGTGCTGGGGCTGGTCACCTCATCTACCTCGCCCTTTTGCAGGTAGACACAGGAAGGATTTCTGCTCCTGTATGGGGCTGCCCATGCTCATGAATTTAGATGGCTCGCTTATTCCCTCTATACTTTGGTTTTCCTTCTGAAAAATGGCCATAGAGAAATTTCCAGGTTTGGACGTTTTTTAAAAAGAAAAAGTTCAAAGATCAGCCCCATAGACGTACCTACACGAAGAGTTGGTGTAGCTGAAATGTCTTGTGTTTTTTTGCTTGAGAGGAAAGCATTTGCTTTAAAGTGTTCCGTTGGGTGCAGATGTTTTGTGTCTTTAGTCCATCAAGGTCAGCTGGAGTTCTGCCAACACAAATGACGTTTACTCAGAGGAGGCCAAGAAATCTTCTCTCAAATGAGCACCGTGGGACTTGCCCACGCACACTGAAGGCCGGTAGCTTGGCCCTCACAGCTCCACAGCGCGCACAGGGACAGGGGCTGATCCGACCCCTTCTGATCTGGTGGCCKTGGGGCAAACGAGGGGTACGAAGGTGGTCACTGCTGCTTCCCATGCCAGGCTGGCCGATTCTCCAAGGAGAGATGGAGAGGACTCATGTTGCCATGAACCAGTGAACCTTGTCTGTGCTCCATGGGGCATCTTGCCGCTAGCACTGGGCTGCTAACCCCGCCTGTATAGYGCTCTTTACTTGCCAGCTCTGTTTATAGGAAACTTAATCAGATATCAATTAAAGAAATGAAAGCAAACCAAAGATGTCTGACAGTGGAAAGCTTGGAGTTAGGCAGGGTTATTGGTAGCAGTCATTTAAAGTCTTGTCAGCTCTTCCTATAGACAGACCCTGTCCCTGCAGGACAGCTGAGGCAGGCGGGTACCGTGTCCCCAAGCCACCCCAGCTGTGCTACCAGCTCTTCAGGTGGCTTCTGCATCCCCTGCTCCTGGAAAAGGGGTTTTTGTTGCAAGAAATGGACTTTGTGGGAGTCCCTGTTTATAAAGAACACACTGGATAGAGGCTGCTAATTAGCTCCCATGACTTAATGCTTTCCTGTTTGCCTACAGTGTATTTTGGGGAATTTTTGGTCCTATGGGAAAGATGGGAGCTGGCTTCGAGAGAGGTTTCTGTTTCTTCACTGTCTTATGACCCTCTTTCCTGGTCTTTCCCCYGATGGGGTTTTCAAGAGGAAGTTGCCGCTCTGTTTTCAGTGGAGGGAATTAGCGTTTGCTTTTTCAAATGACTTCTCCGTTTTGCTGCACCCTGGATTCCGCTTTGGCCCGTGGCCTCTCCCCTGCGTGCGGCAGAGCTGGGAGTGCCCCTGCCTGCAGCCTCCAACCGGGAGTCCCGGCTGTGCTCAGCGGTCCTGTGGGCTCGAGCAGGTGAAGGTGGCCCTGCAGGACCCCCTCGAGGTTGGCTACGCTCTCCCAACCCAACGGGCACCTGTGCCCCAGGGAAACCAGGCAGTGGGGTTCACACTGTGCTGCCCTAGTGCTCCATGCAGTTACTTGTAAGCAGATTATTTCTGTTTRAAGGCTTCAGCTGCTGCTGCTCTGTATTACTGACCTGGTGACATTATCTCTTGAGAGAGTGTTGAGTTGCACAGAGRGGACTTTGCCTAAATAAACTCACCTTTCCCTACTGTTCTTTCCACTTTTTCCTATGCTTTTCTGTTCCTGCTGTTGTGTTTATCTGCCCCTACCGKGCTCACCTCAGCTCCAGCTGCCCTGGGCTTGTTTGTTTGCTTGTCAGGTAGCTCCTCTCTTCTCCCCAGTCCTTAAAAAGTAAATATGTAGAGCAAACCATCTAGCCCAACCTCCTCAGCAAGATAGGGCATGTGTGTGTGTAGACTCTGTTTGATACTGTCTGATAACTGAGAGCAAGAGGAAGGGAAATGTTGAGTGGCAGGAACTGTGGAAGTGTAAGTGCTATTTAAAAAAAGCCGTGTCCAAAACCACAAACATGATCTCATGCAACACCGGCGTTGTGAGCTGGGAACTACAAAGGGCTGAGTCTTTGTGTCTGAGCTAACAAAGCAACAGAAATAGCAACCCAGAAACATCAGTTCATGGTTGCTGTGATCCTCACTCTCTGGCTGTGCGAATCATGTCAGAGAGCAGGGCAGCTCCGTGTTGCTGCTTTGAGCACCATGGCCGGTGGAGACGCTTCTGCTAGGATTAGCCTGGTGCTTCTGTAGCACCAGAGAAAACAGCCCTGCCGTGGTGTCCAAGTCTCTGGAACAACTTTTTCATGCTGACTTTAGATAATCATCTTTCAAGTTTTGCAGTGGCTGCAATGCACGGGGTGTCACTGCTGCCTCTAGTTAGTGTCACCTGGAGGTCTTCACGTAGGTAACACTCTGATTCTGCCTCTGCGCTTGTGCACCCAGCAACRTCCTGGGGGTGAGTCTTGGTGTCCTTCTTATCAGCTGTCTCCCATCCCCATTCTGTACAGGAAAGCCATCCTGAGACCATCTCAGAAGGCTGAGACCATCCCAGAAGGTCTGGGTAGGAGAACCAGTGAAAACTGGGTTTGCAAAAGGGCAAGTGCTGCTCATGGGCAAAGGGAGCTGAGGAGGAGGAGGGAAGCAYGTTGGTCTCAATCTCATGCTCTGTCTACATTAATCCAGACTATCCAAATCCCTCTAAATCCACAGATACAGTGGTATCTAGCAAGTACCTTAGACCACTCCCGAAAGAGTCTCTGGGGAGCCATGGATAGCAAGGAAGGGGCAGCTGTTAAAAGCTGCTTTTTGAGGGCCAGAAGGTAGAACTTGCACTAGACYTGTGAGCCAGCACGAGGCGCTGCCCTGCTGAACTGGCTTCCTTTGTCTTGCTGCCTTCTGTGGAACAGCTTTTCTTTTTTCTTTCTTCTTCCCAGGATCCCTATTTTTTCTTCTTCGGATGCTCGTGTCTGTGCAGATCAAACAACATACTTCCATCATTACAAGCCAGTGAGTCACAAGAGTTAAAATGACTTTATCTTACCAAAAAAAAAGAAAAAAAACCCAAAGCCCTATTCCAAGTGCTGCGCAGCCTTGGATGTATCCTGCATTCCCCAGGGGAAGTCAGAGGCAGACTGAGAATGACCATCTCTYCCTAAGCCTTTCTCATGAACAGGCTTTGACTTTTTGTGGCTCTGTGTGTGTGTTTTTGTTGTTATTGTCCACGTCTTTTTTTGCAGCTCTGCTTTATGCTCTGATGTTCCCTGAAATGGGTATTTCCTTTCAACCTTCCTCTGCTTCCATTCCGTTTTGCTTTTTTCTCTCCCACTCACTTTTTTTGGCAGGGGAATATAGGATCTATGTGTTAATAGATTGGTGCCAGTCATTTCAGCTTCTTCCAGGCATTAGTGCAACATGAATAATGTTTCAAATAATTAGCGCTCTTAAGTAATGAGAGAGAGTGAAAGAGGGGAGAGAAAATATTTCCTCTTGATGCCCTGTTGATAATGAGTTTTGCATCAAGCTTGAACCCAACCAGGTGTACTTGTATAAGGAGAACTTTTCACCGAAGGATGTCACATKGTCTGACCCAGGCAAGGAAATCCATCTGTTAAAACTGTGCCCCGCTTCTCCTAAATATAAAACAATTATAGAGCAACTTGTCATTAGGCACAAGTTACATCCATGGCCCGTCTGGGGCTGCAGCCCCCTTCTCTCACCCCAGGCATCGGCGTCGCTGGGAGGAGGACGGTGAGGGTCAAGTGGTTCATACCATGGCCTGTGTATCTCCGAGGAYGCAGTCCTGGGCCTCGGCTTTACCGTCCCGAGCTGCTTCCTTGTTGGTGTTGCCAGAGGAGGGTGGTGTTGGCGAGGGACGATCCCGCACTAATCCAGCACTAATAGGCTTAAGCCTGAGAAGAGCTCGTTTAAAGAGATGCAGGAAAAGCCAGACACTTTTAATGAGACCCATGCTTAAGAGGTCACAAGTAAGACGTCTGCAGTTGTTTTTCACTGACATTTAATGTATGAAAAAATGGGGAATGGAACATTACTTGCTCAGTCTCCTGGTTTTCTGTTTGCTTCTCCCTTTTTGCTGTTCGGAGCTGAAAGCACAGACTCTTCAAGCTGTCTAGCTTCACATTACCTTCCCTAAATATCTCTGTATCATCTGCTCTATTTCCTGTAGTTCTTCACGGTGACTTGCAAAAACCTCATTGGTCTGCCATGCAACTGGTGTGGTTTTCTTTCTGCTCTTTCTCCCTCTCTGTTTAGTGCTTGTGAAAGTGTTTGTCACACGCATGTTGCGGGTAGTTGGTGTTGTTTGTACCCTTGGATGCAGATCTATCTCCGAGGGAAAATTCACAGATCTCAGCCCAGAGCACCTCCAAAGGCTCTGRGAGAACTGGTCTTCCAGAGCTCTTGAGCCTCTTCATTCTGTRAAAGAAAAAACCTGCTTAGCACCAAAAGTGTCCAGTGATGCATGGTATTTAAAAAAAATAAATAAAATAACTAAAAAGATGCTGTTGAGAGGGCCCTGAATCCTCTGCACACATTCTGCTAGTGGCTCTTGGGCCTGCCTGGGATACAGCCAGCTCGGTCCCTGCTTTTCTCTTGCCACGTGCCCGGCAGACTCGGCCGCGCGGCTCGTTCTGCTTTCCAGGGGCGGGCTGCGCTCCGGGTGCCTGCGGAGCTTTGCTGCAGCTTCCCAGGAAGGAGTGACAGCTGGTGGTGCCGGCCTCGGCAGACGCTGTGCAAGCGAGTCTGTCRGTCCTGACCTTCGCGATGTCCCGGTGTCACCTGTGCCCGGCCTCAGTGGGCTCACCCAGCGTGTCCGCTCCAGCTGTGGGCTCCCCAGCAGCCCTGCGAGCACGCTGTGCTCGTCACCTGCAGGCTGTCTGCCCGCAGCTCTGSGCTTTGGCCCAGGAGCGGCCGTACATCACGCCAGATCGTGTCATACTGTACTGGCTGCTCTGCGGAAGAAGGAGCCTCTGAACTCGTTTTGCCTCTGACCTGATCAGATGGAAGCTGGAGGCTCCTGATGGGCAGCCAAAGGGCTGGGCTAACCCGCTGGGTGTTCGTCCTCACCGTGACCTGCTCTCCAAGCAGACATTTCTAATGGCCAAAGCAAAGCCTTAGACCACTGAGGCAGGGTCAGGCCTCTGCTCCTTCAGATAGTGTGCAAGGCAGCGAGCTCCTCGGGCAGAGCTGCTTATCAGTTGCCCACTTCAGCCCCAAGGGCTGCCTGATACCAAGCTACTGCTGGGAATGCGGGCTCGGAAGTTGCTAATTGTTTAATGCACGATGTTATCGTGACTCTGCTAATAGCGGAGGTGCAAAATGAAGCGAAAACTCCAGCTCGCCTGGCTATCGCTTTCCCAGGAACTCCTAACCTTGCGCTGCTTCCAAGGGCTGTATTGGCTCTTCCATTACTCTGACACCGGGCAAGATGCCCCCATGACTCCAGGCTCTTAGTGCCTTGCATGGGATTGGGGCGTTTTCCCTGCGGAGATGTTCCTACAAACTCTTATCCTCTAAGACATGTCCTGAAAAAAGGGAGAGGAAGGATGCAATCTGATCCAATGAAACCTCTCCCCAACCAATTTTTTTTTTCCCCTGAAAATAAGTTCTTGCCAAGAAACTGTAGCTCTTCACATGAGCCCCTTGCTCTTTTGTCTTGCTGGATCATTAGTCATCAAGGATTTAATCCAGTTGTGCTTCTTCAAATGAATTCTCCTAAAGATAAAGGAGTTGAGCAATTTTTTTCTTTTTGTTATGGATGCAAAGGTTTGGCAAGTGATATCTTAAGATGAATTATCTCTTAAGATTAATTTCTCTGATTGGCTAAGAATTATTAGTAGCTGTGGCTAATTAATCTGGAGGATCTGGTTCATATATCAAAATAAAGAGTATTCATTCTATTCCTTTCAGCTGACCAATTTCTTGTAGGTTGCTTCCTTGCTCTATTTACTTAATACTTGAACTTAGGCAAGTTGAGATACTGGTAACTTAATTTCTTTTATTTGTAAAATGCTGCTTCTGATGCTCCTAATCCACTCTTACAAAACGTTTTGAAATTGTGCAAGATGAAAAGTGTARATGAGTTACTAACTAGTCATGGCATACTTCCATAGTTAGTTTGTCTATTGGTAAGATATTTGCTATAGATAAAAGAATGTCTGAATCTGGGTGGTGATATTACAGAAATGAGGTTTTAATCCATAGCTATGAAGASGGGGAAGATTTTTCCAAAAAAATATGTGCTGAAGGTCTGACTGAGGTGTGGCTTTTAATACTTTAGATTTGGTTGTTAGATGATCAAAGGAACTAGAAAACTGCTTTCTGAAGCAGTCTGAAGCTTTCTGAAGTGTCTTAGGATCCTAAATCTATCTTGAAAATAAAGGGAACTCAAGCATCTGAATTACGTATGGTATTTTGGATTTTTTCCTGTACCTTTTTAATTAAGTTGTACTCTGTGTAGTAGCAGGGGAATGTACTGTGATCAGCCTCAGAGAGCCAGCCAGACTCCCTGTTCTACCTACATATTCTAAATGTATAAAGATCATGTCTTTACCAGTGGGTGGCTGGCATTCTGCGTAAGGACTTGCCTCTGAGTCAGCTCTAATGGGTTTAATTCTCCTGTTCAAGCAGTAGTGGCTTACACTTCTAAAGTGAAAAGCCCTTCTGGGTTGTGTTGCTGTAGATAAAGTATTACATGCTGTACAAACCCATAGTACGCTTTATAGACTGATTTAAAAAACATGTACGCTCTCAGCCTTAATGTGCTACAGAACAGCCAGGACCTTGACAGCTTGCTAAATAAGAGTAGTGATTTGGAACCATTATTTGCCGAGTGTATGTGTCTGGCTGAACAGCCCAAATTGTAGCCTCCGTTAGAGTAGTTGCAATTAATTACATATTGCAGCGAGATGCTGGCCTGGATTCCTGCCTTGTTCCTGCATAGGAACTAAGCACAGAGCTGACAGGGTGGTGYGAAACAGAACAGAAAATTAAGAGAGGGTGAAAAGTCTTGCCAGTGATTAGCGGGGTGAGGGAAAGCGAAGGAGCAGAGGAGACAGGAATGCTTGCTCCCAACACCCAGACCAAGAGCACTGCTGGCAGCTATTGCAGGACATGGCTCAGGATGTCCCCRCTGTCACCATGCTGTCCTTCTCCCCGCTGTCATCATGCCAAGCTGTGCCGTAGTCTCACCAGGCAGCTGATACTGGGTACAGAGCAAGAGATGCTGCTGCTGTCACCATCCTGTCTCCTAGTTTGGTGGCCACGATGTCCTGTGCCACAAAGGGCCCTGGGCCCTAAGGGCATCATACTAGGCCTGAAATTATGTCTGTCATTTCTCATGACTGCAGAGAYGGAAGAATAATTAAGTGCATGGGTGATGCTCAGTCAAGTGGCTATTTTCAATTTCCCCTATGATGCATATGGAAACTGCAGTTTATTTATTTCTTTTTGCCCTCATTCTTCAGTTCTAGCCTTTTCTCTGCCAGATTGATCTCTGGATTCCTGGAAGTTACAGCACCAATTTGAGGAGCCTGTGAAAGATAATTAATGCAAACGAGCGAGGTGCCACAAGCTCCAGGTCACCAGGCAGTCACCTGTACTGAAAGTATTTTCAGGGCTGCAGATCAAAAAGGCAGAAAACTCCTGAAGGTTCATGCTTTCATCTGAGTTTTGAAAAATTTGTAAAATGATAGCAAAGCTGTGAGTACTCAGCTGTTCTCAGATGAAAAGAAGTGAATGGGCTCTACTCTAGGTATGGTGGAGAGCAGACAGGACTCTGTGCTGCTTGCAAGGCTGCTTCTTTCTTGCCTAAATTATTGTGATTTGGGGAGGGGGGCATGTAGCTTCTTGCTCATTTGGGGCGGAATGGACCCATCCAGACTTATTTCTACAGGATGTGCATCAAAGCACATGACCTGAGCAGCAAAGAGTTGCCAATCTAAATCTTTCTTGATGCATTGAAAGCAATGGCAACAGTCCTACCTACTCTCCGAGTAGAGGCGTCAGACATAAAGAAGTAATAACAGAATTATTACTCTTGGAGTAGGATGTAAGGCATGAACACTGACTATGTCTCTGGAACACTGTAGTGATCTTTGGATAAGTTTCTTGACATCTGTCTTACTTACTAAGTTCCTGTTATTTTTCATTTTGACTTTCTTGGCATCACTTTTTTTCTGCCTGAAGAGTATAACCACGTGAATTAGAGGACAAGCTGCCCCTGCTTTTAAGCAATATTCCAGTGAAGATTCCTTTAATACCTATTTCCTCAGAATATTCTTCACTGACAAGACTCTTAAAAGCTGCTGTCCAAACAACCTTCACGTATCTGGCGTGTGGATAGAACCCTTCTTCCCTAATGCTTACGGCCTCACATTGACCTTTGTATCACCACCGAGACCAAGAAAGAACGTTCTGAGCCGCAGTGAAATCAGGTGAACTGAGCAACCCCAGCGAGACGTGGGGTTGCAGCTGGATCCCAGTCCTGCGGAGGTAGTTAGAAGTTTGGCTCCTAAGGAACGCTTCTAAATACACCTGGGTGGGTGTTTTTTCCTTTTTTCCTTTTAAAAAAACAAGTTATAATGCAGTTGTTGCAGCAGGAGCATGGACATCAGTTTGCTTCTGTGTTAACAGTACAAAGTTTCTTAACAGCTTGATGGGAGGACTGCAGGGAATTCTCTTTCTGTCTGAATCTCTCTCCAGTGGTTATTTCAAACCTCTCCTCTGTGGCAGATAAGTACTTACCCTGGGAAATTGAATTGGAGCTTCTTACTCTTAGACAGCTCCAGTGAGACTTGGGTAACTTCAAATGAGACTTCACTGGTAACCACTCAGTTGCCTGTGTGAAATGTCTTTGCTTGGGGCTGCTCATCACTTGCATGGCTCCTGTGCTCAGCAGAAGGATGCCCTGCATTTCGGTTTGGACATTGCCTGCATGGAGCCTCTGGAGGAACAGTTCTGTTAGAAATGGCCCAAAGTTCAAGCCTCTAGCTCTGAAAAATTCCCTGCATCTCCTGTTCCCTACTAATTGTCAGACTTCTTCACTTAACACAGAATGGGGTTGAATTCTCCTCTTTAGTGCTGGGTTAAAGTCCAGCTCACATTAGAAACGGTAGGAGAGCTGCACAGCTGTGTCTCTGCTGCTGGTTGTTGATGTGCTCCAAATGGGATCCGCCAGTGACTAGAGCACTGTCCTTGAGAGGCAAGGGGCCTAGCTTAGATCCTGACTTTTGTGCTTGGCTGTTTTGTTAGTGATTGGAAGCTACCCAGGGAAAAGATGCCCCTGTTTCTCCAACAAAATGGAAGCACTGCTTCTCTAAATCTCATGGTGGTTGTCATCAGTTTGTCCAAGAACATTTGGCAAAGGGCTCAGAGGAGGGATCGCGACATGAATTGGATAGCTGCAACCCACAACTACAGTTCATGAGATGCAGTATTATAATTCCTTGGGCAGATCAAGCTACACTAACTGTATCCCTGTTTGCATTATTGATGATTCCTCTCGTGCAGAAACCCACTTGCCTTTGTCCTGCTTTAGGGAGATGGGTTACCAATACTCAGTCACCTGCCGCACCTGTAATTAATCCCTCCATGCTGAYGGAAGGCAGGTGTTGCAGCTTTCCTTTGAGGATTCAATTACTTTCTTGCTGCTTGTATCTCATTTCCTTGAGGGAGGCTCTGATACTGGATGCAAGAGCCTCTATCAGGATGCAGCGTGCTTGGCAATCGAGCAGGTGGGGTTTCAGTGTCCCCGAGCCGAAACCACAGCCAGGACCTGCTGGTGGAATCGGTATCGCTCCCTGGTAGTGGGTGACTGTGAGCCAGGGGCCTGCTCGGCTTTTGGGATTGAAAGCAGCCGTCTGGGCATGTATGGCACAATGTCCCTGCGGAATGAAACAAGGAGAGGGAAGTTCAGCGGCTTCCAAGGTAGGAGCTCCAGATCTGCTCTGATAATCTGTAATTAACACATCCAGATGTTTGGCATAATAGTTGCCTATTACACTTCATCTTGGGAATGTTTTTGGGCTATGTAAAAGAAGGTATGGAAACATCAGATAAGAATCACAAAAGAGTGATTTAAACTCCTAGCTGCTTTTCTCATGACAGCTGTGAGGCCCTGGTGATCTGGACAAATTTTAGTGCTTACTTTTTGAGTTTTGAAAGACTCCTGCATAGTTTCATCTGCTTTCTCAGTTGTCTCTATCTGCAGTCGTATTTTGTGTTGCTGGCGCTGCTGATGCCTTCTGCCCCACCAGCAACTGCCTTGTGCTGGTGGGTAAAATGATCTTCTCGGAGCTTTAAAATCTTGTGTGCTGAAAGGGGCTCTGCATACTACTCTTCATGTTCCAGGATTTATTGCACCAGAAACTGAGTAATGAATGTGAATTAAATCACTCTTAGTGCACTGGTGCACGTCACTAGACTTCAGTTGAGCTGCCTTGGTTGCTGTGAGCTGGGGATGTGGCTCGTTGTCAGTGAGGTTTGCTTTCCTTACACAGAATCCTCTGTAGGGCACTAAAATGACTTGAGCCTTTGGGGGCAGAAACTCCCAGTTGGGTGAGCAAGGCTGGAACAGGGGACTTTGGCTTCTGCAGGGAAGCAGGGCAGGCTCTGCCTGCGCCTCCCTTGGCACTGTGCTGCGCTCCAAGTTGTGGAAAGGTTTAGCTTGGAGCTGATGCCTTCTGGTGCGGAGCCAGCTTTTTCAGCTGAATGTGTTTGCTAGCAAACGATGTGTTGTTTTGTCAGGCTGTGGCCTCTGGACGCAGCTACTTGCTCTGCAACTTCTTCATGTTCGGGACTCCTGCAAGAAAMTCACTGTTGCTTAGAGCTTGTCTCCAGGAGTGCAGGTTAAAAMCCAACCAAAACAAGCAAACAAAAARACTAAACCACCCAAAGAACACCCACAATTTGTGTTTTGTGAAGTGTAGGCTATTACCTGTTGTGTGAGGATCCMAGGAAGTTTCCTGGGCTCTAGACAGGCTGGAGGTGCACGCTCCTGCGAGGTGCTCTGTTCTCACTGTGCATCACCTGCAGCACGCCCAGAGCTGCGGTCCCTGCTCTGACTCGTGCCCCTGCCTTGGTGGGTTYGTGTTTAGGTTGTCTGGAACAAACTGATTGTTATCTATTTTTAACAATTCTCCTATCRCTTACAAGTGCTGCAGAAAAGCCTTGTTTGTTTGCTGTGATGGACATGCTAAAAAATCAAAAGAGAAGGCATCTGGGCCACAGTTCATGGGTTGGGGCACTTCATCTCGGTGGTTTGTGCTGAGTCTTCTTTGTGTTAAGACAATTTAACTGCACAAGTGATGTATGGGTGTTGGTCTTGTCATGCTATGTAAAAGGGGATAGATAGGCATGTGCAGCTCCTGAAACTCTGCTTGCTAGGCCGTAAAGATGTGATTCATAAAGTAGTTAAGTGCTTTTGTGTTTTTTCTTTCTGTTTCTTCCTCCTGGTGCTCCCTGATCAAGGGAAGCTATGTGCGTTCCTCTGTGCCAATGTATGCATCTTTTCTGGAGCACTTTTCCAGGCTTTTTTTTATTGTTGTTTAGAAGTGCATAAATAAATCCCTTCCAAAGCTGTGACAGCAAAYTCTTCTGAGAAAGCTCACGCCCTGCTGAAAAGAAAAACCCCTTCCTTCAGCCCCTGAATCAGCAGCAAATATATTTCCTTAGCTCCATCATTGACCAACTCTCTCAGACCAGTCCCCACATGCCCCACTGTGTTTTGCAGGAGTTTCCTCTAAACTGTAAGCCTTGTGCCTGCCTTGGGGAGCTCTGTCCATGTTGGTTGCTCCCCAGGAACAGGCGATCAYGTTAACAGCAGGAGTCTGTATTAGCAGCACCTGCCCGGGGAGCTGAGCGTGACTCCCAGCATTAATTCCAGCAGCCGGTCCGTAAGAGCAGGGCCTCCCCTTCCGTGGTGGGCAGCGCAGAGCAGCGGCAGTGCCGGGTGTTGAGCCCCAAAGCCCAGGATGAAGGCAGAGCTGCTGCCACCTGATCTGCTCCCAGCACGAAGCTTCCCGGGGCGCTAAGAAGCTCGAGATGAGCGCGGGAGGCCACGTGCATCTGATTAATTCATTCTGTCATCTCCCCGGCTTCTCTTTATTCCCTTCTTGTTTTGTCGGAGCCTGTCTGGAAGCACTCGGGAACAAATCAGGGAGAGCACAGCGTGTTCTCTGCGCTCGGTGATGAACTTGGGTGCAGGATGCACAGCACGGCACCAGCTAAACTTGTCTCTTGTTCCGGTGGGTTTGCTCGGTGTTTGCAGCCAGCAGTGGCTGAAGTTTGTGAAATGCAGCATGCGAGGATAGAGGRTAGTCCCTGCATTTAAAACCTTTGCGTGCCCCTCCACTCCTGTTATCAGCCACCGTTTTCTTTATTTCCATTTTGTTGTGTGCTTTTTTTTTCTCCAGAATAATAATCAGCATTGGAATTTTCTACCCCTCCCCTCCATTTTCTTTTTTTTCTCCTCTGAAGATTGTGTTGCCATATTGGATGCAATTGGAAAAACCCTGCCCTCTGGATGTGAACYGCTTAAAATTGCCAGATTTGGAGTTCCTTGCTGCTTTTTCCTTGCTTTGTTTTTCCTCTCCTGTCTCTCTGCAAGCAAATGACATATGCGGATTCTTRAGGAACCGCTGCCTTCAAGCACTGCGTTTTGCTTGAAGTAAACATGGGTGTGAAGAGATTAAAAAGCTCATGTTTTGCAGAATGCCACTTTTCAAGTGGCACACCGGCCTCCATCATTTCTTATTGCTGTGGCCCGAGTGTTTTGCCATGGGTGCGAGGGTGTCGCCGTGCCTCGGGTGTGTGCGGCAGGCATGCTGTGCACTTCGCTCCCCTTCACACAAACCRCCCCGCCAGCAAGACAGCCCTCTTGCAAACAGGGTTTATCTCGGCCTGAAACATGACTTTGTGCAAAGTCACATGCGGTATTTCCTCTCTCTTTGTGGTTTTGGGGCTTCAACTCCCTCCACACCCCTGTTTGTTCRTAATTTCTGACCTTTTTGAGAGAAACCATCATTAATACTGAAAGTAGCTAAACAACCAGCAGAAAAGCATAACAATCTCAAGGAATTGGTGGGACCTTTTTCTGAGTTTGCAAATTCTGCAACTATTGAGTTGCTAAACATGATGTTCCCACTGTCTGCTCTTCCTAAGAACTGGGCTGAGCCCATGAACAGGAGCATGGCCATGTGCATTCCGTGGCTGTTTCCCGCGGTCCACATTTCTCCTTTTAATCTGAAATTCCAGAAATCAGGACAATCACTTGGGTTGTTTTGTTTTTTTTTTTAAATTTTACCCTCTCAGTCTTGTTTCAGAAATAAATCTCTACTAACCTGCCAACCACAATAAACAGCRGAGTATCCTGTCGCCTGCTCGTCTACCCCGTCAGCCCTTCTCTGGTCAGGGTTTATCTCCCAGTTTGGAGTCTGGCTTGAGATTTGGATAACTTTGCATTTACAGTTGGGAATACTATAATAAACAAGCAAACAACAGCCTCTTTCCCAGCCATACACATGGACACACATATAGGCAGAGCAACGCTTAATTCTGGCTGTCTATATACGGGGCTGTTTATATACGGCACTGCATGTTTATCCATGGAGTTCATCTCCTCCAGCGAAGACAGATTAAGCAGCGGGGTGAATAGACCTCCTGTGTGAACGAAGGGATTTTCAACCAAGAAACACTGCCAAGACCAAGCCAGACAAATTGGTAGCACAGCAGTGTTTCTCATTAACGTACATGGAAAGTTGTGCCTCGCTGATAATGCGCAGCAGCATCGCGGTGGGCGGCTGGCGAGCCCATCTGGGAGCAGCCACCAGAACTGCAGTCCAGGGGCTGGGCTGAACCTTCTCGCTTTCCTTGGGTCTTCTCCTCCATGAATTATACAGGAGGAAAAAAGTGCAGCTCCCCCACATCAACTGTGGAAATGTCAGTGTGTCAGTGTGCAGTTGGTATGGTTTGGCGAATGGAAATAGCATCATTATAGCCTCTCTTCTCCTCTCTTTCATTCTGTGCAATACGTGGCTTCTTGGGTAAATGGCTGTCCCCATCTTCTGTCCAAGAACAAATTATTTCAGGCTTGAAAATAACATTATCTGCCCTACAATATATGGCAGTTTTCTTGCTGCTGTGAGTGTTGATGTTGATGTGAGTGGTGATGTTGATTTGCAGGCTGGCTTATATATTCTGCAGCAGATCTGTTTTCTATTATAACCCTTCAGTCTCTGCGTTTTTAGTACTTCTAGAGGCAACAGAAAGGAGCCACAGGCTTGTGATGATGCTGGGCTGACCCAGGTCTCTGTTGTTGATCCTGTCGGGAAGTTCTTGGGAAATGCTGGACAAAAGCACATAATTGTGTCTCCATGTCGCCGTTCCTGACCCCTTTTTTTTCTGATTTTTTTCCGAGATAGGAGAGGAGGGGGAAAGTGCATTTTGTTGTCCGCATGTTTGTTCGGGGCAGACTCTTTGGAGCGGAGGGTGTGCCCCTGTGTCTGGCACAAAAGCTTACAGTCACCCTTCAACCAAACAAGAGTGCTCACTTGGTCTCATTGTTTAGGGGCTAATGCCAGGACCGCAAGGAAAACCCGACAATCCCAGGTGGGCTGGGGTGGGAGGTGCYCTCTGCTTCCCCTGGCAGAGCACTTTGCTCTGCATAGTCAACCCACATCCCCATCTCCTTTCTTTGCACCTATGGGGACATAATTTTTTATCCCAGTATTTAAAATCCAGCTGCTGTTTTTTGTGAGTGTGTGCATACATGTGTGTGCATTGGAGCTGCAGGGACAATCCCCGACAAGCCGTGTGACCGTATGGCAGCAGTGTGAGGCCGGCCAGGCCCTGCAGCTCATCCCCGTGGCCTCTGCGCTAGGGTGGTCCTGCTCTTGTGTTGAAGGAAGCTGGCGACTTGCTAGCATTGCTCGGGGCTGCAGCACAGCAGCTCCTGGCTTGGGTGGGCGTCTGTCTAGGCCTTGGCTTTCTGCATCGAGGTGGACTAATAGGAATGGTCCATCTTGCACGATGGAAAGCAGCTACCGAAGGAAGTGATGCAATTGCAGCGTGTTGCAAAACAACAATATCAAAAAGGTCCTTTATATTGTGAGCCAGGTGGCTTCTTAGTGCCTGTTAGCAGCTGGCTTATCATTGGGTTGTCTCTAGGATCAAGGCAAGATGTGTGGCTTCCAGTCGTCTTAGAGAAGCTCACGTGCTGTAAAGAACATTTTCTTCTCCTTTTCTTAGTCCTTCCCTGAGAGCTTTTCCTGAGGGGGGATTACTTTGCTCTGGGATATGAGTAATCTGGATCAGCCAGTCACAAAATCAGTCTGGATTCCTTCTAGTGAGCATCACGTCTACAGCTACCCCAGTGTAGCCTGCCTGCTGACATGTTAGAGAATAGATACCTGTGATTCATGGAAGGAAATAACAAAGGCAATTAAAGTTAAGAGCTTGGACTAAGGAGTGTGATACCACAGAAATGCCCAGGAATGACTAAAGACTATTTTGACCTTGAAACAAGAGAAATTTGCATGGAAAAAAMCACTTGCAGTGCAGCTCGGATTCAGAACAGTGTCTGGAACAGGATGAGAGTCMGAGTTGCTGCAGGCCTTCAGTGGCCGCGTTCTTGCTGCACAGAATGCGTGTCCAACGGGCTGTCACTGCGGCTTGCCTAGAACGGCCCGCCGTGAGCCAAGGGCTGTGGTCAGCGTAGGTGGAGTAAATAAATCTGTGGGGCTGCTCCACTTGGCAAGAAGGCTCCCCTGACCGTTTGTGTTTTTTCCTTTAGAAAGGCACAGTCCTTATCTTGCAAAAATATAGAGGTTTCTCCAAAAAGACAGAACTTCCCTATCTAAACATGCTGGCTCATCTGCTCCAAGAAACATCCTGCCTATGTTATTTAGACTTATTTTTCAAATTCGCGTAATAAGTAGAACATGAAATGGTGGAAATGACACTTAATGGGATTAGTTTAACTTCTTAAAGATTTTGGTTCTGTGAAAGTGCCCTTCTGGATTGCCATCCTCTATCTGGAGTTGCATGCTACCTACCTGCCCTTCTAGGTCATGTCTCAAGCTGATTTTTACAGTGGAGAAAAGCAACTTGACTTGAAAATAAACATTTTGCTCCTATAGAGTAATTTTTATCTGAAAAAAAAAAGTTGTTGGATTGTGACTAAACTTTTTACAAATATTATTTGCCAATGAAGGTTTTTCTGAAGTTTCTAATGTTTGGGATTGGGACAGCTACACTAAAACMGAAGCAGACTGAATTCAGATCCCCTTCTCGGGTGTCTGAGGACTTGCCCATGGCAGGGGGCACAGTGCAGGTCTTTGCAGTTTACTGCTCTGCCCAAAGGCTATTCCTCTTCCAGCAGAGGAAAACCTGCTGGGAAGGGATCATCTGGTGTGGAGCATGTGCATGGTTTCATGGGAGCATCCTTGGGAGAGAGCTCCGTAACCACCCGTTTGGTGGATAAAAGAGGAACTTCTCTAGCTGGTCTGCAAGTCATCCTCAATATTCAAGAAGCGGCATGGGAGAATTAGGAGGAACATGACAGTCTTTCAGCAAAGTGACAACTGATGTGGAGAAGATGAAAACTTGATGCCGATGGCAAAGGCTGGAGCCTGATGTGAGCTGCCCTGCAGCAGTTTTCCTCAACTTTTAAAACAAGTTTGGCTCCTTTGCCTTTGTGTGACCTCTGGAGTTAGAACCTTGGGTCTTCCAGGGTGGGTAAGAAATACCTGGTGTTACCAGCTGTGGGCATCTCTGTTCATCTTACATGTTGACTGCAAAAGACCCATTCACAGTAGAGGACCTTCATGGTGTATTTGTAGATACATGCACATATATGGTCATATCTGTTTTCTGTTGTGAGACTTCTCTATGAAATCCATTTAGTTAATGATTTTTTTTATCCCCAAAGGCCTTGCAAATGTCTTGCACAACCATTCTTTCTGATTGTGTCTTGTATTAGGCCTTTTTTTAGACTAAAAAGATAACCTTGAGACCTGGTGTGATGTCCTTTCTCTGTGAGTCCTTCTGCAAGATGACAGGAGTCTGCGAAATATGTATTCCTCAGTGGTTCTGAAGAAAAATAAAAATTCCAAGTATCCCTGAGGAAGGGAAATAAAGGCAGCAGCAGGGATTTGTTAACATTTAGGCAGAATCAGCCAAGAGTCTGACACTGTCCAGATGGAAAGACCTACTTCCTGGCTGCATAGATAACTTGCTAAAGGAAACATTAGCTGTGGCTGCTTTGGAGATGAGAAATACGACCCTGCCCCAAGCCCAGTGGGAGCTGGCTCTCTTTTTTTTCTTTTTTTTTCTTACCCTTTTGCTAGGAGTTCAAGTTTGCTTAGTTGGGAAGCATGCCCTGAATTTCCCAAAGAGAGACAGTGGCCCACTAGGTAAAGGGCTCGTGCAAGCCCGGGGCTGGTTTCTTGCTGCACTGGAGACTTGCAGGTGACTTGCCAGGGGATTGAACAAGGTGACCGATCCTCCTCGTGCTGAGCAGCTTTTTGGCGTCTCACATTGGTGATGCACAGGGACCCAAAGCACTGCAAAAGTAATGGTGTCTTTCATAGAGTTCTCCTCAGTGGGTATTTCATATCTTCCTTTYGGAGCAGGTTGCTTGGTGAAAGAGCGAGTTAGATGCAAGCTCATGAAGAGAGCAAAGATGTCCAGGCTGGAGAGCAGGGGGGTTYTATGCACGACAGAGCTATTTAGCCTGCTCTGAGCTTGCTTTATAGAGAAAATAGTTGAGCTGCCTGTGTGGAGGCTTCAGCTGCGGCCAGTGGATCTGATGTGATTACATTGCTTTGTAGTATTCTTTCCCCAAGGTATTCAGTAGCCTTTTAAGCTATGAAATTARCTGAGCAAATTGAATGCAAGCCCAGGGATCAAGGGTTATTGACTTGTAGTTCAGCATGGAAGTGAACACAAAACATATTGCCGTGTGTATTTAACTCCAAATTTAGACCTTCTCACAACGGCATGCACGGCCCATTAATTCTCTTAGAATGACTGAATTCATCCACGTCCTGATGCCTGGTTTCAGCTGGTGGGTGTGCTGCAGACTGTAGGTGTTTCACAGCTTTTCCCCTGTTGCCATGGCAGGGAWAAATACTTTAATGCAATTGGTTTTAGGTGTTTGAGATTTCCCCGGATGTCAAATCTAAGCTAATGCGTAGGACAAATTTCACATCATGCGAAGGATAAATTCAAAGGCTGGGGTTTCGTGCTGTTGGGTGCTTGGTTCCACCTGGGAACCTCCGTTCATTAATTGGGCATGGCACTTGTCTCGGGCTGAGTCCCGGAAATGAAATGTTGAAAATACTCTTTATGTGGGATCTATTTTAGTTTGGATTTTTATAGCAATTTTTTTCTTCTCTCTCTAACAGAGTTGGATTCAAATAGTTGATCATGACTTTATAGGGAAAATGTGAATAGTGGCACTAAGTATATAGCTTCTCTGGGAAAACTAAGTAAAGCCTAAGTAAAATTTCACAATGGAATGAAGGGGATCCTTCTCTTTTCCTTTAGGATGAGTTTTAGTGTAGTTGATCTGAATTCAGTAGTTTCTGAAAATTGCAAGCATGGATTCCCAAGCAYCCTTTCCACCAAAGGGGGGACTGCTCACCACAGAGCACTTGAGGTGGATCCTCCCACATGAGCTTTGGCTTTTCCAGCCTCAACTGAGGCTGGGACTATATCTGAGAAGATCAGGGCTGTTTTCTTGAGTCCTTTTTAAGCTTCTCCTTGAAATAGACTTCCCCTCTTTTGGGTTAGGTCACCCAATCTTTTGTCACTTTCTCACAGGTTGAAAGCAGTCCAGCAATTCTGCTTCTTTATTTATGTTTTTTTCCTATTGTCCTGTCAAAGCTGGTTGGGATCCAGCATGTCACAAGTTCACTATTGTCTTATGGCCCTCTCATTAGGGGCATGATTTTTCATGTCAGGATCTGGAATGCTCCTACATTGCACTTGCTAGTGCTTGGCAGCCTTGTGCACTGTGCAGGGCAGAGCTGGTGGAGCTGTGCAGCAGGGTGAGCAGTTTCAGGGTTTGCTGGAGACTTCTGCTGCTTAAATGTGAGATTTTCCATCTTCTGTGTCTTTTTCCATCTGATCCAGCCAGAAAGGTTGTGTAAGTAACTCATAAAGTTGACATTGCCCAGGAAGAACCTGAACTAGCGTCAGTTTTGATATCACGAGGGAAAATAGCACTCGATTCCTGAAAAGCAGCATAGTTTTGCCTGACAAGAATAATAGCGTGATGTGGATCGATGCAAAATGACTGTCTCTCCTCCTGGAGATGCACAAAATAATAAAAAAAAAATGTTACAAGTCAACACTCAACAGCTTTGTCCAAGTGYCTGGGAAAGCAATAGCAGAGAGTACTGCAGCTCATAACTGAGACACAGTGGCAGGGCTTGGGAGTGAGGTAAAAACTAGAGATTTCAGGGCAGTCCCATAGCAGAGCTGGAAACCAGAGCAGATCTGAGGGAGGCTCCTGTGGCAGAACAGTTGGCCTGGCAAAAAGCTGTGACACTTGTAAACRTTGTAGYGTTGCTGAGGAGCTTGTGCAGGGTRAGCGCAGGGTCYGTCCTGTCCTCTTGTACCAACAGAGGGTCTGAAGTTCACRCTTTTATCTGTGAGCTTATCTGCRTAGAAATGACAATGGACTTTATGCTTACAACYGAGGAAGAGGCTTGTTGGGTTCCCACTGCTATTTTCCCCAAAACTGAAAATGGAATTTAGAAGTGAGAAGAGACAAAAAAGGAGATAGGAGCAAAAGCCATGGGAGGATGAGAGCATAGGAAGGGCATAGCAGACTGTGGAAAAGGCAGGACCGGTTCAGGGATGCAGCTCTTGGATTTGGGAGGGATGGATTTGCGAGCAGCTTTGGGAAAGGCAGTCTCAGCAATGGTCTGGAGTAAGAGTGCAGCAAAAAGAGTCCTGGAGATTGTAAGCAATACTTTTAGAGAGTACAGTGTTGAAAAGATATTGAAGGGGAGCTGGAGTAACAAGCAGGGTCAAGGAAGGAAGTCTATATTTATATGGATTGTAAAGGAAAGAGGGAGAGAAGGATGTGTGGCAGGGGAGAGGAAAGGAGGGCATGGCAATGGGCATTGGGAAGAGCTGCCAGTGGGCTGGAGGTCATTAAAGTTACCGTTAAAGGATGGTAGTGTCTTTGTTTTAAGCATACAGGATTTTGCAGGGAGGAATTAGGGATGAGGAGGAGATCCCTGACTTGYTGCTCTGGTCCCTTGGGGAGCTGTCRCAGGCACTGCCTGGGCTGCAGGACYCCAACTGAGCGAGAAAACGACTGCTGGGCTTTGAGGGAGGCAAAGAGATGTGTGACTAATTTACAGCTGAAAATCTATACGAGCTGAAATGACACATGAAACCAAGGCTTCTCGGGGAGGAGAAAAATGTGAAACTCGCAAACACAAGGCTGGTTTTGACAGACTTTTGCAGAACCTTTGTGGAGCGCCTGCAGGGCAGATGAGTGCCAGGACAGGCTGATGGAAYTGCTGAGATTTGGTATTGGTCGGATGAGAGCTGGGGAGGTTACTTGTTAGCAAGAAGCAGAGCTGTATCTATTAGATGAGGCTTTGCTGAGAGCAGCAAAACATTYAAGGACTCTCTTTAGCCACTTAAATTTGTGGTGTATTACATRGCTGATTTGCAGGCAATCCATAGGCATCAGGCCTCCTGGAAGGAGCACACACATTCCTTAAGGGGGATCCTTATTTGGCTGCAGCATCAGAAAACTATGCACTAGTTTGTTTATTGCTAAATCCCAGGTGGAGCCAGCCCTGGATTTTCAGGCTGTGATGTTAGGACCGTTTCCTTCCCAGGGCAGGGGCTCTTCGGGTTACTCCATCAGAGGTTCTGTGGTGGCTGGACTATCTGGGAGTCATCTCTGAGGCTGTGCAAGGGCATGTGCAGACACGTACACACACACACACACACGCCTGTGTTGGTGCTCAGAAGTTGTAACTCGCAGGTTTGCCTGTAAAAGAAAGGACGTAGAAAGGATGTCCTGGGGTGTGTGTTTGGTATCGGGCTGAGAGGAACGGTGAGGTGAGAGCTGGTCTGTGCATGGCTGCTCAATGGCAGCAACCGTGTGTCTTTTGCTCTGCCAAGGGTGTGTGCAAGAGGTGTGAGAAGTCACACATGGAGAAGAGGAAGGATAGTGGGCTGGAAAGGGAGGAGAGGAGAGACAGACAGTTGCTTGGGTCAAGATCTTGCTCCTGACATTTCATAGGCAACCATTCATGAACTTGCCTGTGGAGTATGAGATCGGGAGATGTTGGACTGTTGCATCCTCCCGGAAATTTGTGTTCCTGACCACACGTAGTTTCTAATCATGTCCCAAAGAATGCATCAAGGACTGCCAAAAAAAAAAAAAAAAAAAGGTTGTTATCCTGAAGCGTTTGCAACTGAAGTGGAAAAGAGCAGCTGAAATGGAAGTGCAGATGTGAAAGAATGGAGATTGGAAAGATTCACAGCAAAGTGTCAGTGATCTCAAGTTCAGATTGCAATGCCTGGGATTTTGTTTAGATTTGATTTCTCTATTTTCTCTTATGAATTCCCCTAGTGTCTTCTGAGGCAGTAGGAGAGGGATGTTTGTAAGGAATGTTTGGAAGAGAGATGTGAGAGAAGAGAGGCTGGAGAGGTAACAAGCCAGGCCRGGGGTTGAGAAATGCAGTCTGGTGCAAGGAGCTGAAGATGAGCTCAGCAGAAGCAGCGAAAGGGTAAAACTCCCACTTTGAGGAGGAAGATCTGCTGGCTTCCTGACATCTCTCTGCTTCTTCAGTGTTCAGCCTCTAAAGTTGTCTGTCCTCTTTTCTGTTCGTCTGCCACCTCTTCCTCGCTATCAGTTTTGGGGAAACCACCGAACTCCTCTTAGCATGAAGGTTTTCGTAGAAGAACATAATAACCTCTTCAGATAGAAACTCTTATCAGAGCAGAAAGTAGTCCATTGGTAAATGTGAGTGACTCTAGAAATAAGTGTGCCAATGCTCTTGGATCTCTAAGATGTTCAAACCTCTTGTGCTGTTATGAAAAATGGCTGCATCAAGCACACAAAACTTCTTGGGAACTAAAGGTAGCCCTTTGGATCCTACTAGCACTGTCCTTTGCAAAGCTGGTCACACGTTATTGCTTTTATTAGTGCTTTTGCTGAGATATCTGGCCTTCCTAGCTGGGATCTACAGCTTATCATTTGTACCTGCTGGGCCTTTTTTTGAGGAACCAGTTTGGGGGTKGGTTTCACAGGGGCCCCTGTGGTTCCTGAAGAAGAACTCCCACAACCAAGGTGTCAATGGGCTATTGCAATTTCACTCATTTTATTTATAGGCTGCTAAGCTCAGTGTAAGCCATGGATGAAGACACACAAGCTATTTATGGTTTCAGTCAAGATATTCCCATGCCTGAAAGGCAATCTGCCTGACTTAGCATTCCCAAGACGCTGCCAAGCACAGCAAAGCACAGAGGAAGTGCCTCCTGCCTGCATAAACAGAGGGCCATCAGAAAAGACAGCCAGCCTCATGCTTTATGAGGCATTTCTGTGCTGAGGCTCTAGTTGTGTTTGGCCTAAAGCGATGCTACGGTCCCATAAATCAGTTGTCTTTTCCTCCAGCTAATGCAGGAGTTGGGATTGAACCCTAAAGCTTGYGATGTACTTCATGTTTAAGATAAGTGGGAAAAGAGGAGAGGCATTGACCCTCGTGCCCTTCCTTATGGCATAAAAAGCAAGTCTGAAAAACTGGCATTTTTTAAAAGCTTTTGTTCCCTGTTTGCTTTGTCTGAGCAGTGAATACAAGCCAGGACGGTTGTATTCCTTAGTCTGTGCATTCTGACAAGAAGAATGGCAGAAGTGAGCCAGAGTATTTTCATTGAAAAGGGYGAAGAAAATGTTTAACCATAAAATCTCTTCAGTCTGTCTGGTTTAAAGTTAGGCAAATGACTAAAGTGTTCCCACCTTCTTTTATCTCTTCATTTTAGACAGATTCCCAAACGTGTGTGTGTGTTAAAGGTATTTGTACCTCTTCATTGCTGCGTCTCCTTGTTGATCATGCCCCCACTGACTGTTCCTAGTCCTCCAAGAAAACCTCTGACAAAACTGAGGATACAGGATGTCAKAGTCGAAGGGAAGGTCCCTGTCCTCTCCCTTGCACCAATATACCAAGGCAACACGGTGTCGGTGGYGTAATCGGGTCTGAAACATTCCTCCCCTCTGCAGCTCGTGTTTCAAGGATGTGAACTCGTAGTCCCTCGGATTTGCAGACACACAAGTCTCTAAGGGGAAAATATAGTGGGTGGATTTCTGAAAAGGGCTCGGATTAATTTAACAGCCTCTCCAGATACAGACAGAGAGATGTCTGATAAAGCCTCCTCTTGAGGGGTGAGGCAGAGGGGAAGGGATTTTCACCCCCAAGTGTATCATAAAAGATACAGTCAAGACTTTTGCACCTGACTATTTTGTTGAAGATTGTGCCCTGTTTCTTGCTGACATCTATCTCGCCTCCCATCTCACCATGCTAAAACAGGGCTGGTTTCTCAAGTGCTGTTCGTGTTACTATCAGTGTTGGAGCAGTGTGGCACTCCTGTGGCAGTGTCTGCTGCATAGCTGCCCTCTTGCAAGGTTTACTTGGTCCCTGTCTAGTCTTGGACATTTAGTGTTCTTCCTGGCTATCTTCATCCCCTGACATTTCTTTTTGTTGTTGAAACATTGCAACTCAAGGTCCAAGTCTTTGTTTTCTCCCCCAGTTTTGTAGCTATGGTCACTAGTGGATGTGAGTTTTACACCCACAATGTTTTCAATTTTTCAAGCACATGAAGGGTGGATCTGTGACCTGTAGTTAGAGCCAAAGAGAGAAGATGGACTTGAAAAGAATGGGATATTTTAAATAGCTTGATCTGAAATTGATACCAATCTATGTTTTTGTGGCAGCAGGCTGAAATAATAACATTTCCAGGCAGGTGAGGCAAGCTGCCTGATGTGGAACATGAGTGTAGTGAGTGTGATGATGACTGACATGGATACTGGGGCTGTTCCAAGGAGGAGGCATGTATAAATATGTCCTCTGGCAGCTCAGCTGCAGAGTGACTTAGTGCCTGGGTAAAAGATGGTTTTCCATTTGAGTTTTAGTAAAATTAAAGGCAAGAAAACATCCAGTTCAAATGGTTGGTTGTCCTTTTCCAAGTCATTTGGTTTCTTCATTGGTTGTTTTACAGTCAGGTGGCATAAGAATGCAAGGAGGAAATGACTGTCAAACAGCTCTTCCTAAATCACTCCTGGTGAGTGGCAGGAGATAAGCCAGAGAATTCCTTTTCTTGTCAGGCTCATTTGAGAACTCTGCTGTCCCCATTCAAGGGCAGCTGCCCCTTTGTTTTGTTTTGGTTTGCTTTATTTTTAAGTTATGTGTAAGTTGAATCAACTAATAAGTCACTTAAAGGTCTGTTTTTTCTTTTTACTGCAAATAACTGAGATATGGTCAAGTGGCAGGAAAAGTATCGTGCGCTGTTTGAAACGAATAAATGATGAGTTGGGAATGAGTTTTTGCTTGTGAGTAGTAGGCATAGCTTTTTAATTGAAGTTTCACGATGCCATCAGGCACTAGCTTAGCTTTATACCAGAAATTAGCAGCTTTATACCAGAAATTACAGGAATAGGAAAATGAGCATAGCCACAAACCCAAGTGTTTGGGGCTGCACACATGCAATTTTGGTGATGTATGYGTCAAACTGGCTGTCTCATTACCTCTCATCACTGCAGTCTGGCATGTTTTGCTGCACATTAGCACATATATTGGTGCACGTGCTCAAATACGGGAATTATGCGTGTGTGTGATTTGCAAATGTAGTCACAGTGTGGATTAAATGAGACTAAGGGTGTGTGTGCAGACTAGGGAGAAACATTGATTAGCTAAATAGGAACGTGCAAGGYTTCTGTCCTACATCTTTTCTCAAGCGTTTGACACCTTTTTCCTGGGTTGATGAGTTCYCTTTCCGTTTTCTTCCTTCTAAAGGTTCCCCCCTGCTGCTCTCCACTTGTTGTCATTCCAATATCAACACCACAATAATTGCCAGCCGGAGCCCTCAGGATGGGAAGCGGCCTCTTGTCTCAGCAGCRGGGAGGACAGGATGTCAAGATTGAAGAGCATTGGCCCAAATTGAGATGACCTAATTTCCACCTTTGTTTCTGTTTGCAGTGTTTGTTATTGGTCAGATGCTTCTGAAAGCCTTGGGTMTTCCAGCAGACCACGCTAGGCAGGAGATTTCAGCAGAATTTAGGTCAGCTGAACTTGGGCCAAAATTGTGTCTTGTCTAACAATTCATTTGATATTCATCCTTTTGAGGATGTGTCTTTCTGCATGAACAATTTGGTTCTTGGTGGGAGGAAGAGAACATGTGCTTATTGATCACAGGACTTTGGCTGGCTGGTCTCTGTCCTTGCCTGAGAAACAARGATGCAAATGAGGAGCAGTAAGACAGGACATGAGAGCAGGAAGAGAGGTAGATCAGAAATTAGCTTTGCTTATTCCGGAATGATGGTCTGCGTCTCTTCTGTCATTAAGTTCTTCAGCAATAATTATACTTTAGAATAATAAAGTTCAGAAATGTCATCCTACCTTCATGTTGACCACATAAGATGATTTGTGAAGGAATCATCTCCATTTGTGGGTGGAGAATCTGAGGTCTTCTACTCTTAAAGTCCAACCAGGCAACACCTGTGTTGCCACAGAYCCATTTTCTATGGAGACAGTTCTTGTATACATGTCCAGGCCTATCCACAACTTCTCTGAGATGGGAACAGTTAAATAATAAAGCTTCTGTGAAGAAAAATATATGCCTGAGGTCTGCAAATCTCATTGGAAAATGTTTGGTTTAATTTTAGCATCGTGTGCTGGAGGCAGGTCCTGAGGTTACGGTCCAGGATTTCCAGGGATTAAGTTAAGTAGGACACAAATTACCTGGGTCATAGAGGTCACCTATCGTTATGGGCTCGTTACACGGTCCTCTGTGCTCTGCTGCCATTGGAGCCTGCATGCCACAGCTTGGAGCGTGTTGTATGCTCGGGATCARCCTACTGCATGGGGCAGGAATACATTTCCCAGAAAGAAGTTAAAAAAACCCCAGTCCTGTCAATGGGTTTGAAGTTGAGCTTCATAGAAATGGCAGAATAAGAGTTTGGGAAAGGCGGTTGCAGTGCTGGCCTCACTCTTGCATTTATTACAACGAGCTGTATCTGCTTAGGAGGCTGGCTGSTTGGTTTAAGGGTAGTTTTCTTGCAAAAGCAAATCCACGTACATTCCTGGTCACCAGAGAGCTCACGGAGGTCTTCAGTGGCATGGGAAAYCTTGCTGCTGCAACGAGATGTCCGCCAAGCCTTCGGGTGGCGTTCCCAGGGGAGCAGTCTATGTGCGACTGGTTCTCAGCAACAACCTCCCTGCCCTTGGAGATCACCCTCAATGGGGACCTTCGTGCCCTCAGCCCCAGCGTTTAGCCTCTTTGGTAAGGTGCTCTTAAGAGCACTGTATGATGTCCTCCTGTTTTCTGCAGTGACCGGCTGTGACACGGGGCAGAGCCACGTGCTGTAYGGACTTGCTCCCAATCCCACACCATGGCCAGGCTGTCRGCAGCGTGGCAGCAGTAGCAGGCRGCTCRTGGCATGCTGCCTGCAGGAATATTTATCTGTTGTCTTGGCCAAATTTTGCCTCCTGGACTGAGCTCCAGCCTGCCCCCGCTGTGCTCTGGTCGATGTGGTCTCTGGTGTGTGTGAAGCTGGCTCAGATGTGGCTCCATGAACTGCTGGACCTCTGCTCTGCAGCCGCCCCCAGGGCCTCGTGTGGGAGGATTCCCCTTAAATGAGTGGGGACAACATCAGCACAGAGCAGGGGCTGGGGAGTGCATGAGGGAAAGGCCATTTGGATGGTGTGAAGGCAAAGCGGGAGGGGATGGGAGAAGCGAGGAGGAACTGGAAGGTGACTGCATTTGTCTAGACAGTGTGTGTGGATTTTTTTCCTCCTCCGAAAGTAGTTCAGATTGGACATTACAGAATAAAATGCATATATTTCTTTAGGTCATCAGTGTAGCCTTTGCTCCTCACCATCAACTGGTACAGTGTTTATGGGGAGAAAGCTGAYATGGAAGCTCTGGGAGAGAGTCAGGATGGGAGATTTCTCCCGAGCTGGYGCTGGGGCCACCCCCTCAACCTGCTTTCCCAGCTGGGTCCCAGCAGCACCTTCTAGAGTCTCAATCAAGCACTGCAGCCAGCTCGGGGGTATCACCCCTCTAGAGATGGTAAATGTCAGAGACAGCAGCCCAGGAGGAAGGGGAAGCATTTGTTTTCCAGACAAAGATAAATTTGCGGCTTTCATGGGATGTGCAGCGCTCTTCACATAGCTGTCGTTCAGCTGACACCAGGCTATGCTGTCTTGGCAGCTGTCAATCACAGCGCTTTGATGTGCCAATTAGCAAATTTCACCCGGGTTTCTGTGTTGGCAAAAGCAAATCCCGTTCAGCGGCACAGAACCCGACTCCCTTCTGCGTGTGCCAGATTGGGAGGCGCTGGGGCAGTGCCCCCACCAKCAGCCCCAGCATTCGCAGGCAGGAGGAAACATTTGGGTACCCAGTTCTGCCTGGCCCCCTCCCACAGCCGAGCAAGTCTGTCTGCCTYGCTTGCTTGCTCTCATTCTCTCATTCTCTGCCTTGTTCTTGCTTGTTTTTCCACTCTTGTCTTTGCTTGCAGGGTGTGTGTTTCAGGGCCCTTCTTTGGGGGGGAAAATTCCCATTTCTGAAATGGGATATTTCCTGGCCTTCCAGCTTTGTCCAAAGCTTTGCTGTGCTCTGGCCTGGGATGGATTTTAGCTCTACAAGAGAACATTCCTCKAAATTGAATCACTCCAATGCTTAATTAGAAAAATTCACCATTACTGTAGGGAAGGGTGAAATCCACGCTGCTCTCATCTGCCCGGCACGGCGTCCCACGGGGAGGCAGCTCCGGAGAGGGCAGCTCCCTGGGCAGGCAGGATGCTTCCTGCTGCTTTCCCTTCCAGTCTCTGGGACAGGRGCCTGGGGAGCGTAGGGTGACTGTGGGTATCTGAGCAGTAGTGGTTGGGTTGCACTCAGGTGGCTTGTTTGCCACGGGATCTCTGTAGCTGGTTGTCCTGAGCAAGAGATGATTTTCATTTGGGAAATTAATCTGCATCAGGAGAAAGCTCCTCAGAATCAAAGTGGGTAAAATGATGGAAAAACGAATACAGAAAAACCATTAACTTCCTTAGTTTACTAATCCCAAGATTAGATGCTAGTCAATAGAGTGCATTCAGGTCRCTTCCCCAAGTAGCAGCCCAGGCCAGCGTATGTAGCAGGCTTTTTTCTCCCCAGACCACATGTTTGCTGTTTCTGACATCTGGTAGGAATAATCCCRCTGCAAACTCGCACTGATTCATCTCAGTTCTTCTTCCTGAATTATCAACTCTGCTGTAATGTTGCAAAGATCTTCCAAAATCTTCAAGGGGATGTCTTGGAAACTGCACCCCATTAAGTCAGTTTGTTCCTGCCCTCCTGCGTTCTCCCCTGGACAACTTTGGCTATGAGAAGTGTCTCTTACCGTTTCTCTCTCCCAGAACTAATGCCAAAAATCTAGTTCTTGATCTTTAGGCTGTTTCTGCATCTGTGAAATTCATCATTCTCCAGTCTTCAATAGCTAGATACTGGGCCCAGACGGAATCCAAATACACAAGAATGTCTYGGGAGGTATCTCCTGGCAAGCCTGGACACCTGATCCAGTCCTTTTACAGCCTTGCTGAGGTTATTTCATCTCCAYTAGAACTTGCTTTTGTCAGACGCTAAAGCAAACTTGCAGGTGCCGTACAACGAATACTCGGTGCAGGGATTTCTGCTGACCTGGGACATCAGGCATATCAGCTACGTCAGTCTCAGCTGCCAGGATGAAAGTGAGAAGCGTCTTTCGGGCCTTAGTTCAGGCCAGCTCCTGTTAATCACTGGATACTAGCGTATTCCTTTAAAGCCCAAATYTTTCTGCAGAGCTGAAAATTAAATACTTTTCAGGTGGTCTCCTAAAAAGCTTCTGAATGCTTAGGACCGTGGAAGGACTATCACTGCACTGGACTCATCTACTGGAGCATAAACCCGTAGTATGGGCTGTGAGGTGCTGGGGTAACATCCGTGCAGATCCTCAGCRTCTGTGGCTGCCCTCAGTGGCCCCTGTCACTCCTGGGCGAACAGAGAGAAAGTGCAGTTTTCCTCCCAGCCTTTCCAGCCTTGGAGAGTGACTAGGGGAAGTGCAGGAAGGAAAGTACAGGGTAAATGCCAGGGAGCCTGGTCTTTCTCCAGTGCTTTCCACCCAGGCAGCTCACAGAGCTGCTGAAACGTCCATGAAATCTGCTTCCCCAAATGCTGAGACTTGGAACAGCCGCCGGAGCCATGGTGATCCCTGCCTTCCAGAGCGGGAGCATCCTGAAATATTCCGAGCTCCTCCGAAGTTTTCTSTATCCTGGGTATTTACATAACACAGTGTGAGATGGATGTCACGCTACAGTCGGGAACGCAGATACCATCGTCCTGGTAGGGAGCCCGGGGGAGGGATCCTGGCCCCAGAGGTGGCAGTGCTAAAGGGTTTCACAGAGTGACGCCAGCAGCAAYGCTGGCTGCCCCTCAGCTGGGGCACTTTCTGCTCTTCATTGACACCATCTGAAAATAGCTCCCGGATAACAGGCTCCCGGCCCCGAGCGACGCGCGGCGCCGAGTGCTGCGAGCCGGTGTCAAGAGCAGCTCGGAAGCCGGTGTAGGAGCAGACAAAACCGCCTGTTCTGACTTCGTTCGCGGCATCTAATATTAGCTCACCTGCGGGTATGACAGCTCTGCTGGYGGGCAGCCACAGAGTCCTTTCTCTCTCCCAGCTTATACCGTTCCCTTATGGCAGCAGCGGCAGCCCAATTAGCAGGGCTTTTTTCCATCTTCCCTGCTCCCGTTGACTTGGCTTGTGCCGAAGTGTTCTTGAGGAAAGATCAGTGTGTTTAAGCAGAYGGATGAAGGCTGAAGAGCAAATTGTTTTAATCAACCTCCCCCCCACCCTTTCCTTGAGCAGGGGGGGACACCAAGTACTTACTGAGGTGGTAAAGCAGCATCCGTAATTTCACAAGGCAGCAGGCTTGTCTCTAAGGAGCTTCTGTGGTTTTCTGGATGCTGTGGATACAGGCAATTAACTTGCAGCACAAACTTGGCCTTTCCCCAAGGGCGTTTGTACTTGCCGCCTGCTCCAGAACGTGCGGGGGAATCTGCATCTAGCAGCAACCTGTGGGCAAGAGAGGCCTGGCTTTTCCTCCATGTGTCCTAGGTTTTGTGCTGCTTGGGAAGAGATGCCAGGGACAGCCCTGTGGTTTAGGGATGCTGGRGACCATTTGCGATTGTCCCGTTTTGCTGTCTGTCAGGGTAGCCCCTGGATGCAGTGCTATGGATGGTATGGCAAACACTGTGTGTAGCTGGGGAAATAAAGATGGAAAACCCTGTCCTGGAAAACTTGCACCCTGCTCCAGCTGGCTCACTCGGCCATTCCTAGGAGCAGTTCCCAGTCAATGTGAGCAGGGCTCTGCAGTGACCCTCATCTGGACTGGGCTCAGCACCGAGCAGAAGTGAGTCTGAATAGGGCCAGCAGCAGCAAGTGCTTTCCAGGGACTTGATCAGAAGTTGGTGTTTTCTTTTTTTGACAGCCATTTACAACTTGATTCAGTTTATACATTCTCAAATATTTCCAGCGGAGGTATTCAGTGAATATTCCCAGTGGGATAGCTGGGCTGCTGTAAAGGATCTTAATGTGTGACTCTTTAGTGAGCCGTTGAGGACCCTCCACGGGCAGCYGGGGGTCCGCAGGCTGCGGCTCGAGGGGCTGGCGTGCGCGGTGCTGGGAGCGGCCGCGTTGGGATGCTGGGAAAGCATCCCAGCTGCTGCCAGCCTCGAGTGCAGCCCGGCCTGGCTCCGCTTGGAGACGACAGCGCGGGCGAGGGTCTCGGTGATCAGCACACGGCGTRTCGGGGTCTGCAGGGAGACAGGGGTGCCAGCAGCCTTGCTGGCTTGCCGGCCAGCAGATACCATGGAGGCAGCTCAGCTGTGCCCAGGGCAACGCTGTGGCCAGCGTGTCACCACGGTGCCACCAGCCGCCTGCAGCTCGCCCAGCTAGGGACTGATGGGTGGCAATGGGACACATCCTAGCTAGGCACATGAGCATTCACTTCGCTTCCTCTGCATATGCCTGTATGGGTAGGTGTGGAGACTAAAACCCAAGGCAAACTGCTTGCGTTTTAGTGGCAATATGAATTGCCGAGTGCCACTGGGTATTCTTTGCTGCATGCAAAGGGAAATTACTAACTAAAGAAATGAAAGAAGCTGCATGCAAAGGAAATTATTAATTATCACTGCACATATTTTTATTGCTAATGATTTAGGTTGTTCTGAGTGGCAATAGGAACTGCCTGCATGTGTGTGGGTGRGTAACAGATACTGAAAAGATGGTATAATTTGTATTCCTGCTTTCTCTCGGCCAAGACTGTCATGGATCTGCTGTTTGTCACTGGCTCCTGTAACTTTTAAGTGAGACTGTCGTTTGTGCTGCACTGGGTTGTGTAGAACAACAAAGAGAATATTTAAACTTGCCTAAGGACGAGGCACCCAGTGACAGGCACAGGGACCTGATAACCTGGGAGATGTTGCTACATYTGTTTAGCCTTTTATATATCTGCARTATCAGAGAGATYGGCTCCAAGTTGTGCTTGATCCTGTTCTCCCTCCTCCCTCGGGCCTGGAAGCATCCTGCTCTTTCCAAGAAGGAATGACAGGGCACTTCAGTGGTATGGATGGTTTGTATCCCATGGCTGTGGTGCTGGGAAATGTGGTTGGCACCTTCGCTCTGCACCCTCCTGTGCCTTGGAGCTCTCTGTAATAACTGCCATCCAGCTCCTGTGCTGCTGTCGTGGSTCGTGCCACACTGCACACTGGGACCAGGAGGATGCCAATGGTTCCTTCCGTTGCTCCTGTACATTTTTAGAATGGATAAAGAAGGGAGCKGCAGGAATGCCCAAGAAATGTCCTCTCTCAGCTAGGTCTGTAGCTCTGCTTTCACCTGGTACAAAGACTCACCAGARCTGTGGGCTCCACTGAAGAGGCATCAGTGAAGGAGCCACCATGGGGAGAAAAAAGTAGTTTTTCTGCTTGTAGTCTTCTCTTTTGATGTTGTGTGATGTTGTGGTTGGATCATGTATGTGCCCTTATACATATCTCTGTCTGTGTTTCTGCATCAYCAGGAGAAAAAGAAAAGCAATGGAGGGGGGGAGAAATGCAGCCCTCCACCCCAGCKCCATGGTGGGTTGTTACTGTTGAAGTATGACTAATGCTAAAAATAATTCTGGTGTTGCTATAGAAACTTCCTCTGTTGCTACGTGTGAACCTGGAGAGAATTGTACCCTCTCTCGGCACCTTGCTTTTCCCATCCTCGGAGCTGTGCTGCTCCCCAAGCAGGACTAGCAGRGGCACACCAGACCCCTCCTGCTCCTGTGCCAGCCTCGCTGCGTTTCCCACAGCTCCTTCCTTGTGCCAGGGGAGGAGGGTACAGGAAGACAGGTYGTTGTTAGCCTGTCTAATCCTATCCACTTATATTTTTCCAGTGCTTCCAGCTCCATCTAGCACTTTTTTCTGCCCCTCGTGTTCATGCAGCTCCCAAGATAGCA